>OZ024905.1:16761242-17026085 GCA_964017125.1 Flabesymbios commensalis
CCCCCCGATTGCAGCATGCGCTGACAACAGGACAGTTGGCTGACCTCTGAAGAGCGCCATAAAACAAGTAATATGTAGGTAAGGATGATGGATGGAGTAGCAGGAGGTAGTTATTTATTTATAACCGCCAGATGCTCGTGAATTATCATAGCGAATATTGGCGTTAGCTGCTTGCAATGGCGTGTATCAAAAGAAAGGATGTTGGAGAAGATGACGCGCATTGGCTGTGTTTGGCGCTAATGGTTATTCATTTTTATGTCGTTTTCGGCGAATAATAGAAAGCCATGAGAATCGAAATAATTATTGGCCTGTACATTTTCCACAAACTTCGTTGGGCGGACTTTGTGTTATCGCCAAACATATCTTGTTGCATATACTTAACCCTGCAATGTCTATCATATTCCTATAATTTATAGTTGAAACATTTTAAATTAACTTATTTGCTAAACTTGCGACCTTCAGCATTTAAGCAAAATACGAGATGACCACCATAGCTACTTTCGATATGATTTTGGTTTAAAATGTAAGAAAAGCACATTATCGAAATATATAATGATTATTATTAACCCATTGGCGATGGACGGATCTCATACTTATCAGCATCTCCTCTGATCAGCATATAATAATATGAATGTGGTGATAAAAACGTCTTAGTGCACAGATCACTTTCACACTGCACACACAGCTGGGGAGCATAGCAAAAGCTGTGTTTGCGATCTATATTAACCCTTTAAACGCCGGTGCCGCATATATTCGGGTTTTTATTTTTTAATAGCACATCAAGTACCACATTTTAAATATGGTAAAGATAAAATGTGACATCAACCACCAAGATTTGAAAAGAGTTGACATCCATTTTGTCAAATCTGACTAATTTTCACTCATTTGAAGTTGTGGATCGCGTCAGCGAAACTCAACTTCAAGTGGGTGAAAATTCAAATTGAATAATTTGGCGGTTAAAGGGTTAAACATACTATATACCTACTTTTGTTTTTCAGTTATACTGAAGGTTATATATCACTGAGAACAATGACAACATGCAAGACAACAGACATGCAAATAGGCCTAACAACCAATGCCGCACAGTGAGTAGATAATAAGACATCGCCCAGTCAGAATAAAAAACAAGCACATTATCAGCTGAGAAAATATGAAATATAAAATGCCATGATTAAACATCACAGTAAACACGAAAATTCACCCAATTGCGGCTTATTGTTGGCCTACCGTCTGCAACGCTGGCTCAACATTGTATTGACATTGGAGTAATTTATTATGTTCGCTTGGAGTTAATACTTAATTTACACAGACGTTTTTTCGTCTAAACATTTTTTATTTTTATTTAAGCGTGCAAATAAAAGACTTCTAAAGTCACAAAGGCTCGTATGACCAATGTTCGTTATATACACATTTTCAGTTACGATGCTTTTAAGGTTGCGGTTTAACTAGTAGCCGATGTGTTAGGAACACCTTATATTATTAATTACTGTCAATTCTCCTACGAACAATAAAGGTATAACACTTGTTTGTTGTTTAGGAAAATTATTCACTTCTATTATTAATACCCGATTGCATAATTTTTCTGATGAAATAAATTTATTGAATGAAAATCAAGTGGGCTTCCGTAGGGGCTGTAGTAGCCTACGTTGGATCACACATAAGTTTTACGGTTAATTTGTGGCCTATTTTTGTCAAAGAATTTGATACTTTATTGCTGCTTTATAAATTATGCCAAAGCCTTCGATTCTGTCCGGAGAGATGTTTTGTGGCTAAAACTATTGAAAGGGAAACGTTTTAATATAAAGAAGAATATGTGTTTAGGAATTAAGTCATGTAATGTGTATTTCCAAATAGTAAAAACTCTCCCACATTTTACACCACACGAGGGTATTAGACAAGGTGAAAATCTTTCACCGTTTCTGTTTTCACTATTTATTAATGATATCGAATAATTTGTTTATGAATCTGGTGTGAATTATCTTAAATTTAAAGGAAAAATAAACGGTTGACTCCGTTTATTAATTTTATTGTATGCTGATGATATGGTAGTATTTACAATACTCCGCATGAGCTACAAGAAGGTATTAATGTAATGGAAAAATATTGTAAACTGAGGACATCAACTGTTAATAATGTGAAAACAAAAATTATTGTTTTCCGGAAACGCAATTATGGTACATACATTTTAATACAGTAAGAATCAATTAGAAATTGTGAACTCTTTCAAGTATCTTGGGATATTATTTACCTAGTCAGAAAATTTCACCGCTTGTAGGCCTATTAGATTATCAATATGAACAAGAACTGATATTGGGAATAACATTATTGATAAACTTTAGAAACTACATTTCAAGTATTGTAAATATATTTTACGAAATAAACCATCAACACCTAGTTTTATGGTAAATGGTGAATTAGGTGGAGAACCATTGTCTTATATTGTGAAATAAAGAATGATGAATTTTTCGGCATAAATTTGAACTGAAGATAAGCGTTATAATTTATATATTGTTATACTGTCTTCAAGCGATCGTGGAGTTGTGTCTAAGACCTCAAAATGGCTGATATGGCGTCGGTACGGGTCATTGTGATCATGGCTTAAATAAATAAATAGCATATATTTATAAAAAAAGCAAGTAAATGGGAAAGCACACTACTTTACGGGATTGTTTAGAAAAACTGGTAGATAGATACACATATTAAACATTTATAAATAACTTCACAAACATCACTATTTTTTAAGAAAGTAGCGTTTAATTAAAGAACGCAATATATAACACGTAGATGTAGGTCATTCAACTGATTATATTTGCTAAACATTCTAGAATATATCATAGTATATGTATTGTGATAATGTTCCAGCAGAAGTAAAAGCATATAACGATACATGATGTGTTAAATTATATACAATACATTAAGTGTGAAATGGTATTCATCTAATTAATCATTATTGCATTGTTGCAAAATTCATATTCCGCCCAAAATGGCGTCCATTACAGAGAGCCTAAAACTGAAGATGATGAAATAAAAAGTGACCTGTTCGACGGAGCTTATGGTACAAATGACGAATGGTAGGTATCGTTATAATAGTTTAATTACCATTATTATGCATTCTGTCCTTTATCATGTTCATGGGCAAACAGCAGTAGGCTACATCAGCAAGAAGTAACTGCTGTTATCGTTTACAATGTAGTATCTCACAAATTGCTCGCAAAATTGCTAATGTAATAATACTATTTTGAGAACGTGTGGCATTGAATGTACTATATGTCATACAATAAAGATAGCATAGTAGCCAAGGTCCTGTCATAAAGTCCCACAGCATTTTTGAGTTACGCTACAATTTAAAAAACATATTAAGTGCATTATCAGATTATTGATGCTAGAGGTATCCTATATTCAAATCAACCGGCAAAATCTATGCACAAAGAGATGTTTATAGTTCTTTTTGGTGTTTGTGTTTTTTTGTAAGAAGTTTAGTAGGATGCACTTCTCATATTCTATATTAGTCGTTATCGATTGACACAAGCTAGTACCACGCTAAAGAATTGGTTATTATATAACCTGCTTCTGTTTTTTACGTTTTATTTTACGTTATTTTGTTGTTACTTAGCCTATTCATCATAAATAAGAATATAATACATATATTTTTTCTAATATAAATTTACAATAGATTAAAATGAAGAAAAATAGTTTTTTTGTTGTGCAGTGCATTTGATTTAGAAATGATTAAAGATGTCAATGTTATCGTTCTCTTCATTTTATAGTCGACATAGTCTTAAGATTCAACAACAGGATTGGAAATCTGGCATTCAATTATTTAAACACAGACGTCCTTTTCCATTGAAGTATCATAAACAAGTTTTACAAGAACTTGACATTGCCTACGAGACGTGGGGACACTTAAATACGGACAAGACTAATGTGATAATGCTGGTGTGTGCCCTCACTGCGGGTTCACATGCTAAAAGTCATCAGGTAAATAATTACTGGATTAACCTGTGTGCTTATTAAAGAGACAAACCCAGGTCTAAAATCAATTATTGACAACCATGTCAAAAATAAGAAATACGGGAATTTCGTCTCTATATCTAGCCTAACTGGTAAGTGCACAGCACAAAAATTAGAAACTTTTGCAGTTCTAGTCTATGGACATGTTTACATCATATGGTCATGTTAAGAAGCCAAAATAAAATTACCGATTTTTTGATGATTTTAGACCTGGGCATGTCCCTTTAACCCTGGCACCATAATATGGTTTCCAGCAAATCTTAAAACAAAAAAGTATCATTAAATTTGTTTAAATTGTTTGCTCATTTATTCGAATAATTCAATTTGAGAGATGTCTATTTACCAAAAATGCAGTTATTTCTCGTCATTTAGAGCTGGATATTGCGTTGGCAATTCTGGCTTCAAATGAATGAAAAATAGAAACAAACAATGCAACAGGACAATGTAATTATCATTAATTACTATAATGTAATGCTCGCATACCTAACTTTATCAGGTAAATGTGACTATGATCAATACGCCAGGTAGAACTATATATGTTTAAGTTAACTTAGCATGCATATTTTACCGAACTAATCCTGTTGTATATACAGGTGATATAGACTTGTACATATGTTCATTTTTAATAAGTCTGCATAGACTTACCGTCGTCAATAAATATCTATCTATATAATTCAATTTGAGAGATGTCTATTTACCATAAATGCAGTTATTTCTCGTCATTTAGAGCTGGATATCGCGTTGGCAATTCTGGCTTCAAATGAATGAAAAATAGAAACAAATAATGAAGCAGGATAATGTAATTATCATTAATTACTATAATGTAATGCTCGCATACCTAAATTTATCAGGTAAATGTGACTATGATCAATAACGCCAGGTAGAACTATATATTACTCCAGAAAGCCTGTCTTAACATAGCACATTACTGTTTATAGAAAACATATCACCTAGTGACGGGCTACTTCTGATTTAAAAAACGTATCACCTAGTGACGGGCTACTGCTGATTTAGAAAACGTATCACCTAGTGACGGGCATCTTACACAACGAGTTATCTTACCCACGAACACGCAGTGCTATATCTTGCTTTAACGAATGAATGTCAAGCGTCTCAAGACCGGCCAATCAGACAGTGCTTAAAAAGCTGCCTGAGAGCAAACCTTAATTGCTTGTCTCCGTTGTGATGATAGATCAGATAGATATATAGGCTCGGAATCTCACGCTGATGTCATTGTGTTCCCAGCTCCCTGAATGGCGGCCACTATATGATTACTGGCCGCCATGACGAAATTCGGTACAACTCACTGTCCAAAATGAGAGATTCCCAACAATATAATACATCTAGCAACGGAAATAGGTAACTGTGCATGACAGATGAACACGAGGTCAATTCTTCGTTTTATGACCTATTTATAAATCTGAAACATCCAATGAGGTTCGAGTCTCAGACACCCCCCCAAGATGAACACATAGACAAAATAACTGATTGTAGTACGCAATACGGCCAGGCTCCTGCGGTAGCACTAGCGTGAGACTGGCCAAGAGAAGATGGTGACGGGCCACTGCTGATTTAGAAAACGTATCATCTAGTGACGGGCTACTGCTGATTTAGAAAACTTATCACCTAGTGACGGGCTACTGCTGATTTAGAAAATAGCGCTAAGTTCTGTGAATTCTAACATAATTTTGGTCCATTGATTATTAGTTATTAGCAAAAATTAAGAATAGGAATGTACACTATTTCTTGACTGGATGGAGTTTCAATAGGTGACATCACACACAAATTCTGCCCATTGTTACCATGAATAAGTTTAACCTAAATATAGTAGAAGTTCTCGTGCAGAGGTCTGCATGGCGCTGGCGCAACATTGCCGCAGTACCGGGCCATAAATAGATTCTATCCTCCAGTGATGTAGGTCGAGTTTTAGTGGCTTTATAGAGTGTGTTAAAACATATATGTTCTATTAGCCCCTCTTATTTCACCATTACTTGGAAATGCATCATTGAATATTGTATTTTGTATTTTTACCTCTAATTCTTTTTTACCAGGCTAATCCAAGTTCGGGTTGGTGGGAGAAGTTTATTGGACCTGGTCTGCCGCTGGATACCAATAAATATTATGTTATTTGCGCAAGTAATATTGGAAGCTGTTACGGGTCTAGGTGAGGCTACATAATCAATTATTTTGCTTTATTTCAATAAATATTGTGCTACATGTCGTCTTAAAATTATTGTAATTTAATCTCAGCATGTTTTTTTTGTAGCGGGCCTCCTTCTATAGATCCCAAGACTAACAAGGTAATAATCATAACAGGAAGTCGGTTTGTTGTTAATCAGTTAATGTGTTTATGTGTGTCCTTTGAACCAAGCCTAAACTAAGATTGCTTCAATGTCTGCTAGCTGGGGACGCCATTTGTTGGAGACTATCGCCCACCCTTTCTCACACATACACAACGATCAGGACCATTCAGTTTAGCATAATGTCTCAACTTATTGTATTCATGATGATGATTTGCTAATCCTCCATAGGAATTGGATAATATACAACATACATTTAAACCACTTTGTAAACTGCAATTGTTTTTGTTAACCGTTATTCTGTGTATATAAATGTGTAAATTTCTTCTGTTGTAGCCATATGCCACCACATTCCCCATTATCTCAATACAAGATATGACTCATGCTTTGTTTCTTCTTCTCGATCATTTAAACGTAGAGAAGGTATATTTCTTAATTTAACAGTATAATATATCTACAATAACTTTATCAAGTCATGGTGCAAGACAGATAATTGTGAGATGAATTGTACATTTTTATAATCATCTATGCACAGTGTTGCACTTACGGATTTAGTATTTTTTCACTGCACCTAAATTACAAATCTCAAGATAAATATTTAGACGTGAATAACATTAAAGAAACAGGAATTATTATACATGTATAGTTGAAAGCAGTTCAAGCGGTAAATACAATAATTATCATAATATTTTGTATAATCAGTAACTATTTAATTATTTAAAGTTGATCTCCTCCTGCCTCCTATCAATGATATGACAATGATAAATATTACTTAAATCCAGCTTCATTGCATCGTGGGTGCATCTCTAGGCGGGATGATTTCTCTGTTATCATCTGTGTTATATCCTGACAGAATAGGAAGGTACGTACAAGTTTAATCCTCCTTAATATGTTATGCATTGTTACTTTCTTCATATTTGTGAGCAGAGACATTGTTCTGTTCAGACTAACGTTGATTTTTTTTTATCTCAGCTTGATAAGCATTTCTTCATGTCTCCAATCCTACCCTACCAACATAGCTATTAACTACCTCATGACAAAAGCAATTATGAATGATCCCAACTGGAATAATGGATATTACTACGACGGACCGAGCCCCAGTCAAGGTATCAGACTTTCAAGGTAATATATATACATGCATTTAAAAACACCTTCTTATTGGGTATATTTTTTTAATTCTTGGGTCTTTTCTTATTAACTATTGGGTCCTTTAACTACCCCAATAATTACCATAATCTAGTTAAGAAAAAAAAAATCTAAATGGGGGTGCCACCACAATCCCCTACCACCAACGATTGTATTTTAGAAGTACTAATTAAATTATGGTGTATAATGGTAATATACAAAAAGAAGACCCAATTTATAACACATAATCTAGCAAAGCAGCTACTCATAACAGGATAATACGGAACAGTATACAACAAAGCTGTACATGGTAATCTGATGGGTTATCAATTGCAAAAGTTACGACGTAAAAATCACTATCAAGATTTAAAAAATAATAATAAAAGAATCTCGCTTTGAGAAATCATATGAGCTCAAATCTGCTGGTATGTATGGAAGTAGTTCACTGACGAAAATAGGTTATGTTGTAGAGAAATTGGCACTTTAACGTACCGTAGCGCCAGGGAATGGAACGGAAGGTTTGGACGTAGGAAAATTCTAGGAGAAAAAAATCCCACTCTGCAACCTCACTTCGAAATTGAGAATTACGTACGTCACCAAGGAGATACTTTTCAATGGAGGCACGATTCTAATGCTTTGATATACACACTAAAGGTGATATACTATGGAAAAGTATACATATATAGGCATACATCACGAAATACAGAAATTAAATTCACAAAACACGCTGTTCTATACCCAGTGAGCGGGTGGGTTTGCTATAGTGTTTCTTCCCTGCTTACTCGTAAATAATAAGTATTGTGGGGAGCCTCCGCAACCAAGAGTTAGCGTACAGGGCCTCAAACCGCCAGGGCTCTAATTTCGAATCTTGTATGTGGCATGACGGTGTCATCTTATCATCCTCAGGAGTTTCTCTTGGCCCAATTTATCCTATATGTGCACAAATGTGGCCCAAAACCCAATTCATTTCTTTTTTACTATTGTTTGACGACGGTAAACTTAAAATTATCCTGTTTTTTTCTACTAATAATACATTCATCATTTCTTGTGACGCTGTTAGTATAGCAGCTATTATAATCGCTAAGCTCCTGCCACCACTTACACTTCTTTCCGATGCTTGTACTTGCATTCAAGCACACCACTACATTATTTTCTTTGCCCGACCACTACATTCTAAGCCGGGAATGGAGATTTATTGTTGATCAAGTACAGACCAATTATCACGGTAGACCTATGGTATTATAATCAGCCAGGTCTGACCGAGCTGTTCATCATGAAGGATCCTTATTATGTTCGGATGTGTTTTATGTCAGTCAAAACCCTCGGAGCTCTACATTCTTAGCTGTGGAGCTCCTCGGGCTTCATCCTATACAGACCTCATTCACCTCGCGAAGCGAGGTGACTGATCTCGCTTCACTAGATGGGTGAGGTGTATATAGGTGACTTAGGTCTTACCTACAAATGATGTACTTACACTGTTCAATATTTAGTAATATATAATGTTTTCAAAACTATTGTAAATATAATACCTTGCGAGTGTCAGCCAAATCAGTGTTACATAAGAATTATGAATGTTGTCTTTCAGGCGGTGGAGCTATTTGATGTGGGTGATTTATATGACAGCCAAGAAGAAGCTCTACAAAGAATATCCTGTCCTGTCCTGGTGCTGGGCGTAGATAGTGATGTGCTATATCCGACATGGCAGCAACAGGAAATAGTTACTGCCTTAAAACAAGCCGGTAACTGAAAACAATTAACAAATTATTTAACGTGATAATTTATCTGAGGGAAATAAACCAAAAGAAACTAAACTAATTAACTAACAAACTTTCTCATCGATATGGACATCGAACCAACCAACCAACCAACCAACCAACCAACCAACCAACCAACCAACCAACCAACCAACCAACCAACCAACCAACCAACCAACCAACCAACCAACCAACCAACCAACCAACCAACCAACCAACCAACCAACCAACCAACCAACCAACCAACCAACCAACCAACCAACCAACCAACCAACCAACCAACCAACCAACCAACCAACCAACCAACCAACCAACCAACCAACCAACCAACCAACCAACCAACCAACCAACCAACCAACCAACCAACCAACCAACCAACCAACCAACCAACCAGCCAACCAACCAACCAACCAACCAAACAACCAACCAACCAACCAACCAACCAACCAACCAACAAACCCACAAACCAACCAACCAACCAACCCTCGCCGATAGCTCAGTGGTAGAGCACCCCCGTACATAGGGGGAAGGTCGGTGGTTCGAGTCCACCTTGGCTTGGGACATTTTTCAGACACCACAAAATTTGATTCTATCTGGAAAAATCGGCTAATAAAGTCAGAGTAGTGATATGACATTTAAAATATGTACATCAACGCATTAATGAATTCTGAAGTGAGCCTTAATGGTTCGAGTCCACCTTGTCGGAAGTGAGCCTCAAAGGTTATTGGCGGTCTCTAGACTCTAGAGCTATGTATAAAAGTCATATATGACATAAAAAAATAAGGGCACGTCAAGGGTTCGAACCCAGGACGGTCACCCCCCAAAAATTAGAATGAGGCCTAAGTTGGTTGCTTAACCTGGTTGGTTTGTGCTCGGTACACTCAGTAGGTACGATTAGTCGCATTCGGCCTTAAGGATTATGATGTGGGTGGCAGGATGCTTCACGAATGAGTATAACCCTCAGTGGTACCTTCTGGACAGTGCTAGGGAGCCACGGGTTTACATCCAACCTGAAGACCCCGGTTCCCGCCCCGTTGGTTAGTTAGCCCATAACTAACTAACTAACACTAACTAAAAAAACAACCAACCAACCAACCAACCAACCAAACACCAACCAACCAACCAACCGACCGACAGCATTTGAAAGGGGACAAAATCTACGTGATCTCTTGGTGAGAAGTAGATTTGGGAAAACCCCACTGGACAACCCAGCGGTTACCGGATCCGACTCAAGTCTGACTACATTAGTAAATGCATTAGATGATGTATAATTTATATCAATTAGTATGATTGTTTTCCTTTTTTATAAATCAGGCTATACTTCTCCTCGGTCAGTGCACTAGGTTGGAAACATGGAAAGGCATGCCCTTGAAGGGGTGACGAAAGTCAGACCCTTTAGGGTATGTCGAGAGTACGGTTGACAGGTCAATACCGGGTTTTATGGGGAACCAGGTACTGGAACCCTTACCCAACCCTAACCATTGACCCTAATTCTTACCCTGACCACAAAACCAACCAACCAAACAACCAAACAACCAAACAACCAAACAAACAAACAAACAAACAAACAAACAAACAAACAAACAAACAAACAAACAAACAAACAAACAAACAAACAAACAAACAAACAAACAAACAAACAAACAAACAAACAAACAAACAAACAAACAAACAAACAAACAAACAAACAAACAAACAAACAAACAAACAACAATGGACTGACCGACCGCCCTTACGATAACCAAACTACTCATCTTTCCACAAATAGGTAAACTAACAATTGTCTATGTTATAATAATCCTACAAAACTAATTATTTGAACTTTTTTCAAGGTCACTGCAATGTTAAATACGAAACTATTTCATCAATATATGGCCATGACACCTTCTTAATAGATGTGAAAGGCGTCGGATCAAAAGTTAAGGTAATATGGTCAATTTTGTTGTTGTTTTTGGATAGATGTATTAAACAATAAGATTTATAGACAATTATTCTAATTGGCATACATATCTCCAATAATTTGACTATTAATCTACTACCTGATGCTTTGTTTTGTTGAATTATTCAGTGTCATTGAACATGTCATTAATGAGTCCATTCTCATCTTCATTCTTCTTTCAGACATTCATTGAAAGTGGAGATTTATGAGAAGTAGCTAGCTTTCAATTCGTCACGCTTGGAGATATATCGTGGTAGGCCTACTACTAACTGAACAATATTCACTCACACTGTCAATTTTGTTTTGTAGTGATTAGTTATAGGACCTACCATTTTCCGCGGTAAATGTATTATTTCATTTATTAATTTCTATGATCCGATACAGTAGATAGAAACATATTGCGAAGTAAATTATTGCAGTTACCTCTTTTTGCCTGTTAACCTGCTGTAATTATGTTATGTGATTTGACTCCTTTGATCAAGGCGCAAATAATCCAGGCGACCTGTTGTGTTAGCGTAATTTCGCGGTAAAGCAAAACATTTGTTAAAAGTTACGCTCATTAAAAATATAATATATCTGCACATTAGTGAGGTTCTTAATGCAGTCTTATAATGCACATATGAATAGTTATAATTTATATATTGAAATATATATTTTTATTTTATATGGACATGATGTTTTTATTAAAAAGAAAACCTCTGTATTGATAACAAAGAGTAATTATACCTTATAAAAATGAAGTCACGCTATGTTTTGTATTTTGACTGCCCACTGCGACTTTATATGTAAACAGGTGAATCATTGCTGTGGATGCTTTGTTTGTTAAATATCGCTTGTTAAATATTCATGTATCTAAAATTACAAGTATAACTGTATTGTCATGCATATATTAATACCTATAACAGTGGAAGTTATTTTCCAACTACTACATCAATGGGAGTATTTGCTATGCTATGGAATATTTCTGAACGTTTCCTTGATGCCTGATTGTCAATGTTTAATATTGTTACATATTAGAATGGCAGGATATCATCTGAAAATCATCAATTGTGATAAGATTTTCTGTTATAGCCATCATGTTTAGGCTACAATAAAATATATGAACATCACACCGTACATGTACAGATTGCAGTGTTTTCAACTTATTATAAAGTCATCTATAATACGATCAACATAATATATTTTTTAAATTATTACTATACTAGTAATGGCTTCAATACGTTCACACATATCGATATTATTCTCACTTGCAGTAGATGTCTTGAGTTATACAGTTGTACGCTAGTAATTTGCGAATATAAGTGCATGCACATAGTTATCGAATATAAGTGCATGCACTTATAAACAATTTTTTTGGAGACATGTCTAAAACAGTCGATTTTCACTTATAAGTGCATGCACTCTAATGCGCGGGGATACGGTATGCTGGATTAGAAGGCATTAAAGGGCGATGAGGATGCATATTAAAGGTGCTAAAGGTGAGTTTATTAGGGTGGGTGATAATTCTGTATAGTTGTGCACAAATCCATGTCCACCCTTTATTACTCTTTTGACATTACGGGGCTGTTTAATTTTAACATAATGGGTCTCATGTCCCTGTGACCGCAGCTGGATCAGCTATTTTATAGTCCTATCAGACTGACCTCAAGACGTAAACGTGGAGAACGAATTTTCTGACACATTATAACACGCTAAAAAGGGTGAATCTGTGGATGATAAATTAATGATGTACGGGTACAGATGACCTGAGGGAAGGGTGATAGGGTATGGGGGGTCATTGAGAGTATTTTCTTTAACCCTTTGAACCCTCACGATGCATTACAGCATCATTTTCCATCTGGAAGAATAACTTAATTTCCAGGTTTTAGCACGACAATTGTCATGCAACTGTTTGATTATTACATCATTTTTTTTGTCACTTGCCACCCACTTCAAGTCATCTTCATCCACTACAAGTCGAGAATTGCGGCAGCAATTCGAGGCTTGTAGTGGATGAAGATGGCAATCGTAAATTCAGGCTTGAAAGGGTTAACTCGTCGGATAATGCATTCTGGCATACATGTCTAGGGGATTTGGGCGGGGGCCCTAGGGTAGTGGTTAGCACCGCTGCCTTTCACGCGTTCAGGGTTCGGTTCCCGGTCTCGGCAGTTTAAAAAAAAAAAAAAAATGTTTCTTCCCCATCCACGTGTGAAAGTCAGTATTGTGGGGAGCCTCCGTGACCAAGAGGTAGGGTACTCGGCCTCAGACCGCCAGGGCTCGAATTTCGAATCCTGTGTCTGGAGGACAGTGTCATCGCAATTAGGAGGTTCTCCTGGCCCAGTTTAGCCTATATGTGCACGAAGGTGGCCTGAAGCCCGATTCATTTCATTTCATTTTGTCTGGGGGATTTATTCTCAGATATGCCCAGACTGTCGGGGACTTAGATTTCGCTGTGCAAATTAATGTTGAAACACCGTGGCTTTTCCCATAGCTCCGCTGCACGGGTCGGATAGTCCCCAGAGTAGGAGGACTCCATTCATCTCACGTGAGAGACCCGATGTCAAACAGTTATTGTCTGTAGTGGGGGGGATTTGTTATAGATTCATGGACTCATGTGTTTTATATATTTTGATATCAACAAAATACGATTCATGTTGAAAACATAAAACCATGCTCGTCGTGTCCGGACACACAGACAGACAGCAGAAGTCCACATAATCCTCGAAACCGGACATTATTAGTCCCTGGATCTAAAATCCTGAATTATCTCATTGTATTACAGGATGGACAGCATACTGAGAAAAACAATGCATGTAGGCCCTAGATACATGTTACATACATTGGAACAGTGCGCTGACAACACTATATTTCCTCATTTCATCTTTAAGTAAGAGACGATTTATAATTGAATGTTTTTTTTGTTTTTTCTGTGTATAAAGTTTGATCCTAAACGAAAAAAGCATAGTATTCACCTGGAAAAATAAACCAATAAAGGCCTATTACATTATGTTGTCCATAAGCTTTTATTAATGTTTAAACAAGCCCATTTCAGAGTCGTACAATATGTATATCAGACAATTGGTTATTTTAAGAACTTAGTCTGAAAATATTTATTTAAAAATACTATATCCCCTTGCTAATTGAATGGTATCTATAGCCCCTTTACTATATGCGAACTAACAATATAAGTGTTACCCATTGCCAACATGTAGCAACTGTTAACCTGACATTCAATTACAACCATCCTTGCTGATTCCAGTGTGACGAGACTGGCTATCTACGGGACAACTGCTGTCATGCAAGTCCAGTTTACTGTTTTAATTGCAGTAAATTAGGACATAAAATAAAGACTGTGCTGTACAGGCCAATGACGAAGATGACATAGCCGTCACTGCCAAGCTCCCATGTAATGTGATAATGCATGATCTGCCCAACAAAGACAATCAAATTTTAATGGTAAATATAATATGAATATTGTTTTGTTGAACGCCTGATGTACTATATAGCTGTGACAGAGACTTGGTGAAATTGTCATATCAAGGACAGTGAGATTATAAATAATGAATTTACTATATTAGAAACCTTCTTTGTTTTCATACAATTCAACCATGCTGATTACAAACCCGACGAGTGCCAGATTGTAGCTGAAGAGCATTTTTAGCAATAGGCAAAATTCAAAAGGCCGTCATACGAAAATAGTTAAACATAAATATTTCCCCCCAAAATTGTACAAATAGTGTCTTTCAAGGTATAATACAAATTTGACATTGACTTGAATTGACCTTTGTATATACATTATGAGCCCGCATCTCAACTAATCATTAAATTGTAAAATACTGTTGCTGTTCTAGATTAAATAACAGCCGGTGGAAGAAGGCATAATTAAACCTAGACCTAGGAATGTGCGCGTTTTCGCAGATAGTTTTGCTAATCAGGTCATCATTGAGCGGTATATACACAGATGGGCATGCACGTGGGCCCAGATCGAGGCGGATTCAGCTTTCCACCGACGGGGGTGAAAATCGACAGTGGAACATTGTAGGGAGTCCGGGGGGGGGGGGGATGTGTGTCCCCGCGGGGAATTTGTGAATTTTCCACCCGTAATCTAAGGCATATTGGTCACTGTTTATCTCTTAGTGTTTCACCAGTTCATAATAAACCGCTAAATAATATTATGGGTTTTTTTCAAGGGGAAGGTGGTTAACCACCTAAACCCCTCCCCCCTTGGAACCGCCACTGACTTGACCTACCATTAAACAACCCCCAAATCAGAGCAAATGTGTAATTAAGATAGGAGAACAGAACTACACAATACAGTATGACATGTATATAAATAAAGAAAACATGTTCATACGCTACACGTAGTCTGCACGTTGGTAAAAGAGTCATGCATGGTTAGCTTTTAAAGAAGCCACATATTATAATATGTGACGTGTCATATCAAAACCGGTCCTATGTCGTAAGATATATAAAATGAGTTAGTAAGTGGCGTTTAAAGAGCCAGCGCTCAGGTTTCAAATGCACCAGCAATTATAGAATGATCTCAATTGTTTAGGAAATCATCGATAAAACAAGATTTGGAAACCTTAGCCCTAAATATCGTTGTTGAGAAAATGACCAACAAAGTTTAAATTTAATTGACAGATAGTTTAAATAGTTCAAACCAAATCATTTTTTCATAAAGAAATAAAACTAGGGTATCTTCAATATTTTGTACTTATATTGCTTTGAAGTTGTATTTCCGATCAGCGTGAAAAAAGGGAATTAGCAAAAAAATATTATTTCAACAAAACATGGCTATAATATCAAAACCTAAAGCTCCGACATAGGTCGGGTGCCGATATGTCACGTCATATATCGTCGCCTCGGAGCTTAAGAATCCTATCTGACACTCGTTAGAGTGGCAGATAGGATCCTTTAGCTCCGAGGCTACGATATGTGATTACAACATGACGTGTAGTACAGTATTTAAACGATATGACTTCACACAAATTGCACCAGAAACAAACTTAGCTGTTTTCTTCTCATCAAAGTGTCCTGTATAACATATTAAAAGTCTTAAGTGATTAGATTGATAGAAAGCATTGAAATCGATGATGATATTTCCCCCCATTACCACCCATGTTAAAAAGGCTATGTATGAATGTATGCATGTATTCTTATATGATGCCCAGGCAAAAGGCTGAAAACTCTTCACAATTTATCAAAAACTGTGAATTTATACATGCAACATTAATCTGGAAGCGGTACGTAATTGAAAGGGAGTTCACCACAAATTTAATTTATTTCATCAGAATTTATTAAAAATATAAAATAAAAACAATAAAGTTGAAAAATGTGTAATCAAGGAAAGTCATCCAAGTCCAGTTATTTGACACATTTATGTTACACTATTTCATTCACACATTTTTGTGTTCACTCTTATTATTATTTTTTCATAATATTTTATCGTTATAAATTTTTATTCGTGTTTAATATCATTGTATGAACTATAACCCCTTGCCCCCTGGTAACATTTATTTGATGCCTTAGTCTGCAGTTGATGACGTTTCTTTTCAAAACGTAGTGATGAAAAAAGAGACTTATTGGACTAATTAATTTTTTGTCAAAATTGTTCTCACTTTTTCGTTTTATGCAATAATTTAAAAGATTATTCATTTTTTACAAAATATTATTTCAACAAAACATGGCTATAATATCAAAACCTAAAGCTCCGACATAGGTCGGGTGCCGATATGTCACGTCATATATCGTCGCCTCGGAGCTTAAGAATCCTATCTGACACTCGTTAGAGTGGCAGATAGGATCCTTTAGCTCCGAGGCTACGATATGTGATTACAACATGACGTGTAGTACAGTATTTAAACGATATGACCTCACACAAATTGCACCAGAAGCAAACTTAGCTGTTTTCTTCTCATCAAAGTGTCCTGTATAACATATCAAAAGTCTTAAGTGATTAGATTGATAGAAAGCATTGAAATCGATGATGATATTTCCCCCCATTACCACCCATGTTAAAAAGGCTATGTATGAATGTATGCATGTATTCTAAAATTTAATTTATTTCATCAGAATTTATTAAAAATATAAAATAAAAACAATAAAGTTGAAAAATGTGTAATCAAGGAAAGTCATCCAAGTCCAGTTATTTGACACATTTATGTTACACTATTTCATTCACACATTTTTGTGTTCACTCTTATTATTATTTTTTCATAATATTTTATCGTTATAAATTTTTATTCGTGTTTAATATCATTGTATGAACTATAACCCCTTGCCCCCTGGTAACATTTATTTGATGCCTTAGTCTGCAGTTGATGACGTTTCTTTTCAAAACGTAGTGATGAAAAAAGAGACTTATTGGACTAATTAATTTTTTGTCAAAATTGTTCCCACTTTTTCGTTTTATGCAATAATTTAAAAGATTATTCATTTTTTACAAAATATGCGTAATATTGATGCGCTTTGTGAAACACTGTTTGATGCCATACTATTTTATTTTATAAATTATGAGCTTTCTGCTGCCACGCCAGCCTAATCCGCAATGTTATCAAATGTATTCAATTATAATTTGACATGACATTGTATGTATTAGAATTGGTGCTCAAATATAGAAAAGATTATATATACACTGGAATTCAAAACATACGTTTGCTATTTAATTTTATATAGATTATTTTCCAATCATTAACGGTATCCCAGGAAATGGCCGCAAAAGAAGCTTAGAAAAGATAGATGACTATTTAAGCATAGAAGGAGGTAGAATACAAAAAGAAGACAAGAATGAGATGTGGTAGAAAGAGATTGCAGCCACAGTATGGGAAATCAAAGAAAAACAGTACCGGGAAATAAATTATAGCAACACTGACTAAAGAAATATAAATAGAAAAGTAAAGCAAATTGCCTGACAGACAAAGTGAGATAGGAGTGTAAACGAGTGTAAAGTAAATAAAGACTGAGAATTTATCAGCGGAAAAAATAGCGAGGAAAATAGAACAGGTAGAATAATAGTAGAAATAAGACCGGAAATAGAAATATATAGAGAGATTTCATGGAGTTTCAGTACTATCATAGTGCTCAAAGTCATATTTTGGCATGAACATTTTTAATCCCCTCGATTTCTAAATTGCTCCCGCAAATCCCACCTCAACGGGAAATAAAAATATATTTAAAAACATATCAATGCTGAAAATCAGTATCCATAATATTGGAAAAGCATTATATTATGCATTTCTGATAAGATCCAACGATTCAGCTATTATAAGCTTTATTTTAGTCATTAGACTAGATGAAAGCCTATAATAACTTTAACTACATAATACATCTATAGGCCTATTCATGTATATGTATCATGTTTATCGAATTGATATTTTTTTTATCAAATGCAAAAGCATTTGAGTTGAACTTGTTTGGATCTATTCTGGAACTGTACAAATTGAGTTATTATTAGTATAATTAATCAGGAGGTATACATGATAGGCCTATATTACCCACTGTCTCTGAAATATGCCTCAAGTGTATGTATGCCCGGACATGTATATTAGGTTTAGTCGAGGTATATTGTAACGGGGATATTTTGACTTCAAAAATCTTCCGTGATAAGTGAGGGATTGAATGTATTTGATGTCATTTGAACACAAAATCTCTATCGCAATGGTCCTGTTCTAAGGTTGAAAATGTGGGGTCAATGCAGGATTCCAGTACCAGATAATCATATCTGCGACGGCTGAAGTTTTAGATATTTTTTTAATGTATGAAAGACAGACCCTCACAGAGGAGTTCTTGTAAAAAGGCACTGGTATATTCTCAATAATAAAATCGTACAGATTTACGTATATAACGTGCTAGAACGTGGCTCGTTATCCCACCATAAAATAGTCAAATATGTTGAAAGGTATGGTTAGGAAACAGTATTTTAAAATACTTTCCTCCATTCGAATCTCTTAAGCTTAAGTTAGAGAAGACGTATTTATGAGTATGAAAACAACAGTCAGAAAGTATGTTGCCATTTGTGTGAGGTTTGGCCATTATTTGAAACACAGCGGCTATCCTAAAAGATGAACTAGATAGTTTACTCATAACGCTTATAGATTTAGTCAGCATAGACATGGTCACATTAATATTAGTCACGCTGGATTAAATATAGAGAATATAGAAGTATTTAGAAAAAGCACTGGTAATTTATCAATAAAACGCGATCATCGTCCTGTTCGAATAATGTGTTAGTACGAGCTATATGTTTGAAACGTGGCTAGATCTCCTACTAAACGATGGTCAGAGGGTAGGGTAAAGAAACATCATTTTAAAATACTATCCACCAATCGAATCACATCAGATTTTTTTTAGTTAAAGAACACATATTATTGAGTAAGAAAACACTGTCGGACATTTTGTTTCGATTTATGTGAGGTTATGCCATTATTTGGCACAACTTGACTATACTAGTGTACAAGTAATATATCATCGCCATTGAGTCTCAATTTTGTGGAGAGATACTGGCGCTATAGAAGTCATTATATATATATATATATATATATATATATATATATATATATCAACTTCTTATTTCATCTTGCATGTGGTGATAGATTTGGTAGTTTGACTGAGATAGACCATTGATGGAAAAAATGGGCTAGAACTACGCTGAGGTTTTCAAATGAACATGTCCTCTCATTCCTAACTGCTTTTTAAAATAGTATTTGGCTTCGTGTTTGTAAAACACCATAGACCATTGATGGAAAAAATGGGCTAGAACTACGCTGAGGTTTTCAAATCAACATGTCCTCTCATTCCTAACTGCTTTTTAAAATAGTATTTGGCTTCGTGTTTGTAAAACTAGTTAGATCAATTGATTACATCATATTTATAATATTAATAATGCTAATTGCCGAGGAATCTAAAAATAAGTATTGGTTAATAAATTCTTGGTAATATATAGTGATATATATCGATCCATATCTCGGTAAGTATTTTCAAGAATGTAGGTGTATCATGCAACAACAGTGGAGTACAATGGACAAACATGTTTCTATGGACCAGCTCTGGGTATTATTATCCTTGATGTTAAGAAACATAGATCAAATGTCTGTCGATCGTGCTACTATCATATGCGCGACAGATGTTTAACAGCGGCAGTGACTAAGACAATAGCAACGTCACTTGTGTCGGGCATGCTAGACTACTGTAATTCTATCTTCCATAACATCTCAAATTGCGAAATAAACAATACAAGCTGCAGAGTGTTCAGTAGGCCTACCGCTTGGCCAGGGTTGTGACCCCTTCTCCACGATTCTGCAGTGTCACAACTTTGTTAAAATCCCAACACTGTTTCCCTGTTCAAGAGTCGGATAAACTACAGACTAATCACCCTCACATATAAAGTAATACATAAATGTCAGCCAGTTTATCTCCATAATCTGCTTAAACCTTAAAACAGAACCCGTAATCCCCGCTCCTCAGATGATGATCAACTGATTGTTCCCAGAGTGAGTTCTAAGATGAGTGAAGGGACTTTTTCGGTTGCGCCCCCCTCCCCCAGCTGTGGAATTATATCCCTCTTGAGAAGAAAAAATCTAAATCTTCACTGTATTTGTCGGAAAAAATTAAAAACTTTATATTTCGGCCATATCTTCGATCCTAAATCCTCTGTGTTCCGGCATGCTGGATCAACGACTTGGAACGGCAAACGGACAATGATAACGAGCTTGATTTCCAACGCCTCTGAGCTCGGGACACCGAGGATTTAGGCGCGATAGAAGTTTTTCATTTTCCTGTGTCATCAATGAAAAAACAACGGCTGCCATCTTGTTTGTGTGGATTATTTGTTCGAATTATCTAAAATACACAAGACATGAATTGCTCGTCCCATAGTTACCTGGAAACGATAAACTATAATGTAGGTAATGAAAAAAGATTATTTATCCTAATTAAAAAAAAGGGCGGCCATCTTGGATTTATGGCTAAAATATAGGTCAATTTATCTAAAATACACAATAAATCAATTTCTCGACCACAGGTCACATAGAGACCAAAAATTGTACACTTCCAGGTGGCATACCAAGATTATTTTTCAGAAATAAAAGAACGGCGGCCATCTTCGATTTGTAGGTGAAATATAGGTCAAACTATCCCAAAAATCTAAGAAATTAATTTATGGATGCCAAATGACATAGAAACCATACATCACACATATCAAAGTGCTAAATGGTCATAAATTCATTTTTTTATTATTCTTTGGCGGCCATTTTGAATTTAGCGTTTTGTGAAAGATGCTCAAGGTTTCCAATCCGGCACTCATCGGATTTGGAATCGGCATGGTCGAATTATGTAAAAACCGTCATAAAACTGTATATATGTCTCAAAACAAGATCAATAGCCCACTAGCTTGGACTACTATATAGGATGACATTATTATACCCGGACAAAGTATCTAATGTATTGTTTCTATTACGTCCCCTATTAGAGTATTTTACACTTTTTTGGAGCTGACGCAGATTATAAAGACCGTTTATTGCAACTAAATGTGCTGCTTTTCAACAATGCGATGCGAATTTATATGGAGGTACAGATTGCTTGCACGGGTTTGCGTGTGAACAGTTTGTCTGATTAAAACAGTTTGGCGTTGCTCACTGTGTGGCGTGTTGTCATTGAACAGTGTGTAACAGTTGTCTGATTAAAACAGTTCGGCGTTGCTCACTGTGTGGCGTGTTGTTATTGAGAAAGGTGTATTGTATTATTAGGAAAGTGCCATGTATGATATTAATATTCACGATTTTTCCCTCTGATAACACTCACTACACCCAACTCAGATGACTCTAGGTTTTTAATGGTAGGCCTACCAACACTTTGTCGCATTGACTGTTTCCAAGGTAGTTTCTTCAATGAAAAAAAAAAAAAAAATTTAAATTGTAAAGGGCTGGCGAGAATTCGAGCATTTATGATATATTTATATACAAAATATACCCTTTTTTGGGTGGGGACTGGGCCTAACTCTGGAGGCTTCATAGCCTGTGTAGACCTCATATCTCTCCCATTTGAACTATGTTTACTTATTTGATGTTTATATAACACTATAACCTGCATTGTCTTTATTACATTATATTTTATACCAATACTACACACATTTGTTATTGTGTGTATTCATCTCGTTTATTACATGTATCTGATTGTATTTAGTTCACTAAATAAACTGAATTTAAGCAGCTCCTTTTGATGACATCAATTTTCGTTTTGTATTTTGTAATGAAGTAGTGTATCTCACAGATCATGATTTTATATTTTACGGGATTTTTAGATTAAAAAAAAAAAAATTATCCACTTTTTTATGAATCCGACTGTAACACAAACAAACTTTTTGTATAACTAAACACCTGCTAAAGGACGTTTGAATGTTCCTACAGCATTGGGCAACATGTTGATGCCCAGCGTTGAGCAGACATTCAGTGCTGCGGGGGAACCCCCCTGATCAGCCCGTTCCCACAGCAATTAAGGGCGGCAGCTATTGATGTAACTATGTGGGTACTTTGAATATGCCGTCCGATATGGTCAGTATTTGCCGTCTATATTGTGGTATGCTGTTAACAAACTTGTTTACATGACAGTATATGTCTTGGAAATAGAGATTTTTTCGTCTCTTTTAGTGCCTATATTTTCTATTTAAGATCAGTAGGTTATATAGCTTCATATAAATTAAACTTTCAAAATTGACAAAATTGAAAATTCTCATCATAAGGGGCAGCTTTAAGTTGAATTGAATGATCATACAATGTGAATGACCACATTTGAACGGAAATGCTATAAATTTCATGCAAAAACAGCACATAAACGTGTTCAAGGCGAAAATAATTATCAAGTGTAAATTGACAAAGTGGTACAAACAGAGCAATTATGTCTTCTTATGTCTTGTTACAAAATGCATGGTATTATCTGTCGCAGATACAATAAATAAATAATTACTTGCAGCCGGCATGGCCTTTCCACAAACATATCAATATAATTGGAATTGATATACGAATCTATAAATGTCTGTGTAGCCAGGGAATTATAAATGAATTTGTCAGATTATATGTCTACATCTATGCATCATAAATCTAGCCTGTATGAAACAAATCAATACGTTTAGCGACTTACTGATTAGTAGCGCGTTCGACCAAGGATACTTAGAGCCCGAGGGTAGCCTACCATGCAGGTTCGAATCCCTCTGCGGCCAATATTCTTTCCTTGGCGCACACACATGCAGTGACCATAGCTGTTCAAATATAATCTGAGATAACGACAACCGCATAGGTAATCGATTAGGCCTAGCACCGCATTAAAAAAAATGACCGATATATCCATCCTCCTGGCAGCAAGTCATGACACAGCGAGGCCGTCAGGCCAAGCCTTGCTGAATTAGCCATACCATCCACCTATTGGGGTAGGGAGGGAGATTTAGATATTGAATATTCATTAGTTTTTCAAAAAATGTCTTTTTAATGTTGGCCCGCTGTCTGCGACGTTGGCTCACCATTAATTCAACCCTCATGCACGTTGCGGTGAGATGTGGTGGTCTGTGTCTGAGACGTTTCCGGTGAGCTACTCGGCCAGCAGACATGTGTTGTTTAATGTAGGGCCGGTGTCGTAGACAGTGGCCCCACATTAAAACAACACTCATGCCAGAGGTCAAACTTGGGTCAAACAGAAAAAATATTTTTTGAAAGTCCCCACCCCAATAGGCGGATTCAACCCTGTTTCAGCAAGGTCGGTCTACGACCTCAGGAATAGCCAGCCTTGCAGAGGAAGATGGATATATCATAAGCTGACATGTAAACGGTCAATAAAACCCTATTATGTTACCATCGAACTATTATGTAATAATTACCTTAAATATAATACTTAGGTAGATGTAGATATATTTATATACTATTTATGTAATCATTAAATAATAATTTTTATTTTCTTTCTGTAAAAAGGTGATCACTTGGAGCAATTATCATCGAATGGGAGAAGTCGATTTTCGATTTATTTATTTAGAGGCCGACATGTTTGTAATTTATGGTGATCAATAGCAAAGATAAGTAGGGTTTTAATGCAAAGAGCACTGGTGTCGATTATAATAGTGTTTCTGTGTTTATATAAACACCCGTGTAACCAGTGTGTGAAAATAATATTTTTTAAAAAATGCGTGAATCTGATGCACGTTTTAATACAAATTCGACAAATCGGAATAATCCTAAATTCTGTAAAGCAACCGCGACCCACAGCTTCAAGTAACTGGAAATAATTATATATTTAATGATTATACTCCTCTCCCTCATAACTGTCGTTAAAACCTATGAGTACAAGATGCGATTTAATTACCCACATGGGAATAATTAGATTATCCATATAAATGTTACGGGAGATGTATAATTACTTCACAAATAAGGAACTACATTCTGTACAATAAACGTATTTAGAATGGCTGGACACGTAAGAAAAGTTGCACTAGTGACAGGTGAGTGAATTCATTTACATGAAATATGTACTTCACAGTTCCGTAATGTTCTACTGACTATCATGATTAGCCTATTACCTATTATTCAACATTGTATGCCACCCAAACTAAGAAGAGAGTATTAATTTCCAGGAAATAGATGGGCTTTATCGTTTTTTAAATTAGTCAAGTTTATATATTTCACCATGTTTAGCCTATCAGTTGGTGTTATATGTTAACAAAATCAATAAAACATATTTAAATGTAATAGTAAAGTTTTCTCCGCGTTGTGAAAATATGTAACTTTACTTTTTACACAGCTGTGACTGCTGAAGAAGCACTTATTAACAGTTATGTACTAGTTGACATCTTGAGTATTTACCCGCCAAAAACTAGATGTCGATTAGCAGCGATTAGACGTCGTTTCTGGTGTATTTATGTTTGCTGGGTAGCATAGGCCCATGTATGGAGGTGTGTATTATGCAGACAATGTTCATAACGTCAACATTTACAGGGGTGGAATTAACCGATTAATGGGCATATCATATACCGCCTACCTTACTTCCTAACATACAAAAAAATATACATTCTATGTAATTTTTTACCATTTATTTTATATATATGTGGTAATTTTATTGTACATACTTTAGCTGTATGCTTTTGCATGCAAATAAATAAAGAAATAAATCCCTTAATCCTTTCAAGCCTGAATTTACGATTGTCATCTCCATTCACTACAAGCCGCGAATTCTCGACTTTTAGTGGATGAAGATGACTTGATTAAAAATTAAATGTATTAGTAAACCAGTTTTATGGAAATTTTCGTTATAAAACCCTTGGTTGTAGGAAAATAGGGCTGTTTTCAGGGATGTAATATGATGCGTTAATGCATCGTGAGGGTTTAAAGGGTTACGTACGGAGTCCCTGACAGATAAATACATTACCAGTACGCAGCACCGAGGGTTCCGGCACTTTCCCCCTTTAGTTTTGAAATATTTTTTTATCACAGGAGAAAACAAAACACCTTTACAAAAAATCTATTGAGAATGCCACCTACCCCCGAGCTAGCTCTGTAGCCATTCCGAAAAGGTTAGGGATTTTAAAAAATTACTTGGTAACTGCATGCACTCGCTTCGGCTTCACATAGGCCAGGGGGGGAGGCATTTTTCTGTAGATAAATCATATTTTCTAAGTCATTTATCATGAAAAATACAATATTATTTTATTAGTCGACCCCTGACCATCGCTATAAAACCATGTGTACCAAGAAGACCTTCACCCCAGTGACTCGTGATGTACGCCTATTCGGACCAATATTTTACCCTCGACCAATCGTAAAGTAGCCTAGCCCAGCCTGTCACATCACGAGAACGGCATTCAGCTGTTATTTAAATTAGGGCGTAGAATACCATAATTGGTATGCACAAATAATCTTATTTAGTATCATATAGGCTTATGTATTATATACGGGACAAATCACACAGATTATACTTTACACTTGATTTGTAACACTTATTTAAGCCTTATTTTATTTCTTGTTCTGTAATATGCTCTGTGTTATTTGTTTTTGAACTACAGGTGGGGGATCTGGCATTGGTCAAGCTACCCTTCTCCAATTTGCCAAGAAAGGTTACAATGTTGTGATGACAGGGAGAAACAAGAGTAAGCTGGAGGCAGCAGCATCTCTATGTAAAGCTCAGGGACTCACTGATGACAATGTAAGATATCTAATGTATAACCCCTATGTAACGCTTCTAGACTCACTGATCATAATGTAAGATATCTAATGTATAACCCCCTGTGTAAAGCTCTTAGACTCACTGATTACAATATAACATCTCTAATGTATATGCCCGGTGTAAAACTCATGGACTCACTGATTACAATATAACCTGTCTAATGCATAATCCCTGTGTAAAGCTCGTAAACTCACTGATCACAATGTCACCTATCTATTGTGTAAAGCTCCTGGACTCACTGATTACAATATAACATCTCTAATGTATAGGCCCATGGACTCACATATGACATTGTCAACTCTCTATTGTATAACCCCTCTGTAAAGCTCATGGACTCCCTGATTACAATGTGACCTCTCCATTGTATAACCCCTGTTTAAAACTCATTGACTCACATACGACAATATAACCTCTTTAATGTATAACCCTTGTGTAAAGCTCATGGACTCAATGTCACCGAAATTGCTAAAAAAAATTGTGGTAGATTCTCAGTTAATATAATAATTTAATTTTGGAACTTTTTTCACGAATATGCATATTTTTCATTATTTGAAACCGGAAATTGCATAAGCGATTCCAGCTTTAAGTGAATGAAAACTGGAAAGATAACATTCAGCAGCTCAAGGGTTAATGTATATATGTGATAAAAATAATGTCTAAAAAATGTATATGAATCTTATTACCCCTTAAAGCGCTGAATTAATTTGTAAAAAAACATCGCAACCAAATGTTTTTTTTCAATTTGAAATCATCTTAAATGTCTTTGTTAACTTTTTCCGATTCATTTGAATACCTATGATATGGGTCTACGGCCATTAGAAATATTTTTATTCTTACAGTGCGGGGATACACTTTAGTCGTCAGAATCTGACGTCTGTAGACGTCAGATTCTGACGACTAAAGTCTATCACCGCACTGTAAGAGTTAATGATGACTAATTTAGCTAGTTGTATAAATAGTACGATTATGATTATGATTTTTTAAATTCTATTCATTCTTTCCATCAGATACTGGTATCAGTAGGGGATGTGACTTCCCCGCATGACAACTTAGTAACAACACAGAACACAATTGAAAGATTCAAGAGAATTGATGTACTGGTAAGTTTCCGGCATCTATTCAATCCATATATTATATTTTTCAGCAACTTATGCTTCAACGAATTTACTTAAGTGTATTTTGTGCGCTACACATGTCTCCAGCAACCTTTAAAATTAGTAACATATATAACCATTTTGTTTACATGTATTTGGTTCTGAAAATAACAAAGACCGCCTCCCCCCCCCCCCCATAAAAATCCGATATTAGCATTATTATGCTCTGAATAGTAATTATTCACAAACTATTCTGTGAAATAAAGTTACTGCATTATAATTACAGCCATGATATGATCAGTCTAAGAAAAACTAAGACTGATGTATGTCAGCACACGAATCGTATTTGGAATATGCTACATGTCTTTCTAATATATTCCAGGTGAACAATGCCGGCTACGACCACTCCAAACAATTTCGTAATCACACATTAGAAATGCTGGACGATATGTATAAGATTCATGTGCGTGGAGTGTTTGATATGATACAAAAAACAATGCCACATATCGTAGAGACAAAGGGTAAGCTAAATTGTTCATGTTGTGTGTTTCTATTAAACCATGCATGTATATTATTTGTTGTATGCATTATTCTGATGTTTTTACCTATTTAAAACCTCGATCACTGAATTTCCAGCTCCGAATGAAAGAAAAAAGTCAATATAAAAACGTTTAATTTTCTGACCACATATATAGCACAGTAAGTGCGTCCTTTTATTGATTTGCAATCCCGCATACCAGTCAACATAATGAAGGTGTTGTGACAAGCTTCTTGATGACCATGGAGGCTCGTTATTTCACACAAAGCGTCATATAGGCCTACTAATATCTAATTAGTAGACCGTTTGAATAAATATAAATACCTTTTAGGTCAATATCTTATGGGTCTACGGCCATTAGAGATATTTCAATTATTTCAGTGCGGGGCCGTCTTTATACGTCAGAATCTGACGTCTACAACACTTAAGTGGCCGACACGATGACAAAATAATCATACTCCCCTTTCATCCGATTAAAATTAATCTACTAACGGTGTCCTTGACTAGTACACAAGACGCCTGATCCGGGTGGATAACAACCATCGGCGTTTATAGTAATATTATAATTAGGCCTATAGGTATAAATTCAAGACCACTGGTTTTGCCACCGAATCAGAGTCGAAGTTATTCATCCAGCGTCGAACCACCTAGTTCGAATTAAACATGTTAAAGGTGATCTATCACCCCTTATATGGTATGAATAATTGTGTCCTTATATGGAAACACTTGTGTCCCATCTTGTGGCAACTTTGATTTATTTGTCACATATTTATTCATACGATAAAAGGGGTGATATGTCACCTTTAAATATTATGCGAGGTCATTAACAATATTAGGCACGTACGATTTGTGGAAGACCTGGATACAATTCTGAAAAAGCAGCGGCGATTCGGTTTTCGCGGTGATATTACGCAATAGAAAGACAAAATGTGGGAATAAAAATAAATAGTCTTGTGTTTTAAAGGTGATCTATCACCCCTTATGTAGTATGAATAATTTTATGACAAATAAACCAAAGTTGCCACAAGATGGGACACAATTGTTTCCTTATATGGGGTGATTGGCCATCATGTGACCCTCTGAGAGGGTCACATGATAGCCAATCACCCCACATAAGGACATAATTATTCATACCATATAAGGGGTGATAGATCACCTTTAAAATTAACCATAAAGTGCTGATCACGTCTATAGCCGTGTTTAGTCTTTTTGCTTGCCTTCAAAAACAAGATAAATTGTAGGAGCAATGCAAATCGATATTGTACTCGATTTACAAATCCCTATAGCTCACTGTGTTTTGTGCAACACCAGAGCCATTCAATAACTAACACATGTGTAAGCCTACACGCAGGTGATAGTTATTGAATGAATGTTTCGAATGAATGATGGTTCCATTCTCCACACATAGATGTCGCTCAGGTCAACCCCGCTCTCTATAATCACTGAGGTCAGAATGTGATGGTTTGTGTGCTTAAACCTATGTGTGAGGAGCGCGCAGCGCGGGGCCCTGCGCGAAATTAACGTCGATACACTGGGCTGAACCTTAACTTGACGAGGCCGTCATTAACGTGATCGCCTAGTCACATTGAGAAGGGAGAACAATGTTGTTTCTCTGAAAACCTCGCGCGTGAACAGCGGGGTTCGAAACCGGGAGGCATGCATGACTGGCGAGGTAGTCAGGCGCTCTAGCCATTGCGCTACGTCCCCTTCTCCACCTAAACCTATCAGCTCGGGGACCGTCTTTATACGTCAGAACATGACGTCTGTAGATGTCAGATTCTAAAGTATAAAGACGATCCCCACACTGAAAAAATTAAAATATCGCTAATGGCCGTATACAGACCCATAATATAAGTATTCAAATAAAGCTGAAAAAGGTAACTAAGACATTTAAGATGATTTAAAATTGAAAAAACCTTCGGTCTCCATGGTTTATACGAAAGTTTTTCAGCGCTTTAAGAGTCAATGTCTATTTTTATCAAAATATTGTAAATTGTAAATTAAACGCCAACTCAATATGATAAATTATCGCTGTTATTATAATGAGCTTATTTCTGTTGCAATAATAATATAATTACCAGAACGTGCAAAAAGCTATATAAAGCAAAATCCAATAACTTACCATTAATTGAATTTTTGCTCTCAAAATACGTCTACACGAAATGTTTTAATACTAATAAAGAACCTTTGTGGTGAAGTTGATTTTGCAAAATACGCTTTCTAATGTCCGGAGTGGGTTTTTTGTGGTAGGCCTATGTGAATTCAATTAGATATAAAAGTTACCACGTGGTAGGTATAAAGTATGATTTTAAATTGCTTCTAATAATGTCTATGTAACACAGACCATCGGGCGTATAGATGTATGTAAGGTGAAATGACCTCTTCTATTCTGCCCTCTAGGTAATATTATTAACGTATCCAGTGCTGCAGGAATACGGCCGGTAAGTAACACACTGTAGGGCCTACTGGTCAAACCACTACTTTACAACTATATAATGACTTATGATATCCCAGTAAACACAAAACATTTGTGATAACGAGTATAACATGTGTGGGTCCTCAAACCACAACCTTTGATATAGCGAGGATTTTATCCCCTGTTGTATGATGCAATTATCATCCTAATTTAGGCTAATAATGCGAACTTAGTAGCTTTTGTTCTGGAGGGGTGATCACGAATCCCAATAGAAACTCACGTGAAAATCGATTATTGCTATTTTATAATCGATCATCAAAATTATACAAACTATCGATTATGATGGATCATAGGTCACATCACTACTTATATGGGAGAATCAGAAGGATTTTCAGAATTATCGTGATGAACCATTTTAACTGAATTAAAACATTCATATTGTATTATGTTGCATACAAATATTAAAAGATCAATAACAGTTTGTGTTATTTAGGAAGTGGATTTACCATTGTCATCTTCATTACCATTGTCATCTTCATCCACTACAAGCCGCGAATTGCTGTCGCAATTCTCGACTTGTAGTGGATGAAGATGATTTGATGTGGTTTAAACATTTAGGAAAATTGCCATGTATTGATAAACCAGTTTCAAGGAAATTTCATTCAAAAACCTCTCGTTGTAGGAAAATTAGGCCTGTTTTCAAGGATGTAAAATGATGCTTTAATGCATCGTGAGGGCTTAAAGGGTTAATACCCTTTAATCCATCCCTCTAATAGTTTTAATGACACCTACTTCGCAACTGATACCATTCAATGACTAATAGACGTCACACAATAATAGCCGATGTAAAGATTATAAGAGCCCATATTAAGGCTAAAAGTGATGTGTTTATTTCATTCACCTTTTATTGACAATTTTATTTCAGGTGCCACATGCAATAGGTTATTCTATCATGAAAGCCTGCATGGACCATTTGACGAGAAACTTGTGCCTTGGTAAGTGATACACCAGGGGTGATACATGTAGGCTACATATTTACGACTGTATGAAAGGCTCAATGTAAAAAATAATACAGTCCTACAAGGGTGTTGTATCAATTAGTATTATTATGCGATTTGTCTGTATATTCAAACTTAAGGGCAGGCAGGTGGTTAGCCATTATATATATATTCATCAGGCCATTTAGTTAATTCCGGTAGGCCTTTATTGCATGCGAAAGTTGATAATGATCGAACGCTGGCTGCACCTGCATCGTTACGCAAATGTACTCAGTAAACCTACGCAACTGCGTAGACCGACCATAATAAAATGGTTAATACAATTAAGACTTGGAAGATAATACGATTTTTGCATCAAAGTTCAAGTATGTTGTAAACGGTTCAAAAAATTGATTTGCATTTTCTCAACATTTCAGGATACGGAAATAAGGGAGTGAGAGTTAACTCTGTGAAGTGAGTATTATATATAATTGTTGTATATAGTGCCTAAGTATTTAAAATTAGGATTCTTAATAGGTTCTTCTTAAACATAAGTTGTATGTTCTATTAATTACCCCGTATTTTTGAAGTTTGTTTGATATTAATGGTATCCCTATGTACAAAACACGTGGTCTGTAGAAGAATTGTGGTCATATTACTGGCGAGGGTGGAGTGAATACTTCTCTTTATAGTATCTGACATTTAATCCAAGTCAATACAATTTGGCTTATATTTAACAAATACATAATTACATGATTTTGTAATCAGGTAATATTCCTACATTTTCTGATACGTAGCAGTATTTCGTGGCAGCCTCTACATGGTCCAATCACGATCAACTAATTTACGTCAATATTTAGTTTTACTTTTAATGATGGTTATCACAATATTTGCAAAAAAGTCTTGTTCTTTTCTGTGTTGTTAAATAGTCTACATCTCTTTTACGGTGATCACTAATTGTATGATATAGGCATTATGTCACATCCTTAAGGTCTACGTCTAAACCTTGAGCTTCGTTATATTCTATCATATTCCAACCGCGGCTAATTCATTAATTAGACAAATAAAAAGAACTGACCATTAATTTTAGCTGGTCACATATTATCAATTGATGTAAAAGATTATCTACACTTTTTCTATTAAAATCTCATCTTTTTGTAATTAAATCCTTTTGCTTTTATGTAGTCCCTCGTTTGTGTCTAATACTGATATGTTCATGAAACTAGGAAACACGGAGCAAATATCTGAGGTAGGTGTTTTGACAATATACATAATTTGTATGAATATTCTAGTTTTTTTTACGAATATTATTCTGAAGTCTATACAGCATCATTTTTTCTCACTCAGCTTCACGTTCAGAAAATACATGTGTCATATCCCTTTAAGCCCTCACGGTGCATTAAAGCATCATTTTACATCCCTGAAAACAGACTTGTTTTTCCTACAACAAAGGGTTTTAGAAAGAAAATTTCCATGAAACTGGTTTACGAATACATGGTAATTGTCTTTACTTTTTCACCCACATCAAATCATCTTCATCCACTACAAGTCGAGAATTGCGGCAGCAATTCGCGGCTTGTAGTGGCTGAAGATGATAAATTCAGGCTTTGAAAGGGTTTTAAAGGTATAGTCCCCCTATATATAATTATATGTGGTCACAAATTTAATGTCAGGGTAAACCGTATTATTAGACTACATAATTATTACGGTGTACAGTAAACAAACTTCACAGTAACGTTATATCTCAAAAAAACACTAATAAATTCAATTTCATATAATTAACATAAGTGCATGATGATCATAATCCAATAGACATATAGCCCAGCAAACACAAAACATTTGTATAACATTTGTACAACGTCGGACCAACGTCGAATGTAAACATGTTAAACAAATGTTTTGTGTTTACTGGGAGGTCTATCTTTCAGTCATTTTATTCTCTCGGAGTATGGGTATGAAGTTTGATTTGAACCTTAGAGGTCTGGGCTATTAAATTTAAACTTTCAGGCACTTGAAGTTGTGCATCGCTCCCGCGATCACAATTTCAAATGACTGAAAATTATTCTGATTAGCGAGATTTAGGTCTAAGTCGCGAAGTATGTGAGTGTCACCGATTAAAGACTCTCATTTTTAGACAGACACAAAGTGTATCTACCCAATAATGGTAAATATCACCTGTTGGCAATAGTGGATCCTCAAACCTATTTTATCTGACAAAAAAAGAGCGGACACAATGATTGCGATATTTGAAGCAAAATCAAACATTTATACCGTACAATATTGAGCGAGAACTATTTTACCATTTATTTAAAAAATGTTACCATTAAAACCAGAGTGTCGCTGACACAGAAGCTCATCCTTAATTAGCGCGAATTGATCACAAATTAAAATTTCTGAAATCCGTGAGGAATTTGATGCACAGGCCCGAGCTCTTTCAAATAAACCAAACAGAATTGAAATTGGATAAGAATTGAGGGAGGAGAAGCATTTCTTGTGAATTGTGGACAGAGTGCCCTCATTAGGTCTTAATTGGGGCATAAGTTAATTAATAATGAAAATTTCTGAAATCCGTGAGGATTGTTATTGCTCTTTCAAACAGACCAAACAGAATTGAAATCGGATAAGAATTGAGGAAGGAGAAGCGTTTATTGTGGATTGTAGACAGAATGCCCTAATTGGATCATAATCAGGTCATAAGTTAATTAATAGTTTAATTTTTTGAAATCCGTCAGGTAGTTTAATGCACAGGCCCGAGCTCTTTCAAACAAACCAAAGAGAATTCAAATCAATTTCTGAAGATTTTGGGGTTTAGTGGGAAGTTGATTTTTTTATATGCAGCTTGTGGAAAAGTCTTGAAGTGGCGGGCTTTGTTCACATATAAATTTGATTATGCAGTGTGCAATATGCTACATTTTTCAAAATCGAGCTAAAATCACACATATGTCATGTACGGTTTTGGGTATATTTCGGTAAAGCAGCGCAGTTGGGCTACCTTATTAACAGGTTGATTCTGGCCACTGCGTAGTTCAGCTATGTGAAACCATCTTCCACAACAAGTTATCTTACCCACGAGCACGCAGTGCGATACCTTGCTTTATAGAGCATGGCGTCCAACTATTTTAAATATAAAGATACCTTGAATGTCACACGTCCCAAGACCGGGCAATCAGACAGCGTTTGACAGCTGGCTAACAGCATAGCTTGATTGTTTCCGTTGGTATGATAGGTCAGATAGATATAATAAGCTCGGAATCTCCCAGCTCCCTGAATGGCGGCCACTATATGATTACTGGCCGCCATGACGAAATTCGGTACAACCCACTGACCAAAATGACAGATTCCCAACATGTCTATATACTACATCTAGCAACGGAAACAGGAACTGTGCATGACAGATGAACAAGAGGTCAATTCTTCGTTACCTTTTATGACACATTTATAAATCTGAAACATCCAATGAGGTTTGAATCTCAGACACACCCCCAAGATGACCACTAGATACGGCCAGGCTCCTGCGGTAGCACTCGCACTCGCGTGAGACTGGCCAAGGGAAGATGTGTGAAACTATAGTGGCTTAAATTCCCCTTCCAGCCGACACCTTACCCCAAGCCACGCCTGGTCTTTAAACATTACCATAGTCGACGTCAGCGTTCTATATGGGTTTAGACGCATCATTCAGTGGTTTGTATATATATATTTTTTACAGATGTTGACAGGTTTGTCAAATGATCAACCTTTGAGAGAATGCATAGATGCTGAGGATGTGGCCAAGGTGATATCATTTCTGGCTTCTGATGAGGCACGTAACCTAACTGGTCTCAGTGTACCGATCGACGGAGGAATAACCCAAACCGTTTTTAGGAGTCAAAGATAAATCAATCAAGCCCAGTACAAGTGTGTTGAAAAAAGATTACATACAGACCAAGGTGGATTAATATTTTTTGATAAAAAAGGATGTTCTATATTTACTTACTGCATTGTATGTGTTATGATGTCATAGTTGATGTTAGTTTAGTATACTATTATTAAAAGTACATCAAATACCCCTTGTGTTGTGTGGAAAATTTTGTTTTATTCAACCATAGTCTAAAAATGAGCGGTTTAAAGGTGAATAAAATGCTACCTAAATGCAGATTTAAATCTAATTTATCTAATCGCACAAACGCCTACAGAACTGTTAAAACATAACAATCGACCACTTTTTCTCTTGATTTATGACATAAATAAACGAAAAATATTATAAGCAAATTATCTTAAATCCATAGAAAAGCTTGGCAAAACTCGTCTTAAGCCATAACTAGATAATCCATATTCAGGTGGGTCGTTTTGAACAGTGTTGAATAGCCGAGTAAACATTGTGGGCCACCCGCATGCACAGCATGGTAAACGTCCACAAGAGTGGGGTACGCCACAATGTAAATATTATGGTTCAGTGAAGCTTAAATCTTATGTAATCATTATTTAGCAAAAAAATGCAGGGGTAAAAGTTACAAAAGTACTGTATGCAGTGTAGCCTCTTGTGTCAAAACGCAATCATGATGGGTCGTTATAGAATCCTAGGACATAGACATATATTATTTTCAATAAAATGTATAATGTAGAAAAAAAGTATCTACGCTGTGGTCCTTAGCGTTTACAAGTGATGAACACCTATGAGGAATACACAATTAAGTGAGATGCTGACAAGGGTTTCAACAGGAACAAATGCTTCATTATTGCTGCATATTAGATCATCAGTAGATTTGCACTTAATTGCTTTGTACGTCGTAAACGTGAGTATATTACTGATATGAAATCTGCATTAGCACCGCTGTTGAGCGGAGGTTACAGAGGTGCACTCCTGGCATAAAAACTGATTTTGGCCGGTGGATGCTGCAAATTCTCTTGGATGGTTGTTGTAGACTACTAGTAGTGATTTCCATACGCCGTCATCACAAACATAACAAGTGGTTTGAGATCATATTTGGGTGAGAAGACAGGGTCGCACTAAATCCCACAGAAATCAAATTTAAATGTCTAAGTTTTTCCAGATGCAGACAAAAATCATAGAAAATGATTAGCTATGATAACAAAAGTATGTTCCGATAAGATAGGCCTACACATGTTGTATACATTTCAGGGCGATTCTCCAAATAAATGTTGAATGCGTCCTATTAACGTGAAAATGCGGATCGACAAAATCGTTCCCAGAAAAAGGCATAGTAAATATGTGGTCTAAGATAAAAATGCTTTTCATCATATCATTCGTGATTGGCAGCATCTAGGTGTTATAACCCATATATGAGGGTGATTGGCTATCATGTGACCCTCAAAGAGGGTCACATGATAGACAATCACCCCATATAAGGAAACAATTGTGCCCCATCTTGTGGCAACTTTGATTCATTTGTCACAAATTTATTCATACTATATAAGGGGTGATAGATAACCTTTAAATATATTCACTCTATTGTATCCCACAGGGAGAGGGCGATTTATCTTATAATAATTGTGGAGACAGGCATACACTCTACCGCTATAGGCTTATCCCATGACATCCCATTGTTTAATTACTTCAGTGCGATTATCAGCCATTTTAAACTTATCAACAGTATCCCAGTAAATACAAAGGAACAAAACATTTTATAACATTTATAGGCCTACAATGTTGGACTAACGTCGAAGACATTGAGCAGACGTTGCATAAATGTTATACAAATGTTTCGTGTTTACCGGGATTATTACATACATGTCATATCTAAAATAAATTGAAAAAATTGCGGCATGAAAGTAGGCTAATTCTTCTTTTTTTACCGGCGTTGAAATAAAAACGTCTGCCGTGCCGTTTTTTGCCAGAATATCGCCGATGTCCGAACTTCGGAGTTATCAGTAAAAATACATATGCGGTACAAATGTTGGTGCGATATTCTTAAAAATAGCGATTGTCATGTTATAAAATCACGTAAAAACGCACAAAATCATGAACTTGAATCCATTTTTTAATAGGAATAAGTATTATTGAGCTGTGAGACAAACAAAAATTTTAGGTAAATTTTTACAACTATATCAAAAAACAAATCGAAAGTTAATGTATAGCTTTAATAAAGACAATATTGAATAAGAAACAAAGTAAACATGAAAATGAATTCAAATAGGCCTACATATTCAATTATGTAGACATGGTAACATAATACGGGTCTGAACAGTTAAATGATGTTGCTTAAGAGGTTTCATGGGTTATTTATAATGATATATTTGGCATGCGGTTGGGCATTTATTATATTAATATTATAATTATTTATTGTTGATTTGCCGTTTTACATCATGTGTACAACTCAGCTTGCACTGACTGGACAAATGTCAGTAGCCACTGCATTATTGACTATATTAATTTTTTTATCTAGACCTTAGTATATTTTATCATCCACAATATTGAGTACTTAAGAAACAATTAAATTTTAAACAAGACCCCGTGGTTCTGTAAGATGGTCCTACATGCCAGGACCAGCTAAATTTATGTAATGCAGTCAGCAGGTCACTCTGCATCCAAGGGACTGGCCCAGGTCTAAAATCATAAAAAAAATACGTGATTTTATTTTGGCTTCTTAATATGACAATATGATGTAAACATGAACTAAGACTAGAACTGCAAAAGTTTTAAAATTGTTGTGCTACGTACTTACCAGTTAGGCTAGATATAGAGACGAAATTCCTGTATTTCTATGGTTGTCAATAATTAGAAATCAGGAATTTTGTCTCTATATATAGCCTAACTGGTGAATGCTCAGCACAAAAATTAAAAAAAAATTTTTTCAAAACTTGAAATTTGTCTACTTTTAGCTTGATAAGATTTTAAATATTTTAAATTAATTTATGCAATTATTAAAAGTAAATTTTAAATGAGGTCATAAATAAATGTGACAAAGCCATAGGGATGTACTTTCTCGCTTAGAGGATCACATTTGACAACATTTTTCACAAAATAATCATTTAAAGGTTGTCATCATGTTTATTTCATACATTTTTCGTGATTATTTATCAAAACTACAATTATACATTATAAATGCCATTTTGTTTCAGTTAAAGTTAAATAATCAATGCGAATTACATTTTCCCTGTTGCAGAAAGATGACACATAGTGTAAATTTTTGCACTACACATTTGATCACATTTTTTATTTTACACATTATGCAAGGTTCAAAATCAAAGGGTGTACCTGTGCCTGGGATACCCTATAAATATTTAACAATAATAGGAAATTGATTCCATGTATTTTTAGCATCCTAAAATTTAGCAACTTTATGTGGAGAGAAATTATAGGCCTACTGAAATGATACTGAACAGAGGTTCATCCTGTAATAATGTATTTTGATTCAACGTTTAATATCAGTTTACTAACTCAATCTACCATTTCATTTTCAGATGATCTGTTTAGCATACCAGAGTTTTGTATTATTTAACTATATTAACATTTTTTTAACAAAAAGAACATGCTTGTGGGTTTTTGTAAGTTCATGTTTGATAATTTTAGTTAATTTTCAGTTATTTAAATCTTTCAGCTGACACTAAAATTTGTTCAGTATCACATAGCAATTCTTCACATTTGCTAATAAAATTTGTAATTAATTAGCAAAAAAATTCTACATTAAAGATTAGCATGTTTAGCAAGTTACCAATTTGAAATGGAAATCGCAAATCAATAATTAAAAAAAAAACCTTTTCAAGCATTTAAGATGATGTCAGTAATAGCTGTGGTGAGTGATCACTAACTATTTTTCAGTCTTCAACAATTTTCAAATCTGAAGACTTGTCAGAAGGCTTGTATGCAAAATAGTTGACTGCAAATTGAAGCACAATTCCATCAATTTGAATGAAGCTTAACCCTTTTCCTGCTGTGACCATATATACACGGGTTGAAGCTAGTTTCAGACCAAATAAAATGCCACTGAGAATGATAAAATAAATTGTGCTGGGTGTACAGTTAATAAAATAATTAAATTTGGGGCTGGGATATGCCTATTTATATATTATAAAGTGTTAGCTTTGAATGAATAAAAAATATAAGCAAATAATTTCAGCAGGATGAGGGTTAATAGATTTATATGGAGGTGACAGCCGCAACGGCCTAACCAGAACAAACACTTGCTATTTTTAGTTGCTTATTTAGTAATGTCCATAGAAATATGTAATCTATAACACTTGTTGCAAAATGGGACAATTGTGTTCCATCAGTAAATGCTTTCTTTTAAAATGCTTCCCACAAGAATTGCATTTGTTGGGATATATTCTGAGGTGTGTATGTCTATAATGTACTTTCAGTTGACTGTTTGTATAATACTTTTTGCCACACAATTCACAGCATACAGGATCCTTCAATAAATGACTTTTGAAATGAACAGTCCGCACATGCCTCCTCATTCTGTATATCGTTTTAAATGCCGAGCCACATATGTCACACACACTCTTTTTCTGCGTAAGATGTACGCTCATGTGAAGTGAGAGGGCGGTACTCGTCTTAAATTTCTTTCCACAATTTTCACACTGAAACTGTGGTTCAAGTAAATGATAAAACTTTTTGTGTACGCGCATTTGCCTCTTGCTTTTGTATGATTTTTGACAAATAATACACAAAAATGGACGGTCCCCAATATGACACAATTCGTGTGCTGTCATTTCTCCTCTGGTTTCAAAGGGTTGGTCACAGAATTTACACTGATGTTTCTGACCAATTTTACAAGATTTAATATGATTATCATATGTTCCTTTCCAAGCGAATCCTTCACCACAAGTTTGACATTTGTAGGCTTTTTGTCCTGTGTGCACCGACATGTGTGACAATAGAGACCTATGTTGTTTGTACTTTTGCTCACAAATAGAACATTCATATGGCTGACTAGGATCATGTTCCCGGATGTGTTGTTTTAGCTCTAGTTTATCTTTAAATTCTTTCTTACAAAAACGGCAAATTATTCTTGTGACTTCACAATCAGGCATATCAGATTGATGTTTTTGTAGCAGTTCATCTGTGTCATATCTTCTATTACATTTCTCACAACGATATGGTCGCTTATTGCCATGCCACTTTGTATGTCGCCAGAAAAGGTATTTGTCAATAAATATTTTATGACAATACTCACATTCAAGGTGACCTAGAGGAACAACTGACTCATTGTCAGAATTATCATATTCTGATTTTAGATTGTCAGTCACTGCTACATTTGAATTAACAATATCCCCTTTTTTCACATTATCAGCTACAATTACACCAGCTGTCACTGCAGATATTGATTCACTGTTCTGCTCACTATCTCCTTGGAGATTGTCAGGCGAGACGAGGTTGAAGTGCTCCATTTTCATTAAATCCCTGTGTTCTTTATTGAGTTCACTTGTTTCATCCATCCTAACAATGATATCTGGTATTTCTCCGTCACATACCCCTTCACTAACATATACCGACTGACAACTCCCATCTTCATATTGTATTACATTTTCTGTGTATTCCATGGCACCATCATTTTGATTTGATTCATTTTTAGAATAAACATAATTATCTTCTAAGGGCACACCGATCACTATATTTTGAAGGGGTGTTTCTGCATCTACTGTGCCTTCGATTAAATTATCTCCTTGTACTTCTACCTTCACAGGAAGTTTGATACCTATTCTCTGGCAAACTTGGTGAATTTCTGGTGTCAGGTTATCCGAGTCTACATTCCCGGTATACATCAAGCATAACAAGATGTGCATTATGTCACTGTGTATGTCTATATTCACATAGCTTTGTTGACCAGCAAGTAATAATGAAGACAATGCATCTTTCAGACATGGGCTAGCGGCAGCTATTACACAGCTATGTGCTGGAAACAGTTTGTCATCTGAAGATATCAATGTAGCATCACAGAACAATCCCTCCCGTTGAAACTCAAACAAACGCTGTAGAATTTCCTGACCTGGATGTAAAATAGGATGAGTGAAATCATTATCTGGCTGATTGACAGACAATGCCTCGTGTATTTTTTTATCTAAATAAATGGACTCATCTTCATCAACTTCTCTTTTGATGACAATGGGGGATTGCTGGAAGGATTTACTTGGTTTACTGTCTGCTATCAAACTTTTGTTAGGTGTTGAACTCATTGACAATTTTATTGGGGGAGATTTTTCAGTTTGTGATTCAATTTTGCTCATTGCTGATGAGTAAAGTTCTTCATCTAATTTATCTCTCTTTTTTAATGTTTGCCAAACTTTAGAGGCCTTAGCTGCTGATGTTCTACGTGCCCTATTATTAGAAGAAATCACTGCATTCTCCAACAACACATCTTTGCTGCCACACGTTATAGAACTACTTGATAACTTTGGAGAAATAACTTTGGAGACAGTTGGAGATAATTTAAATTTTGTGCCTGTTTTCTTCTCTGAATGTGTCTGACGAGAAAGTTTCATTGATATATGGACATCAGATTTGAAATCAACCGCATCAGCATGTTGATAAATGACTCTTCTATTGTTTTTACTGATCTTACATTCTTTATCAGGGGATGATCCACCATCAAGTATTATTCCTTCGGTTTTCTTAGTTGTTATATTAGTGATGTTGCTTGCCACCAGCTGAGTTCCATCACAATAAGCATCTTTCTTCAGATGAACATTGTCTTTTTTTCTTCTTTGGCAGGACATAGTTGTTCTATCACAGGTTAATATATTCGTCTACAAAAAGAACAAAGGAAACACATTTTAAGAGTTATTCTAAACGCTAGATTCATAAATAATAATAATAATAATAATAAAAATCTTTAGTTAGAGAGGGTTGCTCATTGAGCTTTCGCTCATCTGCTATGAAGCCCTCTTCAAAACTGTTGTACATAATGTTCAAAGTAAAAATCATAAAAGCATAGATTTACAATAAAATAGATTGATACAAATATGAGTAATATGAAACTCAAACATAAGTAAAAACATTATTAGAAACTGATAATTTTATTTTTGAATGATAAATAAATGCCTGAATTTGTTTGTAAATTTGCAGTTTCACCTAGTATTAGTGATATACACTCTATAAGGTTCACCTCTAAATAGTTATTTTTACAATTTATTAGTTACTTATTCAATCTCATGAAAGATGTGTTGTTCATGAAGACATTATTAAAACCCAGGGGCGTAGCCACCGGTCCGGTTGGTCTGGTATTCTGGTTTACATATTTTGAGTTGTCTGACATGTCTGAACAAAGGCATTTCAATGCACACCGATTGAAGCCATTGTTGAACTGAGGCTGGCCTTAAAATATGTTTGTTTCTGATTTCACAAAAGCTAAATTTGTCATACAAGAGGCCATTATTTTGGCCATGAATTTGAAAAAAGGTTTGTTTGATAATCTATGATTTTATAGCCATTAAAAAGGGCCTTTGCATTCACGTCGCTGTAGATGTAATATGTACCAGTAGTACAGTCTAAAGAGTGCTAAAAGCCAATCACTTGAGTGACTGTCAGGACTGTTGGCTTGCTCATCATTTTCTGATATCACACCTCACCATTCTTCAAGACATGTCATCACTTTGGTGAGTTGTCGAGCTTCATCACTGTTGATGACAATCACAGGTTTGAACGCTACATTCTCCAACACAAGGATTGGCCATGAAATTTGTTAATATATGAATGACATGCATTATCTTGACACCCTTCATTTACATGGTAACTGGTTTAAGGTATCAATATTTATCAGTTTGCAGGCCCAAGAATGGATTATATATATCTAGGCGCTTTGTACACAGTCTATATTACCCTTGCACAACATTAAAACAGAACTAGAAGGGTCTAGTTTTTTGTGTAAACAAAAAAACTGGAGATGTCTTCCCTCCAGCAGCTTAAAGGTTGATAGCTAATACCCAGCAAACAAGGGTCATTTACCCAATGCTCTTACAATACATGTACCATGTGGTTTACTGGCGCGCCAACGGCGGGCGTCTAGATGACATTCAGAGGCTGGCATTTTAAAAATTTGCCCACTATGTGAAATATATTTGTTACGTTTTTATACCGGTAATAACGTAGGTCTATATTTCACTCATTTTCATCAACGTTCATTGTACATATTGTCGTACTCACATAAAAACATTCAAAGATGATATGCACAAGTGGTTTGTAAATTATTTGTAAGTTAACCTCGGCCCGTGGCTGTAAAATGTCACACCTTTGATGCAGCAATCACCTGATACCCGTCTGGCAGGGGTATGTGTGTACTGGCTACTCTAGTTCCCGCATGGCCGAATGATGATTCCTTAACCCGTACCCTGCTAGGAGCGACTATAGTCGCCCAAAATAAACCAAGCCCAGCCTGCTGTGGGCGACTATAGTAAAATCTTTAAAAAAAAATGTATTTATTCAAATTTTTTTTCCACTTTTGTTTTGTGGTGTCTTTTTATTAGTGCTTTAAAGATAGATAACTGACTGATTTTGTACTATAATGGCTTTTAATATCAGTTGCTCATCAGATGTTTTTTTGAAGAAAAAACATGCCAGATATTACTTAGTGAGAAACCACACATGCTGCATAATGGTTAAGTACAGAAATGTGCATAGACCTATATTTGTGTCAATTACCATGATTATGTGACTCTATTAAACCACAACACGTTTAACTAAACAGAAAGGTATTAATTGTTATAATAATACTAAACATGATCTAATATATCCAGGATCCGAGCCGTCACAAATCAGTCTCAGTAACACATCATTAGCAGTGTTTCATCTAGGATTCAGAAGGGGCATGGCGCCACCTATTATTAGGGGCACCTTATCATGCACACCGGGCACCCAGTTAGGCATTTCCAACACCCACCCTCCCCAATGAAGGGTACAAACAGAATCAGTTAAGTTTGTAAGCATCGCCAGTTATTACCACTATGTACACAGGTCGTTATCAGGTATTGCGTAATAAGTGTGAGCGCGCGACATAATTGACTGGGGTGTTTTTTACTGTCACAATGGCCTAGGTGGGTAGAATATTACGTAACAACAGTTCAAAGAGGCATTTCACTGTCTGAATATTAGAAGTGAAACATGGCGCACATGAAGGGCAACATGGCATTCATGAAGGGCAACATGGCGCTGATGAAGGGCAACATGGCACTTACAAAAGGCAACATGGCGCTGCGCCATGTTAGAAAGAGCTAGATGAAACACTGATTAGGATAGGTGACTGCCCTGTCACGTCAATATTTTGAACTGCACGGTAAATAAGGAGTGTGCAGTGTGTAAGGCTCAAGCACTAAGAAAGGCCTATTTTGACCTTTTGCGCAGTATACACCAGTGCATGGTATAGTCCAGCAATTACGGTATTTATTTGAGCATCAAAAATAGTTTAAAATTGTGGTCGTGATCACAATCATACTTTTACATTTGTTCCCCTTTTTAGACAAAAAAACTAAAAATATGGGGGAAAACCAAAATATTTGGCGGACAACCAATATTTTGACCCTTATTTCCAGCCTTGGATAAATGTGTTTGAGCTAGTGATTAATAATTAGTTTATCTTTATTTACATTTCGATATGGAATTGTAGCTTCAGATAAGCGAAAATTACTTGATCATGTCAATATTTTAATCAATCAATTAAAAAACTTCTTTAGCGCCTATACCCTTAGCGGACCGAGCTCAGAGGCGCACAAATCCTTAGCATAATTATGCGTCATAATCAAGGCCAAAGCAGGTTCGTCAACAGGGAGCCGGGCTGCTGAAGGAGTGGGAAAGCCAGGTCAAATAGGTGAGATTTAGGTAATTTCCGGAATGTTAAATTGTTTTGGCATTACGTATTGGCACAGGCAGGACGTTCCATAAAGCTGGACCAGATATAGAGAAAGCTCTTGACCAAGTCTTAGTCTTTATACGAGGAACAACAAATCTATTTAAATTTGTGGAGCGTAGAAACTTGACCGGAAGCCAATGTAATCGTTTTAGAATTGAAACTGAATGACTAAATCGTGGGGCCTTGGTTACCACTCTTGCAAGGCAGTTTTGAACTCGTAGTATTTTAGCGATATCCTTTTCTGGCATATTGTGAAAAAAGGAGTTACAATAATCTAACTTACTACTGGCGAGTGCCACTGCAATTTGCTTGGCAAGATCTAAGGACAGACTTTTTCAAATTCGAAGCAGGTCACGGATATGATAAAAGCATACCCTACATGTTTGGGATATGTGTTTTCGGAAATTGAGGCTACTGTCGAATAGTACACCAAGATTTTTAGCTGATGTGGATAGATTTGTGTCTTGCCCTAGAATTAAGCATGGGAAATTATTCAAGATTTTTTCTAGTTGAAGTTTGGTCCCAATAAGAAGAAATTTTGTCTTGCCAGGATTAAATAATATATAAATAAGTCAAGTAATAACTGTAACATCATGTCCTTCACACCTAAATGTAAACAGGCGCCAGCGAAGGAACGCACATGGACAAATATTCACGCTATTGGACAAGTTCAGTACTGGTGAGAGGACACGAACAATGAAATAATTAGCAAGTAAAAGTGCTACGGCATTTGCCAAAATCTGATCTGTTCGTGTCTTGGATGTATTTTAAAACGGGTGACCGAGGTAGGGCTGGATGTAATGAGTTTGGTTGTCATTTGGAGGCGGTCAGTGGGCGGCCAGTAATAATGTGTGTTTTCTAATGGGAGCTTTCATATGCCTCGTTTGCTGCGCAAACAGCGAGGCATATTCAATAGGCCACCTGATTTGAAATCCATGATCATGGTACCTTCTATATATGCATCTTTTAATTACGCAAAGTCAGGCATCAAGGCCTTCCGCCGGCCGGCTGTCAATAGAATGTAGCATGTATGTGATTATTGCAGTACTTTCCACAAAGCACGGGTACAGTGCCACGCAGACAAAATTTTAAAAAAAATTACAATTTTTTTAAAGTCTATGTAAAGCTTGAAAATTAGCTCCAGATTCTGCCAGAATGCATGATTTTAAGACTTTATTTGAATTTTTTTTTTTAGGGGGGGGGGAGTATGCCCGAGGATCCCGCTAGGATTGTGCGTCTCTGCCCTTGGCACGCACGCGCTTTGGACATCATTGTTTTACAACAAATCTACAATTTATCAAATCTAATTTTCAGTAGAGTAGGGGTCTAGACCTAGGCTATAATTAGTAGACTAGACTATAATAATAAGAGTTTCTTTTTTACCCCCCTGGTCCTGGGCCCTGGGGGGTACAAAAAAACCTCTTTATTAACTAGTCTAAGACTAAGTTGAGTCAGTTGACTGTCATTTAGCCGTGAATCAGGCGACTCGCTCCGCTTACCCATCAGCGCTAACTGTCATTCAGTTGAAGTTACCCGAGTCCTGTATTCACGCTTAGAATAGAATAGAATAGAATCTTATCGACCCGCTGCCAGCTAATTACGCAGCTGTCTGTGGTGACCTGCTCCGCAGGGCTACAGCGACACCAAGCCTCCATGGGCCTGGAGAAGCGAGCATCCACCTATTTCCCCACTCCCGTCCCCCCTCCCACCTTCTAATTTTTATATCTACTTTACTCCCCCCGCCCATTTTGCTTTTATCGCCCACATTAATAGTCAGAACGAGTACGTTTACCAACATATTATCGCTCACGGGGTAACTTTTTAATGAATATTAGCTTAGATTTTTTAGTAAAACTATGTAGACTATACGATCTTAATAATCTTAATAATAGTTCAAGTTAAATAGCAAAGAAGCATGAAATCACCTGATTTTATTAAGGTATTTTTAAAAGCAGTTTTAAATCAAAGTGAACTTGAAACTGCTTTTATTGAAATCCAAACACTTAACTGAAACTGGTGCTGTTCATAAAATCGCGTCGTATAGGCCTACAGACTACAGTACACTGTGTGATCAAGTTATAAATATGAATTTTTAAAGAATTCTGCAGATATTATGATGCCCAGATTTTTGAAACTTTTGAATTTGATACCCCCACTTTCAATGTAACTTCTAACCGGTATTTTTCCGAAAAAGAGACGGACGTTGAGATATTGTTTCGATTGTGTCCTTGGAGAAGGCACTTTATTCTCACATGCTTGACTCAGGTAAAAATGAGTACCTGCATGGTAGGGTAACCGAGTAAACAACGTCTCTGGGCGAGCGCAGCGAGCCACAGACCGATCAGCGCTACATGGTAGGGCAGAGATGGCAATGTAGGCTACGTGTACAATACGTTCAATGCGCCGAAATGGCTGCAGGATTGTAGGCCTATACTACCTGTGGAGTAGAAATGACACACAAATGAACAGGTCCAGTGACCAGAGGATAAAATGTAAAGTAAGCTGATAAATCTTATTGGGGCCACGACAGTTACAAATTGTACGTTGTCGGAATACAAGAATTGTTGTCGCGATACAAGCTACACCTGTAGAAATACAAGTTAATGTTGTCAAATTACATCCTGACTCTGTTGAAATACATGTTAGACTTGTTGAAAAACAAATTCAATTTACCTGTAAAAAATAACTTGTAGATCTAAGTAACAATATTTTGCATTGCGACAGCTTACATGTTGTCTCGGTAAAAACTTGTTTCCCGCAACCATATATTTGTATGTCGACACCTCTCAAGATGCTCATCATAGTAGGTGTGACAAAAAGCTCTTGTAGAACAGCATGTCATCCGACCTTGTCCCAGCTTGAGGAAGGGAGGAAGACACGTAAGCCCAGTTTAAAATGTTCATGATGAATCAAGTTTACATGTACAGAAAGTTTATTCAACAATTTATGTGGCCGTAAAGCACTATTTTATGCAGGAAAACTGGGCATCATTAGTCAAAAAAGTATCATACGGTGTAGGATGTAATTAGAAATTCAGTCCTCTGGCAATGTGAACAAAGATTACAAGACGATTATATTCAAAATTTGTCGGCGAAAATAAATTTACAATTTAAATTTAAAGTTATCTAACGTTACTTTAAATATACATGTATATTATATATATACTATATACATGTATTTGTATTTTGTAAATGTGAAGAAGCATCGACATGTACTCACCAAATTTAAAAGAGAAGAGCTTAATATCGCCATAAAATGCAAAGGCTATATGCCACATGTGATGCATTAGGAGATGGATACCACTCTATATTTGAATGTGTAAAGACGAAGCATATTATACAAATTTGACCTGCCTATTTTATATATAAAATCATGCATGTACAGAATCATACAACTTTTTCAAGCTGTCAATTCGCCAAACTCGTTAACTTGAGTCTGCCTGTGGTATAAAACGTGATAGCTGAAAGTTCCAATCATGATATTGGTATACGATCTAGGCCAGCCGCTATATGATAATACCGCTCGGCCTCTTTACAAAATAACTGATAAGAGGAATCTGACAGGACCTCATCCTCCAAGAAAAGTGACAAACCAGTTTCATGTCTATCTATACAACAGTCATCCTATTCTTACATGAAATTACAAGGACATTGCAATGCAGACAATGTAGATGAGGCGCTCCTAGCTTTTTGGCCAAGTGCGTTGTCCAATTTTAACAAAAGAACTCTCTACGGAATGCTTTGAAGCTGTTCTATTTCAGCAGAAAAATTGGTGGTGATTCATCAAGGCTTGTGTAAGCTATGGCGAAATATGTGTTTTTGAAGGGTTGAAGTAAATTTTTGAGATACACGGATTTTGGTAATACATTTAAGACTCCTTGGAACTAATTTAAAAAAAGAAGCACATTGTAGCTAGAGGAAATTGTGTTTTTTCAAGAACCATGGGCGATAATGGAAGATTCTATCTTAAGCTAGTTAAAGCTACACTTATAACAATCGTCATGCTGGGGCACCATGGACGGGGTACAATGGACATGTTTTGGGGGCACCATGGACGTGTCCATGGTGCCCCATTATTGGCATTAATGTCCATGGTGCCCCGTCTTCAGAGAAAGTATATATTTTTTCATCTCGCTACCCCCAAAATGATTAATTCTGCATTAAAATATTACTTTTTTATTTTTCATTTCACTTTTAAAAATGGGTTGATTGACACAGAAAGTCCCTACAACATGCCTGTAGACATGTCCATTGTACCCCACCCCCATGTCCATGGTGCCCCGAGCTCGAGGTACCATGGACATTTACTCGATTTTTTTAAAACTGATTTTTAAGTAACATCCAACATGAATGCATGTATTATATTCCAGTCAGACATTAGTTTAGTCCAGTGTTAGCTATTGGTCGATAATACGTTAATGTGCTACAAAAATATTTGAAGTAAATCCAAAATGAAAAATAGGTGTCCATGGTGCCCGGTTTCCCCTACCAGCTAGGTGTGTGTTTTACAGTTTTACAAATTTAACAACAATCTGATATGAATACTATGTGTATATGTTCCACAGACCAATTCTCAACTTTAATGTAGACGCGCCAATCCAGACGCTGCAATTTGAATCTCTTGAGAACATGGCGTTTTTTTCACCAACACCAGGCCAACGTTGGTCCAACAGAAATAATAATAATAATTATTATTTCTTATCAAGGGCTATTCCAACAAAACGTTGCTCGTAGATACAACATTGAGCCGCACCATAAGAGTGAATTGATGGAGACCATTGAGTCAGAGTCAGAACCGAGGCCATTGCACATGAAGGCAGGAAGACCACCAGGTGAATTGAATACAAATTGTACACTGAAATCAGCGCATGGTCATCTCGCAATATCCAACAATTTATATTCATTTAGTCTGCTTCCTTAGTGAAACTATATTTACTGGGCGGACAAAAGCACTTAATTTGGCACACTGCTCCAGAAGGAAATAATAACCGTTGAGCCAATGTAAATTTTCCACTAGTCTTGCAGGACATCCAAAATGGCCGCCACTTCACCCATGAAATAACAAGACTAGTCAACAAAATTACATTTTTTCTGAAAAAAACAAGATGGCCGCCTCTTTACCTATGAAAGAACAGTATTGTCAATAAAATTACGTGCTTCTGGGAAATGAACAGTAAATTACAATTAAATAAAACTATAATTTTAAAACTATCCATATTGAAATATTTAATATAAAAATATATTTTTATGCCGCAAAATCCAAGATGGCTGCCACTTGAAATAACAAAAATTGTCAATAATTCGGTGTTCTTTTCGGAAATAAACACTTATCATTTCATGAGTATCACATTTTAAAAATATTAACTATAAAAATGATTTTTGATGTCCAAACCTTTTGAATCTGCACATGTCAACTAGCGATATACATTGCCAAGATATCAGTGAAAAACATGTATAATTGTCATGATCCCATGTCTAATGAATACACAACGGAAAATGGGCCCTTAACGATATTTAGCGACCGATTTTCTTTACTTTTTGTGAAAAGGTTCAGATCTAAAATAACAACAACGCCATATGTATGTGACCAAGCTACATGCAATTAATATTGAATGATTTTAGTCAGTAAAGACTATTCATTTTGATTGAAATTAAGCAGAACATAAATAAAAAGTATATTCTATATCTTTTGTTAAAGTCATAAATTAGGCCTACACTTACTTGGTAAGGATAATGATATAAAAGTAGACAACAAAATATTTAGAAGTCTATGGACTGCTCACTAAAATTTGTCAAGAAAAAAAAACCCTAATGTCGGACTTAAGAAAATGGAAACATTTGTTCCCCGTGACTGTTTGATTAATTAATATATGCCAAATGGTTCAATCGCAAATCGAATACTGTTTTGGGATACTCATCCAATGCCAATTGCAATATATTACAAAGGCTACAGAATCGAGATGCACTGATTATTAGTGATAATTTTGACTGGAATGTAAGAGGTAGGGCCCTATAGATATTGGTAAATATATTGGTTGGTCAACGAAGATACTCTTTCACCGCTCTGATTGTATTATATATTTCTAGAAGGAGTGCAGCCTAATTATATCACAGGTCTGTTCACTCTATTTCAAGATATTGCAACCTGTAGGCCTATGCTAACTAGATTTTGCTATACAACTAAATTGTTTTTCTAAAGCTAATACAAGCTCTCTCAAATGTTCTTTAGAGTATACTGGTGTTATTTTATGGAATAAGGGAAAAAAACTTGTAAAAAATATTGATACGTTCAATGTTTTTAAGCAAACATTAAAACAGTTTTTAACTGGATCTTCAATATTTCCATAGCAAATATGAAAGTCTCCACCTTCCACAATTAAAAGTTTATTGCTAATGCAGTAACGATGGGGCTATATAACAAAAGTGCCATGGCGGCCATCTTAGATATGCAAATTAGCAAAGTTTTAAACTTAAACATGTTAAACAGGACAATTCACTAAAAAGGGTTGAGAAAAATTGATAGCAAATCAGATGAATACGACTGGAGAGTGTTTACATCGATCTTGAATATGCAAATTAGCTGATTTTTTTTAACTCAGCCAGGATAATCCATCAGAGGGTGTTCAGAAAAAAAATCGTGAAGATCGGATGAATATTGACGACTGGAGAGCGTTCACGTCGATCTTGAATATGCAAATTAGCCGATGGCGGATATTTTGGATATGCAAATTAGCAGATTTTCGAGCTTAAGCATGATAATCCATCAGACTGTGTTGCGAATATCAGAGAAAAATTGACGACTAGAGAGAGTTCTCGCGGACGTCGATCTTGAATATGCAAATTAGCCCATGGTTGCCATCCTGGATACGCAAATTAGCTGATTTTCAAATTTAAGCAGGTTGATCCATCAGAAGTTGTTCAGAAAACATTCCCGAAGATTGGATAAAAATTAACTTCTGGAGAGCGTTCACTTCATCAAATTGTTGAAGAAGAATAGTAATAAGAACAACAATAGACAGCACTAAAGCAATAAATCTCCACAACATAGTGGGTGGAGACTAAATTATCCAACCAGATCAATATTTTTTATTATTATATTTTCTGTGATATTATACTTTTACTTTAACAATAATACACAAGTATGTGAAATACTGTTTTCAATAATAATTCTACCCTGAATACATATATTTTATTATTCATAGGGGCCTACTAAATACCGGGTAGGCCTATATTGGATCATAGGTGGTGCAAGATGGAGCATTTCTTATTGTAATATATATTAGGTTTAAAACTGGATGAAGACATATTTTAAATCAATTGCATAAAGTTTATTCAAAAATAGTAAATTACATTTAAATCCATAAATAAATTTTCCGTGCGCATTCACCCGGTGGCGCATGAGATTTCTACAGACCCACTGTACCAGCTCAGTGGCTACATAAGGCAGCCCCTAGCGCCAGCTGGTGAATCAGTGTCCAAAAAAAATAGACCGCATCCTACATTATATTTGGTTGAAGTCAATTTTCCAGTTGTCCTCATGGCTGAAATTGGGAATTTTACAACATACTTAGTTAGGGGCCTACTGTTTTACAAAAGCTACCTATGTTGCATAAGCTGAGTAATTTCGGATATATGCAATATTTTATTTTTTTCCCCGGCATTTATGATCAAAAGATAAAATGCAGATCTTTGTAATTGAATTATTTGCCAAGGCTTAATAATTATCTACCCATCATTGTACCTGCAAAACAAAAATATAAAATAAACGGTGGGAGCTTCAACTGTTATTTATTTATTTGTTTATTTATTAAATATATTTATACAGGGTGTATACATATTAGCAAAGATGTTATTTTTAAAATATGCGCCCTGTCATACATTCAATAATACAATACATTTCTAAAAGAGCTGACATTTAAATGGTATATATACAGACTAAAATATCCATAATCTAGCTACATTTAAAATCAATTTAATTGACACTGCCATATGAAGCATTTTAAAAAGCACATGTTATTATGTGGATATAAGATAACACGTAAGATCAATTTAATGTTAAAAGTGACATTGCCATGATAGAAGTGTAAATACCAGTTTACCGCACCAACAACCAGAGATAAAAAACACATTATGGTGAGTGGTAAAAAATCACTCTGGAAAGGCGTAGAAACTTAAGTAACATTAGGATATCTTGACATTTACAGAGGATGCTAATATAAATATGTAAACACAACCTTTTTAAAAACAAAATATAAGTTATGAAAAGATGCCATGGTATACATTATTTGTAAGACGTCATCATATAAGCATAAAAATATAGGATATAAAATAGGTTCATTTGAGGTGCCATAAAAGTATAAATGTGTTAATTTTCAAAACAATAAAATCGCTCATAAAACGTAATACATACATTGATAGGTGCGTAAAAAATTCCAATTTGCGTCTTTGGATCACACTATTTCAGTCACGACAACAGAAAAGCACCACACATACAATAAAAGACTGAAAGAAAAACAAGCCCGGTTAAGTTGATTAAAGATCTTTGAAATTCAGCGTAAGGACCTACCTCGTCAGAAAACGAAGGCTTCAGAAAAATCACTAAGCATAAAAATAAAATAGGAAAAACGTAAAATAACTTGGAGGGAAACAGCCATACATATCATGTGGTAGAACCCTATGAAAAGCGTGATAATGAAGAGTGATGTCGGTCTGCTCCAAACAGTATCAGAGACTGTCTCCGGCCTGAATTCGGGCCAGGCAGACAACGCTCCACAATGCAGCATGCAGATTAACGTTCGTGGGTCGATCGCTTAAGACGCCATTTGTGTTTGTAAGTTTTTAGGGAAATTCTTTTTAAACGAATACATAGAATCTAATTCACGGATTGAGCTAGGGAGCTGATTCCAGACTAAAGGACCGCTGTGCTCAAGTGAAGATGTATAAATAACTTTGTTGGCTTTAGGCAAAAATAGTTTATTGTCTGCAGTGGATCTGGTGGAATGACACGCAATCTCACTGGTCATGGTGAGCTTATCAGTAATATAACCAGGAAATAAGTTATTGAGTTATCTAAAAAAAAGAAGACCTACAAAGTAATCTCTATGTTGTTTCATATATTTAACCACCCTAAGTCTTTCACAATATTCACACATCTAATGTCCCAGTTAAAATTATTTGTGATAATCCGTGCAGCACGATTTTGAAACTTTTAAATCTACTGAGGTTTTTGTTAGAAGTAAATCCCCAAACGGTCAAACAATAATTTCTAGCAATTATATAACAGCAGGCCCATATATGGGCCTACTAAGCGTATACAGCATCCCAATGTGATCCGTAGAAAACATCATTATTGCAAACCGTCGCACAGCCGGAACATTGTTTTTGTATGTAGGTATTTTGTGTGTATAGGTACAGTTTATTAATATGCCAATGTAAACATCCTTTGATTGTTGTCGTCATAAACTTGCTAAACCAATATTACAAATTTAGAATAACTTGTGGATATAGTCCTCTGATCCCTTAATGTCACTGTCCAAACATATCGTTTGGGTTTTATTTTCATCTCACATAATAGCTGTTATTCATACTGAAACTTCATGGAATTGATCATTAGGCCTAACCTACATTGTTTCAGTACCAGTATCAGAATTATTGTCCAACCTCAGATAGCATGGGAAATATTTATCGATTACATATTACCTACTGTTGACATGATGTCTCTGTCAAAGAATATTTTATAATATTACAGATTACCCTTCACCACTATTATAATGGGAACATTTCGTGTAAATAACTTGTAATTGGCCACTTTGTTGCATCATAGTCTTCTGATTAAAAACAAAATGAAATCCTGGCAATAACCAAAATATATTACACCAACATATACAATCACACTGTAACCAGAGGTTGTTCATGACAATCTCTGCTGTAACCACTTTACTTGACATGGTTTTGAAATACTGTAGATCTGGTAATACTCGCGAGGTTTTAATTTTCGCGAATTTCACGAGGGGGACAAATTCGCAAATCCAAAAATCTCGCGAAAATAATTATTCTAGTGGCGCGACTAAAGAAAAATGAAAATTCGCGAAGCCCAAAATCAGAAATTCGCGAAAATTTTAACACGCGAAAATCTACAGATCTACAGATCTAAAGTATGTTTGTTGTATGGGGGGGGGGGGGGAGTCATTCAAATATATACTGGGGGAGGGGGACTGGGCAAATTATTTATTTCAACTCCTGTCTGCAATATTTTATTTATTTCACACTCTGCCTCAAGCAAAATATTTATTTCACTTTCTTAAAAATATTTTTCAATGTCATAATGTTCAGTGTATGAGCTGGTCCGCACTCTAGCCGTGTCGTCCTCTCCGAGGCCGTGGATTGATGTATTTGCTTTACCCGAAAAATCCAACATAGCGGTGACTGACAGCGATCCCGACCCAGGGTCCGAAAAATGTCCATAACTTTTTAATGACTGTGCGACCTCTGAGCTGAGCATGCGGGCATGTAACTGAAATGTAACTGATTCCAGAAAAACTATTTTTGACCTGATTATTCCCCGATATTTTCCGCTATAACAGTGCAAAGAAATATCCCACGATTTTGTACGCGGTCAACCTGTTTCAGCCACTGGGGCTAGTCCGCACTCCACCACATTAGCAACTGTGTATGCAATAATAACTAAAAAACGAAATGCCATTGGAGGTGGCCCGCGGCAGTCATTTGGGGCGGAGGGATTACGATGCGGATCGCTCGGCGGAGGTTTGCAGTCTCTGATTGACTTTCTATTTTAAAAATTGCAATTATTTTAAATTTCAATTTGATTCAATTGTAATAGGCATACCTATCAGGAATATTTAGCAAGACTAAATCTTGCATGCAGCACATTGTCCCTTGACGGTCAGAGATGTGATAAAGAGGCACAGTGACATTGAATCAATGGTAATGCTCAGTTGCCTTCCTTTTGTAAATAGATAAGAGATGACAAGTGCAGGGAGAGCTCGGACTTGAGACACATGGGTTGTTAGGCTTATCACGGACAGTCAGCCATGCCTTAGTTTTGCGTTCAATCCATGTTTCAATCTAGGCGGACAGTTTCCCAGTAAACACCAAACATTTGTATAGCATTTTTACAATGTTGGACCAACGTCGAAGACGTTGGGCCGACTTTGTACAAATGTTGTACAAATGCTTTGTGTTTGCTGGGAAACTGTCTTATGGCTGGCAACACCTAATAACGTCACAAGCCTTCATGAATACGCTCACAGAAACAAATTATGTATTTTCGTCAGGTCTTTAATGCATTACGCATTAGAAAGAGAACATATTATAATCAACACACATCACACCTTTATATTTTGAACATGACCGCAGAGTGTAGGCAATATTGAAACAATATTCAAGACAGTTTTAATTACAAAACAATCCGTCAAGACAAGATGGATATATATAATAAGTATCGGCTACTAGCATCAGAGTGGTCTGTGGCATATTTTTTATTATGGCCTCATCATTAGCTCTCAATCATTTTCGACGTTCGCGTTTACATGCATGACTCGTTTTACCGGACTTACTATCAACCGGTTTTATTTTTTATCCCTATACACGCCACCTGCACAATGATTTTCCGATTACATCACACATGTTTTTCTGTGATGCGAACATGAATATTTGATAATGTAACCCAATGAATGAGCAACATTTTTCCCATTATAATTCAGCCATGCGAACACGCACAACCTTTTTATAGGGCTTAACATCGCTTCGTCAAATTATTTATTTAGTTAGATGAACGTGCATTAGCTGGAAATAGATTTACCCGAATGGATGGTGTAGTACGGGATATTACTTTATTTTCAATTTGAATTCGCTATTCTGTCCCCCAATTATCTGAATTTATCAACCAGATATTACTTTGTATTTCTACATGAAATCGCATAAATAGCTATAAGATAGCTAGTTTATTATTAAAAGAATCTTTGTCTTTAAAATCTGTGTATTAATTTTTATCCAGTGTCAAGTATTGAAAGACATTTTTTCAAATAAGTTTAGTAGATTTTACTTTGTGGATTGTTGGTTCATTAATGGAATCAGTGCAGCAGCCTATATTACTTGTAGACAAGAATTGCTAGAATAATCAGTTTATATATCTTTTTACATCATGTCATCAAAACAAACCGAAAATGATCATTCAGCCTTTCTGGCCAAAGCAAATTTTTATCAACATGTTTCAATGTGTGGTGACTTTGGCCGCGATCAGCTATAGCATATCTACATAAATATGTATTAAACGATGTGTATATAACACAATGGAATGAGAAAATAGGCCTCTACACAGCAGCACTGGTGGTATTAAGTATAGAGCATATAAATTGAAGCAGCATTACAATTATTATTTCAATGTTATCAAAGTTCCTAAATATAGACAAGCTATGGTTAAACTTATTACAAAAAGCAATAACATACCTGTAGTTTCTGGTGAATGGCAACGGCAACGCCCCTATCACCAAAGTCTATGTGAAGAATGTGAAATGATGGGTGACGAGTATCATTTTTTGTTTTTGTGTAAACGTTTAAAAGCTTTAAAATCAAAATACATTTCACGTTATCTTTGGACCAAACCATCTATGAATAAACTTGTTGAACTATTATCCTCAGAACACAGTAAAACTACTAATAATCTAGCTATATTTGTTTATTTTTGACTTGTATTGAAATGGAAATATCATCCTGGTTCCTCGCACAGACACCGCACATATTGTATATATTGCACTATATCATGTATTTGCACACAGGCCGATCGGCCTATGCTGAGATGAAATAAACCATATATATATATATATATATATATATTTACTAGAATCCAATGTATTATTGGGTCTTTCATTGTATTATTGGGTCTTTTAGAATGACCCAACAATACCCGTCATTTAGTTAAGATAGACACTTAACTAAATGACTAAATGAAAACTTATAGATTGGTGGCGCTACCTCCGTCCCCGACCACCGACCCTAAAGCTACTATCTTAGAAGTTTCTTTTAAATGTGTCTAAATTATGGTTCCTTTAAAAGACCCAATAATACGGTATAACAAAAGAAAGACCCAATAATAAATTGGATTATATATATATATATATATATATATATATATATATATATATATATATATAAAGACTTACATTCGCTTTATAGTTTACTCCCCCACCCCAATCTAGATTCTTATATCGGGCAGATCAGGGGGAAATATCGTTTGAAAAAAAAACAGATAATAGTTTATTCCATATACATATATGTATAATATTATTTGCTTGATATATTTGCTCAGAATTTTTTTTTTTTTCAAATGATACATAATGAGAAAAACGTGATGAGTTATGCATAATTATGCTGCAGGGTAGGCAGAGTAACAATAATCTTACAGTAGGCCTACGAGGGCTTGTCGATTGTGAAAATGGGTGTATTTACAGGGAGAGAGCTGAGGCGCATTGATGTCTGCGTGCCTGCCGGCAGGGTTGTCAAACCCTCAGTCTAGATTGAGGCACTCAGCAACCACAAAGAGCCATGGACGCCCAGACTTTGGCACCATGCTCAAGGTAATTGGAATCCTTATTTGCTCAACTGTCATGGTCAACTGTGAAGGTTCTCCAGAAACGTCGACAATGTGATCTTGATCAAGCAGTGGATGGCGTAGTAAACATCATTTAGAGCCGGCCAGTCACACACAGTTGTGTCTCATAATGTGCTCGGTCGGACTCTCTGCTGGAATGAGTATTTCCGAAAAGCATGATGCCCCGCAAAACAAATCACTTATTTAATTAGGGCCACTGTGCTCAATTTTTATCCCAGAGACCAGAGAAACAAGAACAACAATTTTGCACAACCATTTAGCGTTTATTAAAGCTCTTGATGGTTATACGCGCCTTTATAGATGATACAAATTAAGGGGACAAGTAAGGGCCTACATAACTCGCATATTATTTCAGTTGAAGTACACGAATTAAAACTTTAAACGAGCGATTCATATTTTCTATTTTTCTTGTTCCCCTTGTCTAACTGCCATAAAATCTGCCAGTGGTCTGTATAATATGGACAATAAATTAGTTATTTCAACCATATTCAATGCATGGTTTGAAAATGTCATTGTAATTGTGCATTTCCCGTATAACCTAGCAATCAGTAGAATTGGAAACAAATGTGTTGGTACCGAGCACATTGTCAGTGTTCAACCCAATCACGTGATGAGACGATCACGTGGGTGAGTAGTCACGCGACCTGGCTTGATCCAATCAGACACGTCAGGGAAGCGGCTAAAATGGAATACGCATAATCCATCACCATTTCAATTGTTCAGGAAACGCGTAAATCCGTCTGCAGACCTAGTTTTATTATCAATCTCTCGTTTGAGAATAACGCGGAGGCTGTTAAATTTAATCAAACGATTGAATGAATTCGCCTACTGGGAGAATATTGATCAGAAATTCTATTCGGAAAACATATTAACACATCATCACTGAACCCTTGCACAGCCATTTACTCTTTAGATTAATATAACCTATCAATTATTCATTAGCATAATCTTCATTCCATAGCAGCTTAACACGTTTATAATTTGTTAATAACATTTAAATAAGTTGCATTCCAGAGGTAATCCTAGTGGCTCAGCCTGTTACATTCATGGCAGGGAAGGGGACGTGACGCAATGGGTAGAGCGCCTGACTGCCTCGCCAGTCATGCATGCGTCCTCTGGTTTGAACCCCACTGATGCTATGTAGGGTTTTCAGAAAAATACCCTTGTTTCTCCCTTCTCAATGTGACTAGACGATCGAAGGTTGAGACGAGTGTATCGACGCTCCTCACGCAACCATGACATGCTCAGCTGGTCGCCGCTTGTCATCAGCTGGTATTTAAAGATGATCTATCACCCCTTATATGGTATGAATAATTATGTCCTTGTATGCGGTGATTGGCTATCATGTGACCCTCTCAGAGGGTCACAAGATAGCCAATCACCCCATATAAGGAAACACTTGTGCCCCATCTTGTAGCAACTTTGATTTATTTGTCACAAATTTATTCATACTATATAGGGGTGATAGATCACCCATAAATAATGGACAGAGCACCATACTTGGGTCACTAGGGTCGCCTGATCTATATTTTCTTCGTTAGCAATGGAGTGCATTTGCCTGCGTGTAAGCCTGCAAATTAAATTCCATCATCTATTTTACTCTTAATAAAAAAAATGCAATGAAAATCAATAATAATAGATCGGTTTCCGCTTTTATCCCTTCAAGTTGTGATGTATAACACTTAATATATTTTCTGCATCATCTGCATTAAATATTATTGATAATGGATTATTGTAAATGGTGATTCTAGTGAGTGTAAATATTATTTATGAACCCCGAGTCGGGTTGGGTGCTTAAATGGTAAAATTCTGTAATGTAAGTACATATCAGTAGAATAAATGATTACTGTATATAATCATCTCGATAACAATTTAGTTTTGAAACGCCTTTACTAAAGAAATATCAGTATACTGAACTTGATTCAGCCAGACATATAATGCTATTCCTGAGAAATCTCTTAAGTATGTGACTGATGAAATATACCTGACTATTAGGCATTATGTTGATTTACAAGTACTTATGTAATTTATAATCATATAATAATTATTTACCTCTAACAATAGACGAGTGTCAATGTGTTATCATTTTTAAAATCGGCAGATTATTTGTAAAATGACGCAAAATGCGTTTTTAACAAATGCGAATCGTGCGACTGTTTTGAGTGTACTATAAGCTGAAAGAATGTCAGCTGCATTATTTTTGCCTCAGTTATGTTTGTTTTTCGCTCACCATTGCCGTCTTGTTATACGAAGGCTAATTACGGGTGTATTATAAGACTAACAATAAGAATGGTCATAATGAGGGTTATTGAGCATGTTCCTTTCCACTCTTATAGCTATAATTGGTCACAAACACAATTTGCTGAACTCACCCATATTGCAACATGGAGCTGCAGATATTTATTTTGATATCTCAACCCAGCTAACTCTCGTGCTGCTGAGTTCATTTATCTCTATTTTGTTCCTTTAAATCTGAATGCTCACGCAATTTCCCGCTTCAAATGGCGAAAATATTTTTATTTATGAAATTGGACATTTCCAAAATTGAGCGATTTGGCATGAATATCTATCACAATATATTGTATCTATTCCAGTGATATTTTTTTGTTTAACCCTTTGAAGCCTGAGTTTACCATTGCCATCCTTATCCACTAAAAGCCGCGAATTGCTGTCGCAATTCTCGACTTGTAGCGGATGAAGATGATTTCGATGTGGTTTAAAAATTAAAGAGAATTGCCATGTATTGGTAAACTGGTTTCATGGAAATTTCCGTTTCAAAACACTTGGATGGAGGAAAATGAAGTCTGTTTTGAGGGATGTAAAATGATGCTTTAATGCATCGCTAGGGCTGAAAGAGTTAAAATGTACTTGTAAACGTATATATACTAACAGCACAAAAATAACCCTTTTACCGCTGAGCACGACTAAAGTCGTTTTTAATCCGTTTTATTAGCCGAGGAAATCAGTGATATTGGAGTAAAATGTGTGTTTAAAAATCAAGATTTGCAAATGTTTGGTCTCAAATTGAACAAATATGAGTAATTTTCACTCACTTGAAGTTGGTGAAAATTAATGTAGGGCTTTAACCCTTTCAAGCCTGAGTTTACCATTGTCGTCTTCATCCACTACAAGTCGCGAATTGCTGTCGCAATTCTCAACTTGTAGTGGATAAAGATGATTTGATGTGGGTGAAAAATTAAAGAAAATTGCCATGTATTGGTAAACCAGTTTCATGGGAATTTTCATTCTAAGACTCCTAGTTGTAGGAAAATTAAATCTGTTTTCAAGGATTTAAAATGATGCTTTAATGCATCGTGAGGGCTTAAAGGGTTAAGGGCTAGGATGAGTAGGCCTCATTAGGTACCCATCTGGTGTCCTATGTCAGATAAAACGCTTCACACTCTGAGAGTTAACGTGTCCTACGCGTAAGGGATCAACGTGATACAGGTGTGAATTTATATTATTTATCCAACAAAAAAATAATAAAAATCCTACCTAAATAGTCGCCGATCAGCGTAACTTTACCATGTTTACTGATGCAATGGTTTAAGTTGCCTGCTTGGAAAATCGGAGATCGCGGGTTCGAACCCCACTCTGGCCTTCTAGTTTCAAAGAAACTAAATGCTTTTTCCCCGCTCACTCGTAAAGATTCAATATTGTGGGGAGCCTCCGTGACCGAGAGCTAGCGTGCTCGGCCTCAGCCCGTCAGGGCTCGAATTTCAAATTCTGTGTCTGGAGGGCAGTGTAGTTTCATTCATCTCACCGTCCTCGGGATGTTCTCCTGGCCCAGTTCAGCCTATATGTGCACAAAGGTAAAATAATATACGAAGACATGCTCCGTACACAGGAATTTACCAAAATATTCTCTTCAGCAAACTCACCGATAATAACAATAACACTAATACAATAATTACCTCTTCACAACATGAACACATTACCGGATATTGATAAAGCAGCATACTCCACAGAGCGCATGCGTCCGGTCCGCATAATTAAAATCACAACCAAACAAACCGTGACCTCGGAGGGTAAGGTACTATTTTCGCTAGAACAATAGCTATATTAATAACAGTAGGAAATTCACTGAAATAATTTATTCTTCCAAAACAAAATTATTCCTCTGATACAATGAAATTCACATCAATTATCCGCATCTTTGGGTAAGTTAATTAAAAGAAATTGTTTTTCGTTCATAGCCATTGATTCAAAACGATGACAACGGAACGATGTATATAACATATCAGTAAATCTGTACAGGCCTACACTAAAGCTAACTGAAGCAAAAAAAGAAAAAAATGAATGCTGATAGAATAACCTCATCTACAGTTTCATATGCATGAAATGTAATACAGGTCGCAGCAAGGACAATTATAATTGAGAGTTGATTGTTTCAATTATCGTTTATTCATGTATTTTTTCGGTTCTGGCCATTTACTACTAATCTTAGCTTTAGTGTTAATATGACATGAAAATGGATAACACTAATATGTCAACCCTACCCATATTGATAGGTCTAATTCTAATTGATAACACCATGGTTAACTAGAAACACTCATCGATAGGATACTGGTGTCAATGAGGATAACAGTTTTCCTTATTGACATGATACCTTTGTCAATAATGATATAGCCTTTCATATGAGAATTGTGCCAAACCGCTGCTAGCATTGCGGGATACTGTAAATTAAAATGTAAATATATGTAAATTAAAATATAAAAAATGTGAATGGAATTAAATGTATGTTTAACCTCTTTTTTTTCTAATGTAATAAATTTCGTATTTTATGGGTTAATGTAAACTTGGACCCGGGCTTGGACCACTAATATACGGTCTGCAACGCTGGTCCAACTATACATAAACATCGGTTGTTTATCTAGTGTCTGCTGTGTAATAGTTGTTCAATTAATCACGTTGGCTGTGGGCCTTAGCATTTAATGTATTGATAAAATACAAAATTTTGCTTATTCTGGCTATATTATCTTTATAATAAACAGCCAATAACATTAAGCGAAGTCTTTGTGCGCATTTCGCAAAGGAAACGCGCAATTCACAATAATGTGGGCATTTTCAGTAAATAATTAAGGGCGACAGAGCACATAGACAGCATGTCAGCCATTGTAAACATGGCAGATTGTTTGACAATACTTTGTGTAATAGGTTTAGTGTGTACACTGGTTGCACTGTCATGTTCTATACAGACAAATCCATCATTCACCACCACGCTTCCCCAATTTACAATGAATAACCGCAATTCCAAATTATCCGCGACTTAATTGTTTTAGGTGAATTGGTACTGTCACAAGTATTTTAGCTGCTTACGTCAAATATCTCGCCATCTTGCGATCCACGCCACGTGTGTTCTTGATCAATACCGGTAATGCACAGTTGTCGGTATAGTTGTATAAGAAAGTATACGATAATCCGAATATATTATTATTTACGATATTTTGGTTGTAAAATTAAGCTATATGGAGTTTCTATCCCAATTACTTCACTATATACGCTTGTCCCTAAGACAAAACGGTTCGTTTGTTAAAACGGTGGCCTTATTTGCATACAGGTTCGTTTGTTGTGGTCAGGTTCGTTTATTAAAAAAACAGAGTCGCCCACAGCAAGCTGAGATTGGTGTATTTGGGCGATTATAGTCGCCATAGCAGTGAAAGAATTAGTACAAATTATCTTAGAATGTGGTCCAAGGATTAGATACTTGTACACAAATACCCGAATAATACAAAATGCACAGAATAGAATGATTGTCCAACTTTATCTCCTTGACATATCATGATGGGATTTTTTTTCCAAGAGGTGCTTTTATTGTGGTCAGGTTCTATTAACAAAAAAAGAGGATTTTTCCAACAGGTGTTTCTTCTATTAGGGCCAAGAGAGTGATCAATATTGATAGTTGGTGATCAGGTGATGCTCTATGTGGACGCCTGAATAGTGTGATGGTAGGATTGTGGTAGGAGTGCGGACTCGGTTTGAGTCCCATTGATGTCACACACTATGGTGCACATACTAGTATATCCCAGCAAACATGAGGCGTCAGCCCAGCGTTGGTTTACTGTTGGGCCAAAGTCGTAGACGGTGTGCCAACAGTAAGCCAACGCTGGGCCAACGTCTGAAGTTTGCTGTGATTTTACATACAGTATCCGCAACTGCTTATTGCATTCATCTGATAATAAATGACCATATTCTTTTTTAATTAACACAGCAAGATAAAAATATTCTAAAATGGGCAATATAAAAAGATCAATAGAGCCTTTATTCAACATATATATTTACAGCTGGCAGTTTCATTTTATCAATCTATATGATTAAAAATGAAGATACACTCTTTTTTGCTGCATTTTCATAGTATGGTACCGGTACCTGCTGTGTATGTGGAGTCTTTCTTTGTATTACTATAGAACAAAGAACTTCAAATACTCTTTTGTGCTAAGAATATATATATAATTATTGTTGAGAGAAAAGGTGAAGAAACTTGCTATATATTTAGAATGGAATAAAATAAACTAGAAAAGGAGTTCCGAGGCCCGGCGCTAGTCTGTTTGAGTGCTTTAGACAAAAAAATGGCCTAATATTTTTGTGAACATAACTGTATTGTTTTTTCTCATGGATCAGAGTCCGAAATATCCAGGCTATAATTATTGGAAGAACCAAGGAGACAAGTATATCAACGTGTAGGTCTATTCCTTCCACCATCATTACTGATCAGTCAGTGTACGCGTCTATACGATGTAGGCCTACCTCCTACACACAATGTAGGCCTACCCTACCAATGCCGGTTCAATAGTAGGCCATGCATCGCAGCCCATTGCTGGTTCAATGCCGGTCAATCGTATTCGACGCTGTCCCAACATTGAAACAAAATTGGGTGATTTTCCTGTGTTTGCTCTGACTGCCATACGGGTGACACTTCATGCCCCGAAAGGCCAATACCCAGATAACACGATACATTGGCTCGATTGTGAAATAATGTTGGGCGACCGTCTGCGACGCTGGGCCAACATTATTCCAACCAAAACCCTTTAAGCTCTTAACCACGAATATAATCGTGTTTCACACACACAGCACCCCCTTTTTCCCCTAAATAGGACACAAACTCAGATAAAATAAACTTAATAGGATACCGGTCTACGGCCGGTCCTTATAAAGATAGATACAGCTTGAAAGCGATGAATGCGATCATTGTGTCTTCTCCGACTTTAATAAATTGACGCACATGCACGACCAACAATAGGCCTACTAGACAAATCAGGGTTTGGTTCTCTTTTCTTGTTTTTTTACACCTGCTTGACTTTGCCCTTCCACACGTTCAAGTCTTCTATGTGCACCACATAAAAATAAGACACAGTTTTTATCGATTGAAGTAGGCCCCTATACTACAATAATACAGGCCTAGTTTAACATCGAACACATTGTTAAATCAATAGTTGTATGTAGACCTCTTAATAAAATACTAAGAACGGTTAGCATGCGTACCATTTTATATTACAGGTATGTGGTATTGATGGCGGTGTAATATCTCCAAAATATTCTTCATGGCAATGATTAACTGATAACTTTACATTATTTTCTGCATTGACCTTGGTCATTATCAACCACACGCCACATCACTGTAAATAGTGTAATAGAAGTAAACCAATAATCACCCTGCGGATGTACGAAATCCATGACAGAGCTGACAAATATTTGTTCATGCAGTGCTTGCTGCAAGGAAGATATAGGCCTACTCTGTCCTGCTAAGGCGAACAGCACAACAGTATCCGATTGCTTTTCAAGTGAGCAGTTACTGCTGGTAGCCGCTACTCATGCAGCTCTCCCAGTCACACTGTAGGGCCTCCGCGTAGCTGCTGAACTTCACCTGTTCACGTAGGCTCATGCTGGAACATTCTCTCCTTAAAGGTGATCTATCACATGATAGCCAATCACCCCATATAAGAAAACACTTGTGCCCCATCTTGTGGTAACTTTGATTTATTTGTCACAAATTTATTCATACTATATAAGGGGTGTTAGATCACCTTTAAAAAGTATATGTTCTAAAACTGCACACGGGATTCTGACTGATTTATCAGGAATCATTTTATTGTTTACATCACACATGTGTGTTTACTTTTGCACGCGACAAAACGTGCTATACCACAGATCGTCAGGATGCCATTTGATTTTCATCTCGCCATCCCCAAGAGATTTACTCGGCCCAGTTTAGTCTGTGTGTGCACACATTTAACCTAAATACATATTCATGTATTCATACGATTCCGACTGAGAGTGATATAATTTATCTTATTACTTTTTCTAGCTTTAGATAAATTACAGGCCACAATGCAATTTTTGGGTAATAGGTCAACATTCAGGAAAGATGTTTTGGTTTCCAAAAAAAGAAAATAACATCCGTACAGCAGATATTTCAGAGTGACAAGTATACACAAGTATACACAAGTTACCGTAAATGTAAACTTCAAATGAATGAAAAAATGTCCCACTTTCAGAAAATAGGTCTGTTACACAATGTAAGAGATATACACCTGCACATTTAATTATTTTTTAGCTAATATTTTTGTTAGAACGCCTCGAACCTTAGAAGCATGGCCCGCACTGAATGGGTTTGATAATACGAGAAGTGTATTCACATTTCTCGTTGGCTGAGAAAGCTTACCAAGACATCATTGTGAAAAAGTAGGTGACGCGGGCTTGTCCATTCAGCAGTCGTGCTAATTAAGTCGTACATCAGCGTAATTACTGGTATATCACAGCAGACAATATTTTCAGCAAACCTTGGGTGAAAGGATTCAACCCTTGAGCTATTAATAGCTTGGGATTGTAGTGTCGTGAAAAGTCAAACTACATGAACTGTTCACTTTTCAGTAATTGTGCAGTAGTTGATTTTTTACTTTGCATCGAAGCATAGTTCGACTACTATTTTGTTTAAGAACTGCATTATATGGGAAGCTCACATCATATGCTCAGAAAACTAGCTGCGCTGATGAAGACATTTGTAAATCAGTCATCCACTTGTCATCATTTCTCATTTAGTTATATTATTTCAATTTTACTTTAATTATCATCCAGCAAGACCAACTATTTTTTAAAGGTGTCGCAACGTAAACAACGATATCACCATTTATTATTATCACCAAGAACTTTATATAGAAGTTCTTGATATCACCAACTAAAGTCTATTTGATTACACATAGAAGAGTTGTGTAATGTCTAGCCACAACATTTATGTATCCATAGAATTGATAAAAAATAATCATGGTATTTCTTAAATACACAAATTATTACCTACGATACTGTTATTCAGACATTATGTGTTTTAATTGCTTTGAACGACATCTAACCAGCCTTATCAAGCTAAAATTAATCTTATTATTTCTTATATTTCAAAATTATAAGGCTATCATAATTCAGACATCATCTTTTTAAAAAAAAAATTGTTTGTTTGGTACAGTTATTTGAACAACTAAATAATGATACAGCATCATATTTGATAAGTTATATGTCATTTTGTAATAATATTAGAATAGAAAGCTGTGTCGATATTATCAGCTGTGTATGTTCAGGCTCTGCACCACAAAGGGTCAGCAATGGCAAGGTAATGTATGCTGTATTTACATTCCACTCACATACTGACACGAAGGGGGCTTATTATAGATAATACCACGTGCTCCTGTATCGTGGGAATGAATGGATGGGTCTTTATGCCACTTTTGTGCTGATTTATGTTAAACTGGGCCAGTAGAATCTCCTAAGGTAGGTATAATTGATGAGATGACACCTCATCTCGTTCTCATTAAAAGTCCCACACAATATCGTATCTTTACGAGTGGACAGAGAATGAGTACTTTTGTATACAGCTTTGTAAACCTCTCGCTTACGATCACTTACATATTGGAAGCGCCACGCAAACGCTATGGTGGCTGTCAATGTTACTCTTTCAGTGTGAGGACTGTCTTTATACGTCAGAATCTGACGTCTGCAGACGTATAAAGACGGTCCCCGGAAGAGTAAGCATATTTATCACACAAAAAACAGACACATCAAATGGGGAAAAATTGTTTATTAAATATAAGCATCAAAATAAACAACTACAAATAAAAAGGGCTTCACTTCAAATGTTGTTAATGTAAACGTGGTTGTAACAGAGTGAAGCCCTAATTCCAAAATAGATATAAATTTACTTGACAGTCGGTTAACAGGATTAACTAGTGAATATTTATACATGTCTCTAGTTGATCTAATCTACTGTCTCTAACTGATCAAATCTACTATGAATATTTATACATATCTGTAATTGATCTAATCTAGAATGACTATTTATACATGTCTGTAATTGATTTAATCTACTATTTAAATGTGAATTTTGACTCTTGTATCATTACAAACAAATTACATAAAATATTATTAACAAAAACTACCAATACCAATCTAGTAATTGTTCACACAAAACAAAACCTATAAATAACAATCTACTAATTGTTCACATTAATATATTAAAGTGAACTTTCACTCTTGTATCATTACATACAAATTACATAATATTGACAAAATCTATCAATACCATTATTAAACAAGATTATCTGTTGTTGAGGAGGTTATGAAAACGGTTATAAGAAAAATGAACAATAAACAAAAAACTTGCTGCGGATGGAAGCGGGAGGAGGTGGGATTTTCTTGATAGACATAGAATCTGGTATACAAATTTCTATTTCTATCGGATTATATGGCTGGGACAGCTCAGTCAGATTAGAGTTCCTGAAAAGAGGTCGCTAAAAAACAAACAAATACCGAATCAAACACGAATTGCAAATCCTGGAATTCGCCTGAGATTAAAAGTCCATTTTGTGTTTGATAAATGGAGCTTTCATTTTATGAAAACTCTGTATTTATAATCATAATGATGGCCGTATTCTCTTATAATAGGTATTCAAGAGAGGCGGAAAGAGCGAACTGAGACATGATAATTTCAAATTGAAGAAACTCTTCGGTCTCCATGGTTCATACAAAAATATTACAGCATGGTAAAGTGTGAAACACACCAACGCGATTGCCCGCGCGACGTCCCGCGCGACGTTTGGGACAATGTTGTTTGAATTGTGAGCCAGCGCGTGCGACGCTGGCTCACAAACAAAAACAAGATAAGACTACATAAAAAACGTACATGATTGTTTTTGTTCATAATAAACCCTTTATCAGTCGTTTAAATCCCGACTTTGTGATAGATATTGGCATCCTAAACAATCCAACCTTCTCATGTGTTGGTGAATGCTATGGAACCTGATTATAAACCCTCGAGGGCTGATATTTGTGTATAAACCATGGAGACCGAAGTTGTTTTTTATGCGGCTATCGCCATTACAGTCGGAGTCTGACGTCTATACACGTCAGATTCTGATTGTTTGTCGTCGCCCGTGCGGTGCTTTCTGGGTATGGTCGTAACCTGGTTCTGGTGCACAGTGGACTACCGCTTTAACTTTCAGTCGCATCATCACCCTCTGTAGACCTGTCATGCAGATACTCTCTCTAACATGGTGTCCTGCTTTCTAATGAGCCGTCAACAAGCGCATATGACGACCAGTAATTCACGGTTTTCGCATATTTACATATGCTAAAAGTGTTCAATTGTTTTATTAGATATTTTATGAATAGCTGTTGTACCACCTTTTAAACAGATGTACGAATTGGAATCGATTTGATGTGTTTCCAAGGTGAAATAGCCGTCTGCTCACTAGATATCGGCATGAAAATTGACATTTTTGTTGATTTTATTTCAACATGGATAAACCTACCGCATCAAAAAATCGTCTGAATATACATTGTTGTCGAATACATCAAATCGATATCCCACCTGCTCAAATATTATCCTCCAAATCTACGATATCCAGCAAAGCATCAGCTGAAATGGGCCTGCTTTCTAACCATCATTGTCCTGCTTTCTAACAATACATTGAGCAAGTATGTCCTGCTTTCTAAGCGATCTGCTCAATACAACAATATCACGATGTAACTGTTGCAGTTAAGTATTGATAATTTGAAGGTCTACAGAGGGTGATCATGCGACTATGTATTCCCCATTCTACCAACTAGAACAGGTCCGGATGTTAGGCTTCTTGCTGACCTGGATCAACAAATCAGATGCCTACCATTAAGTCTCAGAATACGACAATGAGTTACATCACCGGCATCACTTTTACGATGTTGTGTGAAGATCGTTTACCAGTATCTTAAAGGTGATCTATCACCCCTTGTAAAGTATGAATAATTTTGTGACAAATAAATCAAAGTTGCCACAAGATGGGGCACAAGTGTTTCTTTATATGGGGTGATTGGCCATCATGTGACCCTCTGAGAGGGTCACATGATAGCCAATCACCCCTTATAAGGACATAATTATTCATACCATATAAGGGGTGATATATCACCTTTAAAACTATGTCACATATTGCATATCTTGCTACTACGTCAACTAACTTTGTTATTTGTGATATATGTTTTCCTACAATTATTTATTCATGTGGCATCTATCATAATTATGATTATGATATTACACTCTATCATGATAATGCTGTTTGCTTTAGCTTTATTTTGAGTAGTCAATAAGTAGTCAATAAAGGTCATATTTGCACATATATCATGTGCGTGTTTAAATATATAAATGGCACGCCTGATTTTCAGTGTACATATTATGTCGATTTACTTGTGATTTCACAGAACTAACAATGCTAACCCTCTTGTACATGTTGTATGTATATATATATTTTTTGACAAACTATTGCAACAACTTGTAATTATATCAATGAAACATATCTCTGTCTATGTATCATAATTGATCAAACCTGATATGTAGGCAAACAAATAATAATGAATTGTGCGAAACACGTAACAGATCCACTACTTGATGGTAAAATGCTATATTTCGTTTAATATACTTTTTCATTTAACTTTACATTAAAATAAGAGTGATGTAAAAAAAACCTATTACAACAGTCCAATGTTTTTAGAACTTCCCAATAAGCATGTAGTAGGAAAGAAGTAAAATGGAACTCGACGGTCAATGAAATAAAGCTTAAATAAATCATTGCTCGGAAATGTCTGCTGGATGGGGAGATGGCTGAGTTCTGGTGTTGTTTTACCTGGTCATGTACATAGGAACACATCCCTGGCACGCATCAGGTACACGCAATACGGGCTACTTACACGACGGACCAAGTCCAGATAACAGGCTGCCACACAAGTCCACAGATAAGACAACAACAAGGCCTCACGGATCAACACGCTGGTGGCAAACACAGGTATAACAACAAACGAGGGGCATTCACCCAATGTTATTGTAATGCTGGGCCAGTGTCGTAGACACTGGCCCAACATTACAATAACATCGGGTGAATGCCTCACATCTGTTGGTATAGTTGGATGGCATACAGAATAATAAATATCATAGTACAGACGGCGGGGAGGATACGGGCATCCGTTTCATAGAATGCATATTACATGTATACACAATCATACATGCATGACATATTTTAAGATATTGCGAGCCTAAACTATCCCATGCATATATTATATATCTATATATATATATATAATCGTTGTTCTTATCCATTTTCTTTCAATTTTCTAACGCCCTTTCTCCGCAGAAAATGTGTTTTAGATGGATTCCACTATGCTGTAACGAGCCAGCAAAATAACACGCGATGAATTGCTATTTCAAAATACGATAAGTAAAATGATTAGGTGACGCTATGAAGAAATAACAACACAGGATTCGCTATTATTACGGCTATTGACCTACGCCAATAATCTACATTGGATCATTTGAGATTCACCTGTGATATTATGATACTCCAGGCCGCCTCTATAGCCAACGCAGGTCTGCGAATCAGCTTTGTTTAAACAAGATAACTTTCATTTCAGTTGTTTCTCATTACACATAATATTGATTGATGCATTGTTGAATACTATTTTTCTTTGATTCGAGACTGTAAATAGTAAAGGTAAATATGCAGAAAATATGGTTCAGTGTTCATACATCATGGTATGCATTAAACTGATTTATCCAAGTATTAAAATGTCAGTTCTTAATTTTCAAAATTTACTGTCAGTTCTTATTTCCTTGCAATGGTTTTCACATAAAGACGTATGCCGGTCTGTTAGCCTATCTAATTGTTCATCTGCAAAAGTAAACACGATGGTCATATTTCGTGTGGTAATGTGTGGAAAATGTAACACAAATATTTCCACGAAGAATATGTTCGCCTAAATCCATTGGACTTTTCTTACCGCAATCATATGAGCTGTAGAAACTAAATTGATAACTAAAGTTTTATATCGCAGCATGGTTGTTTGTTTTTTCACAAAGATAAAGATAAACTAAAGTTGGTGGTTTGTCTGGATTCGCCGGCCACTGCCATCAACATAAATTGATCTCGGTGTGGGCCAGCCCACTTAAATATCATATTCGGGACGACTCAACTGCTTTAAACATTGTGAGCGCACAATGCAATTTAACGCATGCGCAACATGATCAACGTCACGCCGCAATGTAAATATTATGATTCAGTGAAGCATAGCGAACCAGCTGCTTTAATCAACATTTTTGCTGTGATTATCTGTTTGATAATTATTGAATTGATAATTATTAGATGTGATATAGAAAAGGGCTAATAAGTACCCGAGACACATTTTATAGCTATATTATCAATGATAAATGAGGGCTAATATTCTAGATCACATGCTGCCATCACAGGCCATCATACCGCAGCTGACCAGCGAAGCCGTGCGACCTTAACTGCTTACTATACAAGCGAACAATTACTGCCTTCCGGCTTAGCATAGCAGCATTATATGACGAACAATAAAAGACGGCACAAGAGACGTTGAACTAATGCTGGTTTAATGTTGGTCGACCGTCTGCGACACCGGATCAGCATTAAACCAGTATGTGCTCAACATCTGTTGTTTCCGGGGCAGCTATTACAGACTGTGCGTGGATTGTGCTTTATTATCCTCTGGCTAATCAATAACATGCCTTGGAATTGTCATTAACGCTTGTTGTATAGTGGTAATTTACCTGTTACCAAATACTTGACGAGCCACTATTCATGAATATGAAAGCGTGGCCTAATAAACTAATATCTGTGTGTTTGTCGTGTAATATCACCCTTCCAGGGGCATATTCGGCGGTATTTTTCATTATTTAAAGCCAATGTGACAAATACCATTTTCAACTTCAAATGATTGACAAAATATTTCATTATAAATTACAAAAAAAACTCAAATGTTAATCCCTTTGCTATGCTTCTACAGTGGTGAATTGCATCAGTTTTTACATTTTGATGGTCAATACAATTTCATCTTAAAAAAAAGGTTGTATTACCAAAAAAGACAAACTCCAAATTAATTTTTTGTCTCTTCTTTTATAAGTTGCATGAATAATTTTAACGGTTATTTGGTTATGTTGGACAGCTGCTCAACAACGTTTGTTTGCTTTTAACACCCTGGTATAATATTATCATTGTCATTCACATCTTTACTGACACCCAGCTATTTCAAAACAAGACAAGTAAGTGTTATTTCCAAGAAAATTATAATTATATAACTAGACATTCAGTCAGAGATAGCAAACCTTCGCCAAAATTAATTATTGTAATCCGAATGCTGGATCCCAATCGTCATCCGGATCATCCGCAAAATATAATGGATTGTTCCTTGGCCCGAGGAACACCTCTGGTAAAAGTTTCACGCAAATCGGTTCTTTACTTTGTAATAATCCGAGGAACAAACAAACAAACAAACAAACAAACAAACAAACAAACAAACAAACAAACAAACAAACAAACAAACAAACAAACAAACAAACAAACAAACAAACAAACAAACAAACAAACAAACAAACAAACAAACAAACAAACAAACAAACAAACAAACAAACAAACAAACAAACAAACAAACAAACAAACAAACAAACAAACAAACAAACAAACAAACAAACAAACAAACAAACAAACAAACAAACAAACAAACAAACAAACAAACAAACAAACAAACAAAGATATTAATAATTATTAATTAATATTTTAAGAAAAATACATGCACTTATACTCGAACTTGAAATGATCTTGATAATAAACAAATGATAAATATTTTGACATAGAAATGCAAATTTTTAAACTCATTTGTTTTTTAATGACATTTATAGTACGTATAACCATGGAGATAGTAGAGACTCTACTATTTCCATGGCATAACCTTATTAATACACCATCTTAGCATCGAGATGTGCATTATATAACCTTATAATATTTCAAGAAAAGAACAAAATATTTGCTTTTACTATATAAATATAAGTCTAAACGCCAGGCGCAAAAAAATCTTCACTGTTTCAACAGCCAGTCATCACAGCTATCGTTAACGGTGGCGTCCACACCTCTGTCTAGGAGGGCTCAAGACATGATCATTGTTTTAAAAACATAACGTTCTCATCGAATGAGATTAAAGACTTGTCCACCCACGGAGTCTTTCCCCACTGACATGACGCCTCCCCACTCTCCCACCCTTTGTGAACTGCTGGCGCCCACTTGTGCATTATTTTTTCTTGCGGTTTTAGTATTCCACAAGAAACTGTTTTGATGAGTGCAAAGTTTATTTCAATAATTCTGACGTCTTAACAAAATTCAGCTAAATGTTACGGGGGTGATTCTATAATGTGATTCAATAGACTAATTTCTATTTGTCGTTTAATGTGTCAGATTTGGTGATACAATTCCTATTTAGAGGGGTGCACTTAGTTTTCGAAAACAAGTGCATGCACTTATATTCGAACATAAAACAATTTTAAAACATCCCTAAAACCACCGATTTTCACTTATACGTGCATGCACGTTTATGCGCGGGGATACGGTATGCTGAAAATAACGAAGCACCTGCTGTCCTCCTTAAAAGGCTATTGCTTCAATGTGGAACTAAGATATGATTTCGATGTTGTTTTTTCTGTTATGAGCTTGACTAACAATAATTGTTATGTTTAGCGATTGGCGATTGCTCAATATAATATTAGTTATATGTACAACGACGACCTAAATGCACCTTCTATTTTTTTGGAAAAATGTATTTTGTCATTAGCAATTTCAGCTTCAAATGACAAAAAATCTTATGAAACAAGTCAGCAGGAAATGGTTAATAATAACCATGTCATGATATTGATTAGTCGTACATGACAGTGTATCATACCAATAATTTACTAAAAGTGATAGCATTATAACATCTTGCAATTTTCATATGTCGTATAGCAGATCTGTTTTTTGCGATTATGTTTTACATATATATCTTGTGTTCAAAGTCGCTATGATAGATTTATTTATACAATAAGCGGCTAATTTGGGGTGGTATTTGCCACAAAACATGCCCACAACGTGATATCGTTACAGTATCACGAAAAATAATCTATTTACACGAAGCAGTGTTCCAAACATTGTGCGGGAGCGACATATTTAGGTCACGCCACTCAATCACTCATATTTAATAATGGGACATTATCAATAAAATGTTTTTTTATTATTGTATATAATAGTCTGCATCCAGTATATCGATATCATGAATCACGAATCTCTCGTAAATTTATATAAAAAGAACTATCAACAGGCATACCCGGCGGATCAACATTACATGGTAAGTTGTGGGAATAAGCTCCTAAGTCGTTCTCCCACGATTTGGGTGATTTGTTTCTCGTGTTATTCTCAATGCTTATTAAAGTAGCGTATTCATAATTTCTAATTATTGACAACCATGTCAAAAATAAGAAATACGGGAATTTCGTCTCTATATCTAGCCTAACTGGTCAATGCGCAGGACAAAAATTTTAAAACTTTTGCAGTTCTAGTCTATGGACATGTTTACATCATATGGTCATATTTAGAAGCCAAAATAAAATCACCGATTTTTGGATGATTTTAGCCTGGGCCAGTCCCTTTAAGTAATGTTTCCATCATGTAGACTATTTTGTCTTTCTCAACGTGTCTGTGACAATCACCAGAAATCAGTTAATTTAGCCAACAATGTTTAGCTGTGGTCTTTTGGCAAAAGCCCTTCGGCCCCTTAATAGTTTGTATTTTTATTTCATATATTGTAAGTAATGTTTAGGATTTTGCCATCTGATATACTACAAACTGGCTTTAAACATAATTTATACTTCTATTTGATGTATACAGTACACACACTGCTTTTGTTCTAGAGGCTCTATGTTATCATTTTATCAAGTCAAATTTTAGTCAATTTTGCTGTTGAAGACCATATATATACGACTCAAGTACTGGTGGCATAACCTTCATTTGCATGTGAAAGACTGTTGACAAATATATGGCCAATTATATATTCTAGTATACTTCAACCCGAATGAACGAGCAAGCATTCCTAGTGTGGAAGTGGAGAACTGTAAGAAAAAAGTGTAGAAGTGGTGCCGCTTCAACAACAAATTACATGCTTCTAAGATGAATTACTTAACCAATAATGCAGCGGTCTATAAGAATGCCGGTCTGTAACGTCAAAAAAAATTGTTTAGGCTTTTATTTTAACTGAGATCACTGCTATTCAATCAATTTTGATGTTAAACAATTGCTTGTAAATGTGTGTGTACAGAGCATCATAGGCCTAAAAACAAGCCGCAAATTTTACGAGATGTGCAACCAGAACAAAATAACCCTTAATGATACCAGGTAGCGTCATTTTTATGAATCACCCACCCTTTTATCTCCAAAAAATTTAGGCTACATCATAATATTATGTGATAATATGCATGTATATACAATTGTTAAAGCAAAATATCCACAACGTACTTTGATGTGTAAGCAAGCAGTTAAGTAATATTGGTCTAATCTAATTTGTGGATTGCAGTACAACAAGAGTATACAAATGTTGGTCGTTAAATGAGCATTACCATTTGATGTTTCTTTGTCACGTCTCCTTGGCAAAGGATTTTAAACCAATGCGGGCCCATGCTCAATGTATTGTAAGATGTTTATTGTTGTATTTCCTAGAATGTTGCCATTAACATACCTATTCTAATACTGTAAGATATTCTAATTTGTATGGCATAAGTACATGTTTTATATTTCTTGACAATTTTTTGACAAATGCGAAAACTTCACCCGTACCAGAGGTTAATATGACCAAGCTAGTTCATCAGATTTAATGTATATATAGATTTAAACAGTATTTTCACCATGTATATGTTCGCTTTGGTGTCGAATGACGAAGTGCACTGCCAACATGATATGTTAGGATTAAGGAAAGTATTTAAAAACATGTATTTTTGCGATATTGCGCAAAACAAATTTTTTTTATTAAATTTCAACAAAGCAATTTTTCGTTTTTTCAATTTATTTCCATTTGCTATGGCCGTGATCTCAGGTACGCGATGTCATTATAAGCACTCCAAAATGAATTGAGTTATAACCTGTAATTGATATATTTATTTCACATTATATTTCTCATCATTGGAATATTTCTAGGGTCCTTTATATTTTATAACACAGCGATATATATAAGGCGAATCATGTGGAAAGGGCATGCGTGTATATTAAATACAACAAAATAATAATGCAGCATGCTCTTATTATAATTTGCATTATTGTTTTCATATATTCGGAATTTAAAATATAAAAAACGTTCACAAAGATGTTGATAATAACAACCATATTTTAAGAATACAATGTTCAATGCCAATAAAATACAAATACAAATGAGGACTTGAAAACAAATGAATATGTTAATAATTACACGCATTGATATGGCTAGCAGTGTAAACGGACCTATTCTTTACTGTGCGACTCTATCAACTTGATTTGTACAAAACAAATGTTAGAACCCACTGAACACACAACGTTGTAGCGACGCAACGTCGTGTGTCCAGTGGGTTACTTAGAGTTTCCGGAGTGCCATGCACAAATTGCTGAGCATTATCAGACCCCACGGGGTGACCTACAAACAGTACATCCGCAGACCGGCTTTGTCTAACATAACAATCCTAGAGATGGATATTACTTTGCAAAGGTCGCCATTTTTTAGTGCGTGACCTGTGTCGCGTCGCTCGAGGCAGGGTTTCACATTATCTAAGTTTTATTTGCTGTATATCTGATGGGTTGGTGCAGAGCTTTGTCCAATATCAATGCAAGCTTATAATCATCAAAATCTGTAGAATTACAGAAATAATATGATTTATTTTCCATTTTTATTTGCATCATATTCAGACATATCTACCTGTCCATTAACGTGATTGTCTGTGACTTTTATTATTTCTACTACGTTTGATCTCATATTACTGTAAAATAAATCAGAATTAGAAATCCATAAATACGTTTTTTTTAGAAAACAACACTTTCTTGTTGGTTTTATTTAGATTGATAATTCCAACCAAACTGTAGTCACGTTGAGCATAGTGTTGTATTTAACGCCTACAGGAATCTGGAAATAACAACCAGAATCAGAGCAATCAAAAGCAATCATTGGCGAAACCATACAACACCTCTCTTCAGCAAACCCAGCGGGATAGCTATACAAAGGGCAACTTGATGCCAAGGCCACAGGGCACTGTCTGTAAAGATGGAGTCCTACTAGAATAACGGCTGATCCAGATATATTCAGACATTAGATTAAAAGGAAGAAATTAAATTGTACCATTTCTTAAAATATCCGGTTCTTTCCAACGTAATTGAAGATGCGAAGTTGCTAGGAAACAATAGCTGGGAGATAATACACGTGTCTTCATACATAAATGGCAGTTTTCAGCTTTCATCAGCTCTAATTTGGGGTTGTAGTCCTAACAAATAAAGTGCATAATCATGTGAGTGTCTATAATCAGACGAGTCTCGTTGATATAAACATATCTAAACAATGTGTTAATTTACACGGATTAAAGTATTTTTAGGTAACTTATTGCCCCCTCAAATAGTTTTCATTTTTTCAAAAATCGTTCATTGGAAGCCACAGAGATGATCTGCCTTAGGCTGCCAGCCTGCCTAAAAGCAAAACAGTGGTTATTGACTTTAATGTAGAGACTGGCTGCCACCACGCCAGACATATTACGCCTGCTACAAACCCAAGAGGGACGGCACCAATCAACAAATGTGGAAATCAGCCGATTTCTACATTTGTTGATTGGTGAATTGAACTGTGAATGCGGTCTGACAGCCCCTGAATGCTCTCTTGCTACACAACAAATGCCGTAACTTTAAACATTTTCGCGAATATTTCGTTTCGTGAATTTAAAGAGAACGTAATAATAAAGACACATTTCTTTCACTGAATATTACAGCCTCAATATTGTGAAATCAGCAACAGCAAAAAGGGCTGCCGGACTACTATAAGAATGCCAGTTCATCTCAAAGATATTTTCAGCGTACACGTTTATAACATCTTGCATCCTTTAGTTTTATGTGTACTTACAATTAGAATTATAGAAATATCTTTAGAGGCTGAAGTTATACAAACATAACTATCACAGTAGACCTATGTCCTTGTAAATTGTGTAACGTATCCATTGTATGCTAAAAACTTGTGTATTTTCAAACTATTTGGACGTAGTTATGCATGTTATGGTGCAATATAAGATACTAATGCTCATTCTTAGCGACGTTCATTCTGCATAATTTAATAGCAGGCACAGTTTCTCAGTCCCGTGTCGCTTTCAATAGCTCTCAACTCTTGAAATTCGAACACTGATATTTGTTTAGATTGTCACTATAATTATTCGAGTGCTACAATCCTGAACATGAAATAAATGCCTTCTAATATTTAATTTGTATACATAGCGGACCTTAACAAAGACGAGACGCTAATTTAATGTTGGTCTAATACTCGTCCACAGTCTACGGCACGGGCCCATCATCAAAACAACATATGGATAACACGTCTTGTTTGCTGGGACGAATTACCGAGTGACGTGACTCGGGGTAAGGAGTGAACAACTACAAATATCTCTTTTTTTCTTTGTGACAACAGTTTTGCCAGAATGAATGGTTTGTCCACACATGCCAGAAGGATTCCATGTACTGCCGGAACCATACATCTAATATTTATCACTGCGTCTATTGTGGACGATGGAGAGCGGTTCAACCTGCTCCTGACTGCTAGTTTTAAAGGACAACCCGGAACCAAGGTGACCTTATAACTACACTACACAGTTTGTCCGCGGCCACTATATGCATTATAAAAACACTGTATGAACTTCCCTATCTTCTTTAAATGATTGAGAGTGGCATAGACGATCAATTTGAAAATAATCTTACATTATAAAATAATGGTACATACATGCATGTAAATATGCTTAAGAAAAATTGTGTCCTTGCCATTGTAAACAAGACAGTCAGACCACTAAATCCATATGATCAAGAAAATGCGAAACTGTCATGATATGAATGTAATATTTCTTCACTTGAGTTTTGATTTTTTTTTTTAAATCCAAGTTTTCCATTCAGTATTTACCTATCTGATATTAATTGGCCATGACTGTTGATATGGTCAGTACAACCCGACTATCACCAACAATAGACTGTCTGTATTATATTAAAGGTGACATATCACCCCTTATATAGTATGAATAAATTTGTGACAAATAAATCAAAGTCGCCACAAAGTGGAGCACAAGTGTTTCCTTATATGGGGTGATTGGCTATCATGTGACCCTCTGATAGCGTCACATGATAGCCGATCACCCCCATATATGGGGTGATTGGCTATCATGTGACCCTCTGAGAGGGTCACATGATAAGCAATCACCCTATATATGAACATAATTATTAATACCATATAAGGGGTGATAGATCACCTTTAACTCAATTAATGTTTGATTAATGCTGGGTATACAGTAGGTCAACTAGAATACAACATCGGGTGGTTGTGAGCGCCTGTTGGGATATACTGGCTAGTATTTGAACATCAGCCTCTGGTCGCCAGATGGCATATCGAATTGACATAGATTGCAAAGATCAGCTTGGTATTCGACGATAAGATTAACCCTTTCAACACTAGAGACCGATATATGCTGCACAGCTCATTAAACAACACATATGTTGCATTAGGTGTCATTGTGTAGATATCAGGTAAATCATTAATTACCATTTATCATGTTTATTGGACATCTAAATTTTTTTCAATAGAAGTGTTTTTCAGCATTTGAAGCTGGAAATTGCGTTAGCAATTCCAGCTTCAAATGCTGAAAAACACCAAGAATTAATTTAGTGTTGAAAGGGTTAAAGCATCATGAATCTAGTTTGGGCTCGCCCGAAGTAATTTTGTAGAATCAACAAAAGAAATTACTCCTGAAACCTGTCACTCAAATAATATCTGTGGCTAATTGCTCGAATAGAAAATAAACTGGTACACGAGCACACCAGCATTTGCTGCTCATCTAACCTCGTGTCGAACATGCCTTTTTCCGAACATGCCTCTTTCCGCGCTAATTTCAGACTGAAAAACATGACTAGATTTTTGCCAGAATTTGCTTCATTTCTTCACTTTTATTTCCTATGATAGAAAAAATTACCCTCCTACCCTAACCTTTCACCTTTTATTTTGAGTTGACGTATGCGCTTTCAACAGGGCAGCCCCGATTTTAAGATATTTTTACTGCTTATAAACATGTGTAATTATCAACATGTTTGTTATTAGTTAGATTTATTTTTATATCTTCATATTATTTTAGTCAGACTTTATTTCATATTTTTGTTTAAAGAATGACATTGATTTCAAGCAAAATTCAAGTAGAAGAACTTTTTCATGCTTATTATCTTATAGATTATAAAAGTATGTTTCACAGTAACATTTATTGTTATGTAAAACTTTCTCGTGTATATATATCGTATAATATCAACAAAATTTACACGTCAACAATTATGGTTGATAAAAACTGTGTCATATCAACAAATACAAATAAATCATTTTAGTTTTACATATATTGTTTGTTGCTTCTACAAATTATCAGTGTTTATCACTTTATTAACGCCTTTCGCTTGACAGATTCATCAGAATATGTAACAATAGGCCTACATCCGTCGGCCCTGGTGAGAGAAGGCTGATGCTATGGGCATGCAAGTTCATGCATATATGACCGTTCCAGTGTTGACTTGCTACGTTGTGCGAGTAGGTCTGCGCTTCTGAAGCCCCATTAATGTTTACAGCTTCCACAGGGCACGCTGATCAGATTTTTTGGCTGGTATTTTGTTTGGCACACTTGGGAGAGCTGCTCCACCTGGTGTGGCTAGATGATTTGTCGGGGCCTATAATGTTTCTGGTTCTGATGTTGATCTTGCTCTTACCACTTCTCACAGTCGCTGGCTGGTATCTCATAACAAGGAAAGCTGATATATTTGACATTTAGGAAACCTTTCGTAAAAGGTCATATCGTGATTAACTGTTAAAATTCAGTCATGATAAAACTTATATTTATATGTTTCGACATCCAGTGCATATTTATTTATTATTATATTTCAATATAGACGTTACATGCAGAGTCGACCATATCATTATCCAATATGGATTTCCCCACTTCAGTCAGTCTGCCGGCATCAGAAAATATCGTTTTTTTAATATTGATTATTTTATACTTGGTATTATTAATTATTTCCTTATTCTGTAACATGTACTGACATGTGAAAATATAAAACCTATTACATGTAGCTATGATTCTGTAACATATAATTTTGATAAGCCTGTAACATCTGTAGATACAGTACCAGTATACCAATGTGGAATCAGTTATATATCATCATTTTCGACAATATTCTGTCGAAAAGGACTGTTCCATGCTGAGTTAGTGCGCTATTCTGCTGTTTGGATAATACATAGACAGAATTAACCAACTACATTGTGTACATTACTAATCTGCTCCACCCATCACGGATAGGTGGAGTGGTAGGTGGAGTGGATATTAGTTGTTGAATCATGTTTTCATTCTGCTGAATAAATTACCAGAAAACAGACGTATATGCCTTACTTAGTTGCTCGTAATATATAAGCTCCATGCCATTATATGACCTGGTGATACCCTCTAAACATTGTGATCACACCGATGATGCTAGATATTTCATCATAATGGTTTTTTTTAATTAGCTTAATTAGCATAATTGACTAAAATTACTAGACCGCCATTGTCAGTGCATGTATCGTATCACGTGGTTAATATATAATAGTATATATTTCTATAGTTAAATCTAGCTAAATTGAGTTTTATTTAAACTTGTCTTTTTGTTTCAAATGAATGCTTATTTTACTCTCAATAGCTTATTTTATGATAAATAATATGGATTATATCACTTTAATGAATTAGCTGTTCTTGATGCTATAATAAATCATATGGATAATGGGAATACACCTTTTGCTGTCTACCTGGATCTGTCGGAATCATTTCTTACTCTAAATCACTCTATATAAATGGATAAACTGACCTTTTCGTTATTAGAGGAACGTCTATTAATATAAAAAACGTTATTTATCAAACAGGAAACAATGTGTGGAAATTAACCGTCCGCGGGGGCCACTGCACAGGGCAGCCGACCCACAATTCAACCACACCTATCCGGACAAAGTTGATAGCGGCAAGTACACTTTAGCCTACATCTCTGTCACTGAGGAACATCAGTTGCTTCTCTGTAGCTTTAATATGCTATACACAGAACAACGCGGGTATCAAATTCATTGTGGTTACCATGGGTTACATGGCTCTTGGGGAAACAGAGTTTGTATTATCACGTGCACATATGAACGTCATCAGAAACTCGGACACCGCCCTCTACTGTAGGGTTATCTGCATAACCCCCCTCGACCCACAACCCTCGACCCATGACCCCCGCGAACCACAACCCCCTGTACCCTCGAGATATAAAATATTTTTTATCCCAATATTTACCAAATTATTATACTACCGAATACACCAAAAACTGAAAAAATAGTAGTGACTACCTGATTTCCCAGTGTAGTCAGATCAAAATATGGAACAAAAACCCTCAACCCCCAAAGCATTGCTACAAAAGGTTTCTCAACTGATTCCAGTAGGGGCTAGTGCACTTTATAACATACTAAAAAATTACCAAAGTTGGACGCCCTGAAAATTGTTTTTTTTTCAAGATGGCGTCCAAGATGGCCGCCGAAACCGCTTATAATCATAACTATGTAACTATCAATTTAAATCGAATGATCTTGATCTATACCCAGGTTTTGAGGGACAAGGAACACATTGAGATCGCAAAAAATGATGTTGGTCTATATATAACACACACAAATCAGATATGGCTTCAATAATGGTCGCCAACACCTCCCAATGACTTATGTGGAACCTGATGTCCTAGGTGGTGATGTAGAGTTGCTGGATATGTTTGTCCTCTTTGCTGCTGAAAATGTGGATCACAACATCATCACTATTGACGGCAAAGGGACATCATGGAATGGGTGTCATTGCCTTTGTCACTCCCGGAATACAGACAAACCATCTTATTCCGCGAGAAAAAAACTGAAAACAAGACAAAAATTCCTATCTCGGGAGTACATGTTTGCAAGGCATGCTTGTCATGAGGTAGTCTTCGAGGACCTCCCGGAAATTTTTGACAGTGACAACAGGATCGATATTCTGTGGGATGTCTCCCTTGGCTTCAAAGAGGTAACACCAAATTGTCAGGGGATGATATACATATATTGCATCAGGGGAGCCATCATCCTAGACAGTCATCAGTCAAATTCTTGCCTGTGATCAATATGTATTCTGGAGACAAATCGTGCATTGTGTCTACATCAGATTTTAATTGCAACCATGAAGCACAATCTTCCCACCATTGTAACTTTTGACCAGCCCTTGTATTGACAGGCTGCTGAAATCATCACCACAAGATAGTCACCTGATAGGCATTGTTCTGATGCTATACTTGAGACTGTCTATGGGGAAAATGCAGTTGTGTACAGGATGACGACAAAATCATTCCATAGGGCTTTGCGGGGTCATCTTCTTTTTGACAAGTGCCTATATATCCACCTTAGAGCGGAAATGGTCAAAGGCGACCCCGAGATTGAGACACTGTCGGATCAAGCCGCGGAATTGTACTCTTCTCTTCTTAGTGGAGAGATGACACTTATATATATTAGAAATGCTGCTTGTTCTGAAGTTTTGATCGAACTCGCGATAGTAATGGAGAAGGAGATGGCGTGGTAAGAATGTTGATCAAGGCGGATCGTACTGGATCTTGGTTGATGCATTTGCAGGCAGTGTGTTATTGCCTTAACTGTCTTTGCTGCAGCTGGGCACTTCAATTACCTGCGATCCGCTCATTACTACATGCAGCAAATGAACAACCTGGAGGAAAAGCACTTATTAGTGATCTTGTCATCGAGCAAACTTTGATGAAGTCTCTAAAGAGCACTGATGGGCTAGCTCGTGGCGATGGGATGACCGAGGAACTGCGAAACCTCTGGACTTTATCTGCACCTGTAACATCTGAGCACAACAGTGCAATGCAGGATTTCACAAAGCTAACATATACTACAAGAGCACAACACAAAGACTCAACTGAATCACGCATCAAAAGACATGCATCTGATCTCGAGAAAATTCGGACGAAGATTGAAGCCTGCTCACCCTCTACATCCGATCCTACTCTGAGAAAAATTGTCAACTTTATCGTGGCAGGGCCAGATGTGAATGTACTTCGCGGTTGGGAACAAAATCATTGAAGATATAATTGGAAAGTCTGCGTTTACTTACAAATTGAAGCGTATAGAAAGAGCCCGAACACTTGGGAATTTCTCAGCTGTGAAGATTGTTCCTGGTCGTACCATTGATCCTGCCCTTCTCTTCAGGAGATTTGTCCCTTCGTTTACCAAGGAAGAAAGGCGACTGATATAGTGCAATAGCTGAGTGTGATGCAGACTTTACTGTGAGACATTATGGACAAGCGAGAGTGATGCTCGATGGCTATGGTGAAGTCCCTTGATAAAAGACAATATACATCGGAGATGAGTTTTCTGCCAAAAAGGAGGACTTTTTGTTTCTTGGCAAGGCAGATATAATTGTCCTCATCAGTGCAGCAGTAACTAAAAGGGGATGCCATGTCATTCAGTCACCAGGGGATGCAGCCGTTGATATTGTTAAAGCAACTGTTGAACGATCCCATCATTGCACCACAACGCTGGTCGGTGAAGATACAGATTTGCTTGCTTGCTCCTACATTATTCCAGAACAGACAATGAGATCACTTATTTCCGTTCTTATGCAAACAAGCAGTTAAAAGAACGCAGAGTGTATAATATTAACCTGTTGTGCATGCCTTAAAGAATTTCGGCATTGGAAAAAATCACCCTTCCAGAAATTAGTGTAATCTTATCCTGTCATGAAGTCCTGTCCATACCAAAAATGTGGCAAATAGGGCCTACTCAAACATTAATTTTGTCACTTCTGAGCGGCTTCTCCTAGCATCAAATGCAACAAGATTCCATTGCCAAAGTGTTTACTTACAAATTTTGAGTGTGGATTGGGATGGCAAAATAAATGAACCCAACTGAATGGGGATAAAAACAGGAGAACGATCCCCTGCACTGCTGCATACGAAATTCCCGATTTCTTATTTTTGACAACCATGTCAAAAATAAGAAATACGGGAATTTCGTCTTTATATCTAGCCTAACTGGTGAATGCGCAGCCCGGAAATAAAAAAACTTTTGCAGTTCTAGTCTATGGACATGCTTACATCATATGGTCATATTAATAAACCGAAATAAAATCACCGATTTTTTAATGATTTTAGCCTGAGCTATTCCCTTTAAATAAATGATAGCCATAATTGCAGTATATCGTGTTTCGTATTTCAACACCTGATGACTCCATGTTGAACTTTGGTGGCCATCTTAAATTTTACATCATGGGATAATTCAAGAATACACTGTAATACTACAATTAAAAAAAATCGGATTATTCAAGGTAGATATATTTAGTCGAGAATAATGCATCAAATTGCACTATGATACCATTACTTTAACAATTAAGAAATGAAGAGTATTTATCTTTATAGCTTGTTTATTTCGTTGTGACCTCTAGATGTCGTTGTTTATTGGTGGTTATTTTGTTTTAGACCTCTAGATGGCATTGTAACGTAAAATAACCATTTCAATGTAATCGGTGCAGCCATATTGGTCAAAAATGAGGTATTACAAAATATTCTAGGGCTATTATCTCAAAAGTTAAAAATTCATGATAGCCGACAATAGTCATCTTGGTTTTGACCTCTAGATGACCTTGAATCGTGAAAATAAACAAACAAATAAAACCAGTGTCCTCAAATTAGTCAAAAATGAGGTATCACGTAAGATTCTATGGTTATTCTGTCAAAAGTTAAAAATTCAGTATGGCCGACGGCACACATCTTGGTTTTGACCAATGGATGACCTTGAATCGTAAAAAATATCCATACCAATGAAAAATATTCTGAGAAGCCTCTGTGACTAAGAGGTAGCATACTCTGTCATCTGATGCTCGTCTCACCATTCTCAGGAGATTCTCTATGATGAATGGCCTGTTATGAATGCTTCAAGAGAGTCGAGAGTGACAGCGTTAATATGCCACAAAAAAGAAGTTGCTCCACTTACGATTTAGGCCTCCAGGTCTAGAATGTAATACGATGTAATTTCTTTGAACTTTTTGAAATTATAGACTACTTTCGCTATATGAAAAAAAGTTGGTTGTTCACTCATATTCGTCATTGTCAATAAAACGTTCTCAAATCCCACAGCGTGGCTACTTCCACACATGTATTTGATAGAAAAAAGAGGGTTCCCCTGGATGTGAAAGGGTGTGTCTGCTACTTTGCAAAGTGGCAGATACACCCTTTCATATTCAAGGGGACGATATATTTCACAACGAGATACAGATACATACCAAACAAGGTTTTTAGTGTTAAGCACTTTTCTCTGGACTTAAGTATAAATGATGCTATAAATAATAATGGCATTCTCTTCATGGCGGCTCCCTTGTGTAATAGAAAGGTGCACAAAAGAAAAAAACGGCATGGTGTTTTATGCACGCTGCAATTGATCCATGCCTCTGTCTGCAAACCATAGAGTCCACAGAGCACCAATGTCTAATGTCAGGATTAAAGCGCTCTACAATCCTACGGAAGCATTGCTCAGTTGCAACCCATGTGAAATGAACTAGTCAATGAATGAATGAATGAATGAATGAATGAATGAATGAATGAATGAATGAATGAATGAATGAATGAATGAATGAATGAATGAATGAATGAAGGAATGAAGGAATGAAGGAATGAATGAATTAATGAATGAATGAATGAATGAATGAATGAATGAATGAATGAATGAATGAATGAATGAATGAATAAATGAATGAATGAATGAATGAATGAATAAATAAATAAATAAATAAATGAATGAATGAATGAATGAATGAATGAATGAATGAATGAATGAATGAATAAATGAATGAATGAATGAATGAATGAATGAATGAATGAATGAATGAATAAATGAATGAATGAATGAATGAATGAATGCATGAATGAAAGAAATAATGAATGAACGAATGAATGAATGAATGAATGAATGAATGAATGAATGAATGAATGAATGAATGAAATAATGAATGAATGAATGAATGAATGAATGAATGAATGAATGAATGAATGAATGAATGAATGAATGGATGAATGAATGAATTAATTAATTAATTAATTGATTAATTAATTAATTAATTAATTAATTAATTAATTAATTAAATAATTATAATTAATTAACGGGTGAGTGAGTGAGTGAGTGAGTGAATGAATGAATGAATGAATGAAGGAATATTAAATAAAATAATAAATGAATGAATAAATGAATGAATGAATAAATGAATGAATGAATGAATAAATGAATGAATGAATGAATGAATGAATGAATGAAAAGATGAGTGGATAAGTAATGAATGAATGAATGAATGAATAAATTAATTAATTAATTAATTAATTAATGAATTAATTAATTAACGGGTGAGTGAGTGAGTGAGTGAATGAATGAATGAATGAAGGAATATTAAATAAATAATTAAATGAATGAATGAATAAATGAATGAATGAATAAATGAATGAACGAATGAATGAATAAATGAATGAATGCATGAATGAATGAATGAATGAATGAATGAATGAATAAAAAGATGAATGAATGAGTAATGAATGAATGAATGAATGAATGAATGAATGAATGAATGAATGAATGAATGAATGAATGAATGAATGAATGAATGAATGAATGAATGAATGAATGAATGAATGAATGAAAGAAATAATGAATGAACGAATGAATGAATGAATGAATGAATGAATGAATGAATGAAATAATGAATGAATGAATGAATGAATGAATGAATGAATGAATGAATGAATGGATGAATGAATGAATGAATTAATTAATTAATTGATTAATTAATTAATTAATTAATTAATTAATTAATTAAATAATTATAATTAATTAACGGGTGAGTGAGTGAGTGAGTGAATGAATGAATGAATGAATGAAGGAATATTAAATAAAATAATAAATGAATGAATAAATGAATGAATGAATAAATAAATGAATGAATGAATGAATGAATGAATGAATGAATGAATGAATGAATGAATGAATGAATGAATGAAAAGATGAATGAATAAGTAATGAATGAATGAATGAATGAATAAATTAATTAATTAATTAATTAATTAATGAATTAATTAATTAACGGGTGAGTGAGTGAGTGAGTGAGTGAATGAATGAATGAATGAAGGAATATTAAATAAATAATTAAATGAATGAATGAATAAATGAATGAATGAATAAATGAATGAACGAATGAATGAATAAATGAATGAATGAATGAATGAATGAATGAATGAATGAATAAAAAGATGAATGAATGAGTAATGAATGAATGAATGAATGAATGAATGAATGAATGAATGAATGAATGAATGAATGAATGAATGAATGAAAAGATGAATGAATGAGTAATGAATGAATTAATGAATAATGAATAAAAGAATGGATGAATGAAAAAATGAATTAATAAATGAATGAATGAATGAATGAATGAATGAATGAATGAATGAATGAATGGGAGAGGTTAGGCCTCTTATGTACAGATGCAGGCTGTTCCATGTGGAAGATCACACATTTTAATTTAATGTCGCTCATGTTGTGTATCGCCTCAGTCACGGTGGGTCATTCAGCTCGGTTGTGGCTCATACCCTGGACGAGCCCGGACCGGATGTTCGTCATCGTGGTTGCCCATCTCTCAAAGGTATGGGTTGTGCAGAGCAGCATCTGTATAAAGAACACTCGAAGCCATTCAAAGCAGTTTCAGGCCGTGATGTTTGCCGCAATGTGAAGAGCGTGATCAACGTAGAGAACATTCACTCACCCTTCTCTAGTTTACCATACCGAAAATAACGGTGTATTACCATAGTGGTCTAATCACAACAAGCACAACGTTGTTTTGAGGTAGGCCCTCCATATTTGACACTGGCCTAAAGTTAACCCACAATTGAGGGAGCGTCTCACGTTTATTGGGATGTTACAACACGGCCTTGTTGCTATGGAGTGGTGTGTTTATTTTAGGAGAATGAGGCTGACTTTTGGTACGGGAACCCTGAAAGAAATGTGATGAATTATTGCCGTGGAATTGGTTACTGTTTTTCTGTGATGATGACTGTACTTTCAATTCGTTTGCTGCATATTTTGTGACTGTATTATTCAGTCATTGTGCTAACCGTACAATGAGCTGGATGAGAGATGGTATATTAGTATATATTATGACCTATTTTATGCTCACTTGCCAGTATTAAATACTTGAAAGGTTCAAGTCGAGTTATCGAATAGTTCTCAAATAAAGTTTTCAAGCTAAATGTTAGTGGACATGATCCCCAGCAGACACAAGACGATGAATCAATGTTGGGTCAGGGTTGGTCCAACGTCGTAGACGGTGGATCAACGTTAAACCAACATTGATTCATTGTATTGTGTCTTGGAGGAAGAGCCGAAATGTCATTAGTGATGCAAGTGGTATTTGCATTGCTTCAGTTGTGAATGGGTGGGTACATAAGAACGTAATCATAAAACTATTATTTGCCGCACCGTTTGTAAACGAGAATTTATATCCCATTGTTAAAATAAAAATACATTCGCTACCTCCTCGTTAATTACAAGGTATAAAAACATTACTGTGTACTGATGTTAATCCTGCTGCTGTACTGTTTTTATGCCTTATATTCCTCGGTCGGACGTTTTGGGACCATTTATAGTTGTATTTTTATTAGTGCGGGGTTCGTATGGGTCATTGTAAGCGAGATAATAATCATATTAAAGATATATGTGTTTAATAATGGCCCATACGCTAGCGGCACACACATGCCATAGTAAGGGTCTCCTGACTGTGCGCTTTTTTACTGTAAATTGTGTACTAAGGAAATTTTCTGTCAAATACCTAATTCTGAGTCTGAGTCTAATTAGCAATAATTACAAAGCTAAAAAAAACACTTACTCCCTTTAAGGTATGTGGCTGCGAAACACAACAGCAAGTGGGTAAAAAATAAAATTAGTTAAGTTGACATTGAAAGGGTTATTAGATGTCAAAGGTCACAGCTATTCTGCCAATCACAAGACATTTTGCCCACGTTTGACCAATGCTGACCGATCGTCTACGACCCTGACCCAACATTGGGCCAGTATTGGGTGATGTGTCGTGCTTAACTGAGGTGGCACCGGAGATATTGATCGCCTCTGGTCTACAAAAAGGTCACTGTGGACATATGAGCAGGCATTGTACACATGCTATAATCGTTTCCCCCATTTTCGATTAAACATCCCTTTCTTCATCGAAAAACGTTTTTTTCATGGGTTTTTTTTACCAAAAACTAGTTAACTAAGGATGGCTATAGGCCTATAGGTAATAAAATATTATGACAAATACAATTATTATCCAACCACAATTTGGATTCTAAGCAACATGATTTTTACATTACTTTATCAGTTTATATAGACTATAGATAGTTACAAACTGAACACAAGTAGATTTTTCATTTAAAAAAAAACCTTAATTATATTAGGTTACTATGTGAGTTTATAACATTTGTACAACGCCGGCCCACATCTTCGCCGTTGGTCCAACATTGTATAAATATTATACAAATGTTTTGTGTTTACTGGATATGAACTGAAATAACAAGGATTTAGACATGAGAAGCTCCCTATATTTTCATCCATTCATCCATGCATACTGTAACATTGACATATCCGGTGTACTCGTCTAAAAACTTCCATCGATCAATAAAACCTTAAAGCACTGAGGCAAGAAATTTAAATTTACAGCCACTTGAAGTTGTGTCTCGCTACCGCGATCCACAACTTCAAGTGACTGAAAATTAGTTTAATTTGCAAAATCTAGGTTGAAATGTATATGATTATCATATATATAAGACATATTTAATTTTTTTAAACTGGTTATGCAATTAAAGCATGAGAAAACAATACTATAGTCAACTGTAATCGACATCAGTGTGCTAAGGGTTAAAACACTTGGCAAATTGAATGCGACTCACTTCCTCATCAGAAAGGTTACACTCGTATTGCTTGTTATCAACGCTTAACCCTTTAACCGCCGGTGTCGCATATATTCGTGTTTTCATTTTTTATTGGCACATTAAGTACCACCTCTTAAACATGTGACAAAGATAAAATGTGACATCAATCAGGAATATTTGACAACAGTTGACCTCCATTTTGCCAAATCTGAATAATTTTCACTCACTTGAAGTTGTGGATCGCGTCAGCGAGACACAACTTCAAGTGGGAAAAAATTCAGATTGAATAATTTGGCGGTTAAAGGGTTAAAGCGCTAAATTATCGATTTTTTTCAAACTTAACCCACTTGATGTTGTTTCTGGCTACCGCTCGCTACCACTTCAAGTGGGTGAAAATCAACTACATTTGTACAATAATTTTATTTTAATCAAAACATATGCCAATCTACCATTTTTAATTCTTCAATTGTTTTGTTTGAAGGTAAAACAAAAAGGCTAAAATGGCTAAAGCGATTGACACAGATCAAATCCAAAGAATGGTCAAAACGGCCATCTCGACCAAATTCATTCTCCCAATAGTCGAACATAGAGAGTAACCCCCCAACTATCGACACTCCGGGAGGTATCCGGTGGAGTAGAGCAACATACCATGACACTTCAGCACTAAATTAAACAGCAAACCCCAAGTCTCCGCATGCCGCCTGGGCATATGAAGGGGTAAATCTCCCTATGAATGCCCAGAATCTGTTATCAGAGAGTGAAGGAAATAATCTTCATGTTTAATCACCCCACCCTATACCTACCTGAAAAGATAGTCCCTTGTTCCCGTCGCCATATGTAGCCCACATCAGTTATTTTTCATGTGGGCTTACACATTGAGCTATATTTCACTGATTTCAACTAATCACGAAGTCACTTAAAAAACCGTCTTCGTCGGAAGGAGACCTTGAGCAATATTTCTCATCATACGTAGCTCTTAGGGTGTTCTTTTAGCGAACGAGCGTGAACCCTACTACAATGAGGGGTTTACTTTGGGCGTTTCGTAGCGGTTCCTGAACCTTATTACAAACTTAAGAAGGGATACGAGCATTTCTTTCTTACAGCCGCCTTGAGTAGCCCGTAAGAAATTGTCCCAGATTCGTATCGTTGGCACGACGTCGGTAGTCGTTCGTACGGCTCATACTCATTGTGACCGAGGCTATGCGATGGTTTTTTAAAACATGCGCCAAATCATAGTAGCCTACCAGTACCTAAATGAATGACATGAATCGGGCTTTAGACTACCTTTGTGCACATGTAGGCTAAACTTGGCTAGGAGAACCTCCTGAGGATGGTGAGATGATTGAGATGACACTGTCCTCCAGACACAAGATTCGAAATTCTAGCCCTGACGGTCTGAGGCCGAGCACGCTACCTCTCGGTCACGGAGGCTCCCCACAATACTAACTTTCACACGTGGATGGGGAAGAACGTTTTGTTTCTTTCAAACCGCCGAGACCGGGAACCGAACCCCGAACTCTGGCGTGAAAGGCTGCGGTGCTAACCACCAGTACCTTGCTTGCCACGTGATGATAAACTGTGAATTCGAACAAAAAGAGTAAATTAGCTAATGACTGTAATAGTGAAATTGTTGCTAAAGCTTTCCCAATCACCGTGTCCTATTATCTACTATTTCCTCACATGAGGATTCAATAGACATAATTGGCCATTACGCTTAATGCGAAAAAACTTACTGTCAGTAGATAGTGTAATTGGATTCATCCATTGTGATGACCGATACTGTGGTATTTAACAATTATCATGCCAAGTTAATTTAATTAAATTTTCATCCACTTGAAGTTATGTCTCTCTACCGCGACCCACAACTTCAAGTAGCTGAAAATTCCCTGGGGAAAATTACTAATATTTGTTTAATTTGGGCACAAATATTTGCAAATCTTGGTGTTTAGAAACACATTTAATTGCCACTAACAGTTATTTGGTCGATTATTTCCCAATGTGACGTAACTTAACCCTATACTACAACGCTCAAATACTTTTCTATAAACCATGGAGACGAAAGGGTTTTTTGTCAATTGGAAATCATCATAAATGGCTTAGTCAGCTTATGGGTATAGGCCTATATACGGCCACTATAATTTGTTTAATTCTTTCGGTGCAGGGATGATTTCAACGTCGATCCCCGCACTGACAGGGTTAATATATCTCAGGGTGATATTCCTCACAATGCCATATTGTGAATAGTTTAACTGAGAAAGACTTTAATTGCTAGAAATTGGCATCCGGTATATAGTTCTACTCTCTGTCGTGCATTTGAAATACCTCCACTGTCAGCAGCCTTGAGACTTCGGACAACACTCGTGTACAGCTTTTGGATAATCATAATCATCTTCCAAAAGTGAGTTAAAGGTGATCAATCACCCCTTATATGGTATGAATAATTATGTCATTATATGGGGTGATTGGCTATCATGTGACCCTCTCAGAGGGTCACATAATAGCCAATCGCCCCATATAAGGAAACACTTGTGCCCCATCTTGTGGCAACTTTGATTTATTTGTCAAAAATTTATTCACACTGTATAAGGGGTGATATGTCACCTTTAAGACATCTCAGGTACGTCCTGTCCATGAATGGCAGACGAGTTCGCTATTTGGGTGCAAGAATAATTTTGAAAAATCTGACATTTATGTCATTTTATATTTTGATACATTAGGAACTGCATCACTACAGGAAATTAATCTACGAAACCTAAATTATTTAAAATAATATATATCCTTCTTGGATATATAGAGCATAATTATATTGATTGGAATCGTTCTTCTGGATATATTTAAAATAAATTCATTGTGAAATAAGATTTATCATGGACTTCCACACAGCATTCATACAATAATAGCATACAAGAAAGAACAAAGATATTAATGCAAAAGACTTAGGCCTAATACAGGGATTATCATTGTTCAAACTACAAGGTTTATCACGAGCGTCACGAAACCTCCACATATTGACTGGCTACATCTAGCTGAAAAGTGTAATTTATAAAAAAGAGTCTTTTGTATCAAGTGTTTTTTTACTGCAGGCTATTATATATGTAAACTCTCAAAATGGTGTAAAACACCGTTAAACACGATTTCATTAGCCCGTTGATGTTTAACCCTTTAAGCCCTCACGATGCATTAAAGCATCATTTTACATCCCTGAAAAGAGACTTAAATTTCCTACAACTAACGGTTTTATAATGAAAATTTCCATTAAACTGGTTTACCAATGCATGGCATTTTTTTTACTTTTGCACCAACTTCAAATCATCTTCATCCACTACAAGTCGAGAATTGCGACAGCAATTCGCGGCTTGTAGTGGATGAAGATGACCATGGTAAACTCAGGCTTGAAAGGGTTAACAAGAACCATTTCCGTGTGTTTCTCAGATGTAATGTGACTCCCGTAAGGATGTTCTGACAGGGCAAGGACAAGTAGATCACATGACAGCCTCGGCGTGAGACTCTGTAATTATTAATGCTCCTAATATAACCCAAAACAGGTGATTTACAAGCATCTGAAAAAATGTTTAGCTCATTTTACATTGAAATATGCACTTTCACAGTGCAGCATGTATTTTTATCTACAGCTTGACGTAGAGTTACGTTTGTAAGTGTTATAAAAAAAAATGATATAGACTGAATGTATCACTTGGTGTATTAACCTATTGTCCTTGTCATTCATTCATTAATTTATTTAAAAATGCATTCATTCATTCATTCATTCATTCATTCATTCATTCATTCATTCATTCATTTTGTTACTCTCTGACTTCGTATATTTTCTATCAATTGTAACTCCTCTCGCCATCTCGTTGTTTTTTAATACAGTGTATAATAGTAAAACCATGTACAAAGCGATGTCGCACACCATTACCAAGTCTGGACATAACTGTCCAAGCTTCTGGTTTCAAAGGACTCAATCAGGCTAAAATCATCAAAAAATCAGTGACTTTATTTTGGCTTCTTAATATGACCATATGATGTAAACATGTCCATAGACTAAAACTGCAAACGTTTTTTAATTTTTGTGCTGCACATTTACCAGTTAGTAAATACGGGCCATCTGAAGTGAGAGATTAATTCCCAACACTCCAGCAACATTGGCCCAATGTTACGAGTCAGACCATATCCAGCCACCATTGACAGCTACAACCCTTGAGATATTAGGTCCGGCCTCTAGTGGGCTAAAACGGTCTGACGTCCAAGACTTTTGACTTTTAAAATACATAAAGTATCTTGATTTAGAATTATATTTCCTGAGGTATTCTTTTCAAAACAGAACAAGCTATGTTCAGAACATGATCATTTTGCTAACTAGGAAAGAGGTCTTTCCCCCTCACAGATTCACAGAAAACTGAACAGAATATTGAAAAACTAATCATTTAAAAATATTATGTGGTTGATCATTTATCTGAGAAAGTCCTAATTTGCTAAGAAATCAGTTAATTAGCTATTGCGTAATTAACACCATACCCACTAGGGTAATTAGGCTAGATATTTTTAAAGTCAAATTTTTAGAGGCCATAACTCGGCGAGTTTTCAACCAGTCAGATTGCGTTGTTCTCCATCAAATTTGGAGCTTTTTGCAATGATACTTCCTCCCAAGGCTCATCTTATGAAATAACCCGTAAATGCCTATCTGGTACCGTTTAACCGTCAGGTGATTAAAAAGGTTGGTGATTAAAATAATTGCGATCGCGTACAAGTAGGATCGCGCAAAAAGTAGGAGATAAAATGTCGCAAGTAAAATGTATATACTCGGTCCACACACCGAAGAGGTTAATCCTAATACTGGATTTAATGGGCAACCAATGAAACAATGACTTGAGCAGATGCCTTGACTCAGAGAAGCTTACCTTGACAATATGCCCATCTGTGCGAAAAATTGTGAACGCTCTGTAAATTTGTTTTATGTTACTCAAAACAACCTAACACCAAGAACTTTATTTATAAAGGTCTTGCTAACACCTATGGAAAGAATGGCAGCAGTTTGATTTAGATGTACGCAAATGCGTATCAGATCACGAATTCGGTAGAAAACTGTTTTACACATATTTTTTAAGCGAAAGACCTAGGATGAATGTCAGACCTATGATTCGATGTTTGCAAAGTATACCTGGAAACATATAAATATATTCGTAACCTTTCTCACGTATGGTTATATTTCCAATGACCTTAAATTTAGTCGTATCAGGATTTGTTTTTCATTCTTCCATACCTGGATTGCCAATGATGATTTAGTGCGATATATGTTCTGCAAGGAAAGATATCATTGTCAAACTGATGTCATAATCAGCTGATAATACCATAATAATACCAATAAAAATAAACATTGAAATTAAACATACTACAAATAAATTGGGCTTCACTTCAAAGAATTTATTACTGTAAGCGTGTTTGTAACAGAGTATCCCTAGTTCCGAATATAGGTAGAAAATCACTTGACAAACAGTTAACAGGTTTAACCAGTGAATACTTATACATGTCTCTAAATAATCTACCCCACTATTTAAATGTGAACTTTGACTCCTGTGTCATTACAGACAGACAGACAGATATTTTATTGCCAGAAAGAAAGTCAATCCAGACTTATTTGTCATAGAAATAAGAGAGATATATGTACATGTATATTATACAAGATTGTTGATTTGTTAAAATTATATGACAATATACATAGTATGACATACATAACTAAAATCATGTTTACTGGCATTGCCATAAAACACTGGGTATTACGATGAGATGAATGACTGCTATTTAAAATAAGAATAAAAGGCATTGCCAAGATAACATAGGGTTTATCATTTTGTTTCCCGCACCAAAACCAGCGATAAAATAGCTACTATGTATAACATACAAAATATATATAGTAGCAAAAAAGACTGGAACTCTGGAAACTCTGGAAAGCGTAGAAACCTAAAATATATACAAGTGCATAATTATGCTAGAGTAACAGGAGTATGCAATACAAAGCATCATTACAAAACAATTACATGTCCTTCCTGATTGGCCTAATCTACTACTTAAATGTGAATTATGACTCTTGTATCATTACATACAAATTACATAATATTAACAAAATCTATCAATAACAATCCACTAATTGTTAACATGAATCTACTGACGTGAACTTTGACTCTTGTATCATTACATACAAATTACATAGTATTGACAAATTCTATCAAAAAACATTAATTATGGTATGAGGAGGGGATGAAAGCGGAACACAGACACAAAATGTTTGACCTCCACAAATGTATCTAAAGAATACATAAGAATTAGAACGTTCCATGTATCTAGATTGGGCATCCGATAAAACATTACTGGTGGCATCAGTAAAAGCACCATTTCTAAAAAATGTATGTGTTACACAGTCTTGTGTTAAGCTACACGAGGTTAAGCTGAATTCAAGATGGCTGCAATTGTTGGTCTTAAAAGTGGAGCTCTACACTTATAGATAATTTGTTGTCCACCTTACATTTAGTTATTCAAATGTAGATAAAAAGGGACAAATTATGGTAAAATATGTCGCATTTATAATTTCTGAAGCAGATCTGAAAAGTGTTTCGACCAGCGGAATTTAAATGAAAGAGGCATTTTATTTTCCTTATGTGTAATATTTGAAATGGGGAGTATAGTGACTTCATTTTGGGCGATTTAAATATTTTGCCAACCCTTAGAAACCATAATAAAATCACAAAAACATAGATTTAAAACATTGCTTTTGAATATACATATGATACAGTGTGTGTTAAAGAATCAACAATCCTATGTAAACAACTTGGTAATATATATAATCTAGTCAGGTGTTTGCCTGAATTTCTGAATACCTAGCAAACTCGGCAAAAACAGTTGGTTGTATCCTTACCAAGTAAACTTTATCAACAAAAATGACAAATCATGAGAAAAACTTGTTCAACGTACTGCCAACTAAAACATTATGAATTAGCGAAATAAGTGAAAAAAATTGGGATCGTGAGGATATCGCTCACATCCTTGGTATATATGAGATATACATTTTTTACTAAAAAGTTATATTTACATATTTCATGAAGAAAACATTTGTCAAATATCCCCTAACAAGTAAAGTTATTTTATTTCTAATGCTTTTGGTAAAATTCACAAATGCTGCACCATAGACCTAAATTACCGGACGCATCAGTCAATAAATGTAATGATGTTGAAGACTGCCATATACTCGAAAGAAATAATTTTTTATGTGTGTATTTAATCTAATATGAAGAATACATTAAAGCGACGCAATCAGACTAAAATCAGCAAATAATCGGTAATTTTACTTATTATTATTTACTTATTAATATGACCATATGATGTAAACATCAGACAGATGAGATTTTCTGATTTCTTACTTCAGACATGCATGTCCAAAATGGGAAATACGGGAATTTCGTCTCTATATCTCGCTTAACTGGTAAATGCGTAGCCTAAAAATTAAAAAAAATGCCGTCCTAGTCTATGGACATGTTTAAAACATATAGTCATATTAAGAAGCCAAAATAAAATCACCTATTGTTTTATGATTTCAGGTGGTAGACGCTCAATTAGTCAAATAACTCAATTTAAATTTTCAAAAAATATAAATATTTTTGTAACATGACTTCAAATGACGAAAAATACAATATAACCAATTCAGCAGGACAAGGGTTAACATAATATTAATATTCCATTATTCCATTGGTATTCCATTTGTAGTTGGCCAGTCGAAATTAACGTATTTTCAGGCGATTTCAAGAGTTTCGTCAGCCAGTTTTTTATTTATATAATTATATTAGGAATATAAAATAATAAAAAATAGCATACAATAAAACAATGTACATGATCGCGTCCTTATTGCGCTGACGACATATATTTGTCTTGTCACGTTTATTATTTATGATATAATTGTACATGTTTTTTTACGATAAATATATGCTGAATCCTGAATACATTAAAAGGGTTGTAATATTCTCATAACTATATAAAATATATATGTTTTTTATTCAGTTTAAGAGTATGGTAGTTGGTGCAGCCAATTTTAAGTGTACGTCTCTTATATCGATCGATGTTCGTAGCAGAATATAAATTACGCTAAAGTAATAATATTTTTGCCGGTCGGATCAAAATTGTTCAAATCATCAAGAATGGTTCAGTTAATAAATCATTTTAATTAAAGTAAATTACCATAAAGGATGCTAAGCCGCGATGGTCAACATTAGTTTCGACTGCGCGCTCGTAAACTGGATCACCACGTTCGAATCACAGGCCTTATCGGATGTTTTCCATTGTGTTTATACATTAAAACTTGTTTCAGACTAAACCGTACATTGAGAAGAACCCTTCTAATCACTCTCAAGAAGCGCAGGCCATCGTCCTGACTTTGGACTTCCTCCTGTAGCGACATTGCAACGATGTGCAGAAAACGAGGTTGGTAACGCAATATTTTAAATTCTAGTCAAACACGATACTATGCAAATGGATGTGGAATAGATTAAACTTGTTCATCAACTGAGATACAAATGTAGTTGTTCTATAATGTTATTGATATTGGATATGGTATTGGGTCGTTTAACAAATTAAATTGGCTGGCTTTGAAGTGTATTCTATTACCAGTGTCATGGCCGCTGATATTGTAATAAAATTCTCAAGAACATGCGAGAGGACAACAAGCATTTTATGCTGATATAAGGAATAGTGAAGAATACACTTTCATAGTCATTGATCAAACTATATTACCTAAATTAACGTCTAGATGGTTTGTAATTTATTTTGAATCCTCATTATAATATAATAAAATGCTAATGATGTCTCAACAGTTGTACTAATCAATCAAGTTGTTGTTGAATTTTACGATTATAATTATGGTACAAGTAACAGCAACTTACGATTTTTTAATTTTACTAGCAGGCTTAATATTCCATATAATAGTAGGTATGGTGGATGAATTGAAGTCATTATGCATCAAGCAGAGATGTTAATATAAACTACCATCATAAACAGAAACGTATGGCAAAGCTTTCCATTTGATTCTCACAAAATTATTTTTTATTTTATTTTATATTGAGATTCTACACATAACTTGGTAATCAATGCAACGAAGGAGTCTATCCGAGAAAACAACACATCGTTATAACAATAACACTAACTAGTATGTCCATTGATTAGCAGTGATTTGTAGATGCAAACATGCATACACGATAAGTGTGCATTCCCCTAGGCTTGCGTCTTCATTTACTGACCATTATCACTGATTATCGCACGTTCCCACTCAAGATACTCGTGCACACCTAAGTTATTATGTAACTAGGTGTTACATTCTGAGATAGGCCTATAAAATAAATGCATGTTTAATTGTAAATGCCGAACTGATTGACATGTTATGCAATGGCATTTAATGATACATGCGATGGTGTCCATGATCGCGCATTACGTTGCCTTTCTGATATTGAAATATAAATTTTGATCATTTTTGGCCTTTTGGCGCATTGGTCCAGTTGTTGGCCCAGTTGTCTCGTTTGTATTAAGCTACAGATACACATTCTTACACCTTTCCAGTGACTTTGAAGCTTTAAAATCGTGATGATCAGAGACAGGCAGCCAGAGGCACGATCCTAGTAGCTTTCCAACTGACAACGAATCGTTCTAATTCACAGTCAAAGCCTTCGAAATAATATGGGATACCAAGACACCCAGGCGCGGATCCTGAGGAGGGCGCAGGGGGCGCACGCCCACCCCTATTTGCTCCAAATTATTTAAAAAGTCCCCTAAATTGACCAAACAAATCATAAGGGCGAGCCCCCGAACCCCATGCGCCCCTCCTTTTTTAGAACCTGGATTTAAAAATGGCATTTCGCACTTATGTGTCATACATATATATTAATATATATACATGTGTATACACGAAAGTCAGTTTCGTATAATCACATGGAAATATAGTGGTATCTGGTAGCTTGATATTACCCTTTAAGCCCTCACGATGCATTAAAGCATCATTTTACATCCTTGAAAACAGGAAACCAATACATGGCAATTTTCTTCACTTCTTCACCCACATGAGATCATCTTCATCCGCTACAAGTCGAGAATTGCGACAGCAATTCGCGGCTTGTAGTGGATGAAGATGACAATAGTAAATTCAGACTTGAAAGAGTTAATTGTAGGCCTAGATAGTATCTAAACTTAAGATCAAGCTAAGCGCATTACCGTGATATTTTTTTCAAATCATTTATTACGTGATTTATTCACGAATATGTGGGTTCATCAATAGGGAGGCAGCCAGTACGATATATCTTACCAGTGTTGGGGTTATGCTGGTCTACGCTGCAATACTGACCTAGCCGTGTCGTCTTCTCCGAGGCCTTGGATTGATGTATTTGCTTTACCTGAAAAATTCAACTATTTTTGACCTGATTATTCCTCGATATATTCAGATATGACAGTCCAAAGAAATCTCCCACGATTTTGTACACGGCCAAACAGGTTTCAGCCACAGATTGGCTATATACTGGCCAACAATAAACCAGCATTGGTTCACTGTCTCGTGTTTGCTGATATATCTCAGGAAAAACGATACGTTGACCCAATGTTTTTTTAATGCTGAGCCACCGTCTACGACACCGGCCGAACATCAATCCCACTTTGATTCAATAAATAGTGTTTGATTGGATAGCATGCTGATTCCCAGCAAACACGAGTCGTTGGCCCAACGTTGGTTTACTGCTAGGCCAGCGTCGCAGGCAAAGAGCCAACAGTAAACCAACGTTGGGCCAACGGCTGGTGTTTGCTGAGTTCACCGCATAGGCCTATCGCACGACCTAGCACACATGTGATTGGTCTACAGTGGTTATCCAACAAACATGAACGGTTGGCCCAACGTTGGTTTACTGTTGGGCCAACGTCGTAGACGGTGGATCAGCAGTAAACCAACGTTTGGCCAACGTCTCATGTTTGGTGGGTAGCTGCCCAGCGAACACGGTTCATTCAGTCAATGCCGGATAAATGCTTGCCCATCGTCTGCGACGCTGGCGCAACAATAAAACAACAGTGGCTCAATATATCGTGTTTTCTGGCTGGCTGTGCTGATGGAATCAGGTGTGGAAGGGCACGATGCCCTATGATATCCTCATTATGTAGACGCTGTTAGGATGTAACGCCAACTTGTCCTGTGTTGGCCACAGGTTTCGTGCAAGGTTTACTGTCCATTAGGATCAGAAGAGGATGAGAACACAGAGCTCAGTGCTCCACGTGTCTCTTTTATCTCAACTACTTTCTGCATTTACCATTCTTAGAGTACTTTTTGGGCTGATATATATCTCAGACAACCACCATCCTACCTAACGTTTTCTGTACATTATTATGACAAAACAATATTTAATCTGGGTGTAAGCTTAATTCTAAAAGTTCACCACCATCTAAAAGTATGGTATCACCGTGTTTTGTATGTTTATGTTTACCCAGATCTATATTTGAAGGTAAGTCTTTGCGTGAAAGATGTACGTTTAGCCCCAGATTACAGAGAGAGGAGTACCGCAGAGGGAACCCTAAAAATATAATCTCATCCGTCCATAGATTAGACAAATCCCCAGCAGGGATCAACAGACAAAAATGGCCGTCCTTTGGGTGGTTTGCTATCCGATGGTGACTTTTAAGAGGGAGCTAGAATCCGGTTGTACGCTTATGAATCAAATATCTAAATTTAACTACTTTAATGTTCTCCTTATTGATTTTAACATTAAAACATTCCTAGTCACGTTTTATACGCGCGTTTTTGTCCATTAAAATTATTAATTATCAACACAATCAATCACAAATAAAAAAATACAGATTTAAATAAAATATTACAAAGCTTCTAAAAGGGATGAAGCCGCGCCTCGATCGTAGTAAATGTAATACAGTGCTTCAGGAGCAGTAATCTTGGCGATTATATTTATGCAAATGTAAAAATATCTTCTCAGTTCATCTGCCGGATCGATAAGGTTTTCCATCTTTTACGGTGCATGCAGGAAATAATCTTCTGCAACGGTCGTTGGAATTGTGTGATATAAATTCCATAGGCTTAATTATACAGCCCTACCAATTATATATTATACTACAAGAACCAATTATGCAGGTATGTATTATATGTAGGCCTATTCCAGCAAACACAAAACATTTGTATAACATTTATACAACGTCGGCTCAACGTCTTCGACGTCGGTCCAACATTGTATAAATGTTATGCAAATGTTTTGTGTTTGCTGGGATATGTCATGGTTATGCCGACCAGTTTAGTCCTTGCCAATGATGGATCATCTTCATATTTTTTACAAGCATCCCAGTAAACACAAAACATTTGTATAACATTAATTTTGTACAATGCTGGACCAACGCCGAAGAACCTGGGCCGGCGTTGTACAAATGTTCTATGAATGTTTTGTGTTTGCTGGGCTTATATAGGCCTTGGTACAGAGAGTGGCCAATGGGTATTTAATTTTTAATTAATTTATACTTGAAGCGCTCCCGGTAAACACAAAACGTTGAACCAATGTCGGTTTAATGCCGACCCACTGTCGCATCTCAACGGGTCAAACAAACACAATACTGGGACGTGGTAATGGTCACGTAGGTCACACACCTTTAGCGGAGAAATATACTGTGAGCGACAGGTTATCTAGTTATTTATCATTACTATTTTTATTATTATTATAACGGGAAGAATCAGTGTTGCCTAATATATCTTGATTTTCAAGGAATAATATGTAGGCTAAGATATCATGAAGAAAATGTAAATATATGACAATTATCTAATTTATACATACCATTTGTGTACAGAGAAGGTTTCGTCATCATTATACGGAATTGCACATCTCATCTACCAGCTCTGGAATCATATTTGCATACCCAAGCAAACACAAAACATTTGTATAACATTTGTACAACGTCGGCCCAACGTTTTCAACGTTGACCCGACATTGTACAAATATTATACAAATGTTTTTTGTTTACTCGGGTACTTGGCATTCTGTCTGACCCTATGATGGTAACATGTGATTTTTCACAAGGATCTCTCATTACGTATACACCTCAATCAATCTTCACTTTCATCCCTTCAGTTTAGGGAGCTAATCCATAATGTAAGCAAATGATTCTCCAAAATTAGGTACAATATACATGATATACAACAACTGAAAAAAAATGTCTAGATGTTTTCATGGTCAGGCAGTAACGTAGAACAGAAACAGACAATAATTTACCTACGATGTTAATACCATATCTTCATCACTGTTCATTGGAAGATTAAATTAGTGATTGTTTGTGGTCTTTATGACAATGTATAAATATCATACGTTGTGACTGGGAGCTTGTTCGGAATACGCCGCCACAAGGATTTTTATCCTAATTTATTGGGAGTTCGGTATTTAACATGTTTAAGAAAAAAATACATATTGGGCAGGATTACAAAACTGATTTTGAAATAAAGTAGCACACATCTCTCTTGAGGTATAGATTGATTATGTTATGTGTCTAGCTGAACGGGACACTAATCGAATAGCTCACGCTGGTATAGGTTGGAGCTGTGATAATTGAGCAAGCACACAACCACGTTATGGTGTTTTCATTCGATCATTAGTCGGTTATTTCTCCATCGGCAGTTGCTTCATAGTTCCCTCTTTTCTCCATCCAGTAATTCATCACCTGTTTTTATCTCGGATCAGTCACACTGACAGTCATTGACGTGTCGCCCATTAATGAAACATAATGGAGAGCCGCAATCAGAGCAGTTCAGCTGAGAAGAAAAACCAGCACAGGAAATAGCCATCAGCATCGATTAATCCATGCTCAAAGTGGGCCTCAAAAGGCATCTTCGGTTTCATATCTGTGATTAAATGTGCCACATTTTGGATGTCGCCACCGCAACATGACCTTCAGCGGACAACCAATCCATACTGAAAAAAACGCTGATGGGGCTCACAGTTTCATGTATAAAATATAATCGGGTTTTCATTTTTATGTACCACATTTTAAACATGTTGAAGATAAAATGTGACAAAATGAAATGAATCGGGCTTTAGGCCATCTTTGTGACATCAACCAGCAAGATTTGAAAAGAGTTGACCTCAATTTCGTCAAATCTGAATAATTTCCACTCACTTGAAGTTGTGGATTGCGTCAGCGAGACACAACTTCAAGTGGGTGAAAATTCAAATTGAATAATTTGGCGGTTAAAGGTTTAAGTCGTTTTTACCATTTTAGAATTTCTGAGCAATTTATATAAGAGCAGGTTTTCTACTAAGTGTATAATTTGTTAGCCATTTGCAAGCTATTTTTTTTTGTCTTCGCTAACTTTTCTTATCTTTAATTAATTTTGAAGTGGCGTTTTATTAAGATATCCGTTTTGTTTTTTACCAATCTTAAGGGGGGGGGGGTAGAAAACAATGTGCCCGATACGATGTCGCTGTTTTTTTTAAATCTCTTTTTGTCCCCGCGTGCTTAGATTGGAGAGCTAATTTTTTCAGGTTGTTAGTCTTCCTTTTCTTGTAGGGGATTCCAAATGGGACTGACAATGCTCCATTAGATTGCATGTTGTATATAAAAATATGTCTACTGAAAGAGGTGTCTTATCTAAACTCTCTCATCAAACAGTCTGTAAGCGTTATCTCAACGTCAGCCCAATATCATTTTACGTTGGCTCGGAGTTAACCAGTCAATTTGGCATCTCTCTCATCTTAATAATCAATGGCTGCAATCTGAGGCCTAACGTCGAACCCACAACATCAAAGGGCCTGCAAAATTGGCACAATGCAAGGTGTTAATCGCACGGCGGCATTCCACGGGTCTCATTGTCTTTGAAAGATCGAAAAATTCGTTGGTGTCCTCACTGGGAAAGCGTTGAGGTTTAGAGGCTGCAGAAAGCGAAGCGCCGCCCAGCACGATCGATGATGTATGGCGTGAGTGGCCTTGTACATGTACAAGTTCTGCCTTCAACAGCGTGTGTGCATGTGTGTGCGTGCTTGTGTGTGTGTGTGTGATGGTGACATGCATCTGTGTGCGTTATGTACTATACTGCTCTGCAAAGCCAAAAGGCAGTATCTGCTTACTCGTAGAGTAAGCAGATACTGCCTTTTGGCTTTGCACGGCAGTATAGGAGGTAAAACGTCCCCTTAGCCTAAGATATCGCGAATTTAACTGCGAAATATCACATCTGGAGATTAGAAAGTTATACACAACATACACAATATTTATACATTCTAAATACACAAATCAAGTGCAGAAAGTTATAATTGTCCTGTTTTAAATGTCGATAACATCCTCAAGAAGGCAACTATGGTGTTGTAACTTGGGCGACTGCTTGATCTTTGTGAAGTAGGTGTATACAAATCATCATATATCAAGAAGTTGTTAAACTAATTTCTTGGAACACACCAGGTTACGTTAAGCAAATATACTAAAATGGGTAATAGTCCAGGGGTATTAGTCTAAATACCTGGAACAAATTCGTAACAAGCTGAAAATTTTATGAATTTAGGTTGAATACTTTTAAATGTATTGTTAATACCCATTGATTACCGCCATTTACCCCTTAATACTCCAATTTCGGGCAATATTACCAGGCGGATTTTAGAGGACATTTGATATGTTTTTCTATGTTGTTTCAAGAACATATGCTGAAATTTTCAGCTTGTTACGAATTTGTTCCGGGTTATTATCTAATAGCCCTGGACTATAAGAGCACTCCATATTTTGATGGTATTTTCAGTAGATGTTCAGTTGTACATATTGTCATAAGATACAATACACGTAGTGGTGCGGGTAGTCAGCAGTCAGCATATGGACAAAAATACCCTTCAATGACTGGAGTCGCCCCCGGGGCTAGCTTAACGACAACAATAGCAACGACCGCACCAACTGAAGCAATAGCAGCACCAACAGAAATAACAACAGCATCAACAGAAGAAGCAGTTATGGCTTAGTGGAAAACCTGGTTAAGGTGTCTTCACATTTAGAGTATAGTTATAAGACTGACATCAGAAAGCCATGCAGGATGAATTGCAATCATTAAATTATTCAAAATAGTTGGCATCCATTGACGTGGTAAGCAGGAGACATTGTCATTGTCGCGGATGCTGGTGAAGTACAGTGTTTATTACAGGCATAAGACATAGGCTGGTCAGCATCCACGCCAGCAGATGGGGCAGCAGCTACAGCAGTAGCGGAACCAGACTGCAATGTAGACACACTGGCAACACAGATAGCAACGGCAGACGCCAGCAGCAAGGGCAAGGCAGCCAAGCTTACAGCGGAAGCCGCACCCAACGCAGAGATCTCTGGACTTACCTGTTCTCCTCTCAGACCTAAAACGCCGGCTCTCAGCCAGTCGAGCAACCAGCAACCAGCCAGTTAACCAACCAGCCAGTTAACCAGGCAACCAAGAATAACCAACTGAAAAGCCAAGAAACTGGTGTGACTGACTATAATGGTAGGCAGCGTTAGCTGTATAAGTGGGAATGATACACGTAGCAATAAGCGGAGACATTGCTGTCATCATGTCCTAGCCGTGTAAGGTGATTGTGGTGGATTCTGGATAGATTAGTTTCTGTGACACTTCTCACTAACATGTGTGTATACAGTACACTCCACAAGAACACGAAATGACTAAACATATCCAATTTCACAGAAGGTGAGTAGTATCATCTTCTCATTCCATGTCTATCAGAATAGTCGTGTGGATTGTGATTGATGAAGAATCTGTCTATCCCTTTCAGAAGTCCTATTAAGTCATATAATAAGAGAAACCATGTGACAATCTTGTTTTTATATTATTTATTTATATATATATATACATATACACGGCAGCAATTTCAGAAATAGACCCACAAAACCAACGCTGAATCTGCAAAGCAAACTAAATAATTTAATATTTTGAAATAGTGAATACACCTGATTTTTAATGCGCATCAAGGTTTACTTGTGTTATTTTATATATTCTGTGTAGCATTAAAAACATTAAAAACTTTACTTTCTTCACGTCTCAAACACATTCATCACAGTAGGATATTCTGATAAAACATTATTGTGAAGTAGAAAACTAGCCTGGGTTAAAGTTTGATGTAAGATGTAGACATGCGCAGCTGTAAATTTATTGTTTATAGGCCGACATTTAAATGTTTTTTGAATATAATATATAACCCGCATGTGTAGGCCTACACTTTTTTACCCCAGATGTTTTACTTGCACTTATGGTTTCTCTTCATGAGTTCCCCCCCCCCATACATTGTGCACTTTTACACCAATCGACAATCGTTTATTTCGATGCCAAGTGGTCCGTGAAGTAGAGTACTACAAGTGAATGAAAGCAGCTGCTTACGCACTGATCTGCATGGCATGCCGCTTATTGATGTCAAACCATATCTTACACAGTGCTAAAAGCGCATCTCTTATACATGTTATACAAGCTAAGATGCGAGAACAAGGAAGCGCACAGAATGATAGCGTCTCTAGTAGTGTACTATATGTGGACCACTTGCTGTACAGTCTACTGTTCCTGAAACCCTTGTGGTGATTGAATTTCTGAAATGTTGAATAAAGAATATAATGGATAATACAACGTTAGTATTTGTAAAATGAGGTATAATTAATATGATGGGAAATACACCGTTATAACAACACTACACTCATAATAAAGTTTAAAAAATCATGGGTTGAAGTTACAACATGGAACTGTACTTTACACATTTATTGTCCTCAAAATAAAACAGCTGTTTAACGCAATAATTATGATGATTCGAAAAAAGATGACTCTGTTTCATTATCAAAGAGGACCTGTTTGGATTCGCGTTATTCCAGCGAAGTAAACAAATAAGACATTTGAAACAATTGGCGATAACGGTTGTGGTGGATTTGACATGCGCCTCCAGTTCTCCCCCGATTAGCAAAACGCCTCCTTCTCGGCCTTAAACTATTTTTTTTATTATTTTAACCCTTTCAGGCCTGAATTTATCATTGTCATCTTCATTCACTACAAGCCGCGAATTGCTGTCGCAATTCTCGACTTATAGTGGATAAAGATGACTTGAAGTGAGTGGAAAATTGTAGAAAATTGCCATGTATTGGTTATTCAGTTTCATGGAAATTGTTCTTCTAAAACCCTTAGTTGTAGTTGTAGTTGTAGTGGTCTTCTTATTTATATCACAAAATAAGACGTTTGTTGTATTTATAATTATTATTATTATTATTATTATTATTATTATTATTATTATTATTATTATTTTTATTATTATTATTATTATTATTATTATTATTATTATTATTATTATTATTATTATTATTATTATTATTATTATTATTATTATTATTATTATTATTATTATTATTATTATTATTATTATTATTATTATTATTATTATTATTATTATTATTATTATTATTATTATTATTATTATTATTATTATTATTATTATTATTATTTTGTTAATAAGCGTTGACACCCTTGTATACAGCTAGTAAGTGGCTTTCTGTTCGTATAAAAAAATGATTCCACAAAGATACGGCTTTTTCTACAAAAAGTTTTCAATTTAATTTGCCCAATCCAGGAGAAAATAAGACAAACAAATTGAATAAGCCTTTGAGATAAAATTCAAGTACATGTAAATCTTAATAGGTAGTTAACGCGATATATCTCAAATTGTGTCATGTGCGTTGCTAGTAATACGGCGCACCCATCTCAGATTAGAAAAGTACGTTTAGTTGTCCACTATTGGTTTGAGTGGTTGGTGCCGTGTTTTGGTGGCGCTGGATTAGGAGATGACGTTCAGGTGCTTCACGTTGGCAGAGCAGACGCTGACAGTTCTAATATTAGTCGTGGTATTTCGCAGTGGTGAATTAGCTTCCAGACATTTCAGACTGGGAGATGCACGAGGGAAATGAAATAATGCACTGTGACTCATTTTGCCCCGGAGGGAACACACTTCACCATAATAGCCGGCCTGTCAAAGTCTACCGCACAGTTTTCCTCAAACACCGGTTCCCGCCAAGCACTGCTCAACTTCATCTTTTCACTCAAATTCCTAATTTATGCAGATCCCTACATGATAACGTTAGGGTTGTGTTGTATTTTCAGCGTAGAAATAAAATAACAATAATTTTTGTGTCGTCATTGTCTATGCCATTGGATCCGGAAGCTAGTTTTAACATACCTAGCAAACACGACACGTTGCCCCGGTGCTGGGCCACTGCTGGGCCAGCGTCGTAGACGGTGGTGCAGCGTTGGCCCAACACCGCATGTGGTTATACCTTATAGAACAAAAATACCATTCGCAATCAATTTTTGAATATTTCCATTGTTGACTAGACTCGTTCAATTTGCTCAAAAGTAACCATAAACGTGATCTGTGTTCATTAGAGCATTAATTATTGTTCACTATATTATATACGGGTATGTAATACTGTTACAATAATGAAAATATACCTTTTTATCATAGGCTTTTCATTTGTGAATGTACACTTCATTATCACTCATTTTGCAAAGACACCTTCAAAGGGAATACCATTAGGTTCGGGCGTATTTCTGATCAGGGTTTCATCGAATTTTGCGATAAATATTTGAAAATTTGCAAGAATGTAGAAACCCGATCTTTGAAGATAAAATATACTCATTCTAAATGGCCTGTGACAAATGAAATGACAGGGAAACGGTCGTCACTGTATTGTGCAATTTCATTTTTATCCGCTTGTAAAATCGTTTGTCCGACAGAAGTATACAAGACAACTGGGCCGGGTGATTTTAATTGTAATTATTATATTTCTTAATAATCTGATACAATTGATCCTCTTTTATATAATTTTAAAAACATTAGTATTATACGCTTGACTAATAGACTTATTTTGTAAATACATTTTTATAGCGTTTTGTGTGAACAAGTTTTTGTTTGTAACGTTTTGTTGGAGAGCATAAGATATACTTCACGCCAGTCATTAAAAAACGTGATTTTTATTACCAATTCTACGCATGGTAATTCAATTATAATTATGTTGTATAAAACTATTAATGATAACACTATACGCGGTACACTTCGATTTATATTTACATGCTAATGTTGTGTAAATTGATATTTTTAATTCCATTTTTTCTTCCGAATTGAGTAGCATAAATAGGATAACGACTTAGTCATGTTAGTCATCAATGTATATCCTGGAGAATCCAGCACTTTTATATGTAATTGTGGCAGAGGTAAAAAATGAAATGAATCGAGCATTAGGCCACCTTTGTGCACATATAGCCTAAACTGGGCCAGGAGAACCTCCTGAGGATGATGAGATGAATGAGATGACACTGTCCTCCAGACACAGGATTCGAATTTTGAGCCCTGGCGGTCTCAGGCTGAGCACGACACCTCTCGGCCACGGAGGCTCCCCACAATACTGAGTTTCACACGTGGATGGGGAAGAAACATTTTGTTTCTTTCAAACCACCAAGACCTGTGGCAGAGGTGATCCGTCCAAAATGAAGGAAATTATAGAGATAATGTCATACAATAAAAAAAACAATTTCCCCTAATTCTGGGGATCCTTTTACTGTACAAATATTTCGGCAGCACATCAACTTACAAATGATTTAGGGCGGGGGCCCTGGTGCAGTAGTTAAAGTTGCCTATTTGGAAAAGTCGGAGATCCCGCGTTCGTTCCCCCGCTGTGGCATTCAGGTTTCAAAGGAACAAAAATGTTTCCCCCCGCTCATTCGTGAAGAATATGTTTTGTGGAGAGCCTCTGTGACTGAGAGCAGGCTCGGAATTAGACCGCTAGGGCTCAAATTTCAAATCCTGCGTCTGGGGGGCAGTGTCATCTCATTCATGTCACCATCCTCAGAAGGTTCTCCTGGCCCAGTTTATATAAATATTATTATTTGCCTATTTCACATTTCACAAATTTCATTTACCAGTGTTGAAACTGTTTTTAGCCTCAATCCAGCCTCTCCAAGAACCGTCTTGCTTGAGTGTAGGCCTACTATGGAGCGTATGTTTTAATTTGATTATTGCCCTGATCCCCTGGGACGCCGCTGTATACTAATTAACAAGGTATGATCCATCGTGACTAAAACCAGTGATCTGCTGTGATTTGCAGCTGGATGCCACTACACAGCATCCCAGCAAACGTTGTGCCAATGCTGGCTTAACGTTGGCCACCGTCTGGGACGCTTGTCCAGCATCAAACCAACATTAGGTCAATGTTTCGTGTTTGCCTGGATGCGCTGACACATCCCAACAAACACAAAACATTTGTATAACATTTGTACAACGTCGTCCCAACGTCTTCGACGTTGGTCCAACATTGTACAAATGGCATACAATTTCTTTGCATTTGCTGGGATGTAAGGAAGCGCCAGAAACACACACTGCCACTTAGACACACCAGATGACTGTTCCCTGGTGTCAATTAGATTGATTGCACCCATCCTATCTCTGAATACTTATTGAAAGTTAGAAAAAATTACCAACGTGAATTTACCCGCATTAAATCACAGAGTTGGCCTATTAATGGTAATGTGCACACTTGACACAGATCAAAAGCCATGATATGATATATGTATGGAGTAGTACTTTCTATCTTCTTTTTAAATCTATAATGAATTCTCCAGCAGTACCTAGATAACAAAGACCCATGTTCAGCCAACGCCAGACCGAGAACAATATTGACCCACCATCGGCTAAACGGAGAGAGAAATTACTTCAGAGTTGAGTGTGGCTCAAACTTGTCACTCCCTGTACACCTACTAGAGCCTATAAGTCACATCTTTTGGCCACATACATGACTGTGATAGCGTGTGTTGACCATAGTTCATCGTAATTGATCAAACGTATGAACAGTGCATCCTGCGCGGACAGGGAGAAACCGGAAAACAGGGAAAATGGCTTAAAGATGTATTCGCTGTATGGGAACCATTGGGAATTCTCTAATTTAGACAAATACAACACAGGGAATTTTATCTGGTACCGTAGTGCCCGGGCCGTAGTGCCGTTGCAGAAAATATCATTATTGAGAATATTATTCCAGAACACAAAAATATCATACAGATAAATTCGTTTTTTTCTAATTTTCGTTAATTTGTCATTTTTGTTTTAGTCACTTAGATTCATTAACTGTGGTTAGCATGCTGAAAATATTTCAAATGAACTACGATGAGCTACACGCGCGTAACCAGTTCATGTGACGGTGACTTCAGAAGCTTTATCATAGGAGCACGGGAAACAGCCTGATAAAACACTGGCCTACGTGTTAAATATGCCGCTGGCTGTGCTGTTAGCCCAACAATGGAAAAACCTCAGCCCAATGTCCGTGTTTGATCAAAAATATATAGGGCCTGATAATAATAATGTGTAACAATGGAAAAACCTCAGCCCAATGTCCGTGTTTGATCAAAAATATATAGGGCCTGATAATAATAATGTGTGATATGTATGATTATGACAAGATGCATATCTCAGTAAACACGGGACGTTCACCCAATTCTGACCCAACGTCTGGGACGCTGGCCCAGAAATCAGCCACCATTGGACAAAAGTTTCGTGTTGGGATGTGTTCTTAGAAAGCCAGCATGTCACGTTAACATGAAGTTCGATCCCTATTTAAATTTTCACACACTTGCTGCTGCGACCCACACCTTCAAATGGGTGAAAATTCTTACTGCTATAATTGATCGTGAATGCAGCTGTTCTAGTTTCAAATGATTCAAATCACCCTATGCCAGTGACTATGGATGGCATACAATAATTGTGTTTAAAACACACCACTACATTTTTTTCTTTGTCTGACCACTACATTCTAAGCCGGGAATGGAGAGTTATTGTTGACTAAGTACAGACCAATTATCATGGTGGGCATGTGGTACTATAATCAATTAGGTGTGACCGAGCTGTTGATTATGAGGGATCCTCATTATCAGGTGATTATGGTCATATATGTTTTAAGTCAGTTGAAACCCTCGGAGCTCTACATTCTTAGCTGTGAAAACGCCTCGGCCTGGACCTTTCTCACAGCTGAGAATGTAGAGCTCCTCAAAAGTGAACTATAAAGTAAAATAAAATAATAATGGCTGTATGACCTTATAAAATTACTGAATGAATTTAGTTCGATGCACGTTTTCACATACGCACTAAAACGATCTTAGTGGACATACTATATATTCTAGGGGTACAATTTAATACGGGGTCTTTTGTTCTATTCTACAGTGGCTATTTCTGGGGGTTTTCTACTGGGTGCTAATGTTTCCAGTGGTTGTTTCATTTCAGTCGCATCGTAGGTTCACTTAATCGTATTAAACATCTAACAGCGAGCGTGTCTAATTGAGCTAATTCAGTATGCGTGTATCGGGTTACAACAAGGGAACTACACAATATAGCTGCTAGAAAATAGTCATTTCTGGCTGGTATAGCGCTTAATATTAAACTGCAGCCGTTTGACTATTTCTTCGAATTATTCACTCTAATCATACGTATACAAGCTTAGTTAGAGTGCAATTAATTTTCATGCACGAATATAACAAATCAGGATCCGACATAGATTGTGCTATATAATATTACTTTATTTGGACAACACAAGAAAGAAACCCTCGTCTATATAAGTGATTTTAAAGATAAAGAATCTTCAAGTTGTCCAAATGAACGTCCGGATAGTAAAGTGTTTAGGGAACATGAGTCTCCTCTGATGAGTTTTCTTTTGACACTGACATCAATCGCCAACAGATGTCATTCGGCAGCGTGTGCACACTTCAGATGCCTAAACTCTACACCACACACACACGACAGAGTTACAGAGGTGCATGGTACACAGCGAAATCGTAAGCGAAATGTTCCCTGCTGTTGTACCAAGGAATATATAAGACTTATATATTCCTTGGTCGTAGATGTAGTATGCCATGGACACATCTGATCAAATAAATCATAGACCACCCATACCCCCCTCACACACATAAACATACACACACACACACACACACATACACACACACACACATTAGGTGGGGAGGGGCTCTAATATTGGGATGGTAATCACATTAAGAGTGATGACACGAGCATAGCTGCATAATAGGCTATCATCCTTCCAGCATACAGCTCAAGTGCGACTGGTTGAAGATGCTGGTAGAGTGGTCATTAGAGATCTTTGCACGTTAAAATGTGATTAGTGCATGAGGGTGCACATAAATTCATGTTTGCAATATGAGCATTTCTGATAATATACAGATATAGACTACAACCGCTCTACACTGCGATTATTTTTATACTACTACTAGGCCTACTACTACTACTACTACTAATACTACTACTTCCACCACTACTACTACTATTAGTAGTCACATACTGCTACTATTATTATTAATAATAATAATAATAATAATAATAACAATAATAATAATAATAATAATAACAATAATAATAATAATAATAATAATAATAATAATAATAATAATAATAATAATAATAATAATAATAATAATAATAATAATAATAATAATAATAATAATAATAATAATAATAATAATAATGATACTAATAATAATAATAATAATAATAATAATAATAATAATAATAATAATAATAATAATAATAATAATAATAATAATAATAATAATAATAATAATAATAATAATAATAATAATAATAATAATAATAATAATAATAATAATAATGATAATGATAATGATAATAATAATAATAATAATAATAATAATAATAATAATAATAATAATAATAATAATAATAATAATAATAATAATAATAATAATAATAATAATAATAATAATAATAATAATATACACAAAGTATCTTCATTCATTTGATAATATTCCAGGATAAACGCCAGTAAATATATTATCTATACCGTAATGACGGAACTACCAGCATAATAATATCTTAGGTAATAAATCGATAGCATGCGCCAATTACTTCCTTCGGCGACCTGGCATTCACTCAGATACAGTATTACTTCAATGATCACATTCATAGCATAATGTGGACCAGTGTCCTATGGCGTACAATGCTTCTCTGGAACAAGATACAAATATCAGTATGTTGTAGACTATTGATTGAATGCCGAATATGTGTGAAATCACGTATTATCAAAAAGATGAAAACATTCATTGCGCTGGCTTTTATTGTGAATATACAGACCCAACTACTCTTCCAATTATTTTACTTGTCTCTGTCTAAATATATAATAACTGAAAATGTTTGTTGAAAAAAATAAGATTCGGTAAAATACAAAACCCTGCAATGTAAATATGTCAATTAAAATTAAATTTGGTTTCTTTTCTAAGAATTTCTAAATTTACTGAAAAAAAAATAGCCTACACTCTTTATATTCCAATGCTTGAATTACTATCTTATAAATTGTATCGCTTAATTCTCTATTATCTACATTCATTGTATATCACCAGGGTATGATTTGGAAAGTTTGACAGAACGTTTAATGCCATATGTTGCACAAGCAATAAATGCATATCGCTTCTGAACAAACAACAAGCAGCATAAAACGTTCATTTATCATTGTAAATATAATGTGACACAAATTGTAATGGCTATTGATTCACTGATTTTCACGCGGCGAGAATCGTTAGTAACAGATTGAATATAATAATTGGTGTTCTGAGAAATGTTGATGCCCATTACTATGAACGGGAATAATATGAGGACGCATAGCAGCCCCAAACCGGGGCGTAATGCCCTGTGCAACTACAGAACGTAATATCAAGCCATTTGTATTGCCATCACTTTTTTGAGGTACACTGACCAAAATGAAACAAAAACAAGTTATTTTTGTCAACGTACCAGGCCTATACTGAATTGAGCCTAAAAAGGACTCTACTATAGGTGGCGCTCTCAAACACCTGGCACAGTTGTCAACGAAACAGGTGATTTATCGGAATTTCTCATTCCCATTTTCGGGATTTGACAAACATCCCAGGCAGATGGCAGCCGGTCGACCTGATTAATCTATCTGTAGCCACTCTGTTGATCTCAACTGTCACCATAGCCATAGGTCAAAGTCGGCAAGCTAACGACTTTAAACTCAGGAAGTATGGAGCCGGATGAAGGAAGAATTCTGGGTACAGCAGCTTATATTTCAGGACTGATTTGCTACACAGATTTCAAATGTCTTTAAAGACAAGTCGGTGAGATCAGTATAGACAAACATCATATATATATATATTATATATATATTAGTGTATTATTATTGTATTAATTTAGTTATTTTTTATGTAATATGATTTTTATAATAATTATCAAATGACATGATATAACCCAGACCACACACGATTCCACGGAGAGAGTGAGAGAGTCAGCGAAGGACGATTGTGAGATGCCACGTATCCTGGACGCTGGACTTCCGGATATGACGCATCACTTTCAACCACTTGCTTCCGGTATTATATATTAGGTAGTTAGTTTTCCTGTTCAGGTGACGTGCAGTCCACGAGTACATATTGCAGCTTAGTTTTCTATATTTTCGATTTCTTGTAACAAAGTCGATTACTTAATATGGGGAAAAGGAACATAATAATAAAGGAAATGCAGTGAATTAAATATAATAAAATACGTAGCACGGTTTTAGAAGAAAACGTTTTTTATTTTTTGTGTAGCTTATTTTGCTCACTGACTACTCGCATGTAGGGATCACTAATATAATGCTATTTCTAGTATATTATTCAAGTTTTGTTTTGCAAGCTGTAGACCAGCCTAGCCACTTCTATGAGCATACGCGCCAAATTCAACTAAAAAAAGGAAAAATCCGTTGAAATTTGTCAAAACATTAAATCAATGCTATGCCAACATAGATCGTCTCCAGTCAGCAACCGGTTAAAGACAGAAGTTCAGTGAAGTCCTCCTCAGAGAAATGTCGTCCGGTGTCAGAGTGATTTAACTAGTTCATGCACACTCGACAGGTGGCGGATATGGAGATTCCGGTTCTGGAGAGAGGGTGAACCTGGGGCCTAGGAAAGCACGCATTTATTCCGATTAGATTTCCACCAAATCACTTATTGTTTAGCGTATGTCTACAAGAAGTAGTTGTTCTTGCTGTATGAAGAGCGGATTGATCCAGCCCACTTCGAAGTTATTTAAAGCAAAATGTGACGTTTAAGGATCACATAAGCAGAAACCAATGGATTTATGCTTAGGATTTAAAACAATAAATGAACTTTTAGCATGTATGGATATAATCAGAAATGCATAATTATGCATTTCTGATATAATGTATGTGATAAAAAATCAACAGAGATTGTAAAACGCGACTACATTAGTTATCATCTTGTATATATAACCAAGAAATGCAAGCAATGTATGATAATACGTATTTGTGAACATAGATTGTATATGATTAAATGACAAGGAGATGCGCGTACATTGTCTTACTCATCTGTGTAAATCGGTATGAAACGCGTTACCGTCGACCAATTGGCTTAATTGTAACAGTTATAAATATTGACATAAACTATGAGATAACAGTATCAGATTAGGGTCTTCTATATGATGAACGTCATCAGCCGTCCACTACTACCAACTGTACACACCAAACTCGAATAATTGAGTTTACTCCACTATCAACAGCAATTTAGCTTAATGCTTGCAGACCGGGCCGTCCAAGGACAGGTAGAATGTCTGACAGCCAAATGTAGATCTTACATTCCTCGCTTTCTGTCTGTACAGCTTGATATCTGCTAATGCCACAGTCACCCATTATTCTTTAGTGACCAAATCAATTATTTATCTCGAATCCCGGCTGCTCTGCTTACCGGAATCGTCAAGTTATTTTTAGCCATAGAGGACGACTAATATAATGTTCACAAAACGCGACAGTTATAAATGCAATCTGTGATAGACCGATATACAAACACATACATATTATTTTCCTTGTTAACCCACCCAAAATTTATCATTGTTTGCTTACGCTAATTTTAGTGATTTAAAGCAACATCAGAAATAAATATAGCCCGCATTTCCCCTCCTCGTGTGCTGCTGCTTTGCTACAGGAATATTGCAACCAACCGGTATAGTATATATATCCGCACTGTATGTATAGGCCTATCCACGCAGACACAGGACGTTGGGCCAATATTATTATTTTTCAATGTTTGGCCATCGTCGTAAATAAGGGAACCGATGTATGCTGGAGCGCCAGAAAACACCATTAGGGTCTCAGTATAGGCTAACCTCACGTGACATATCAATGTTAAACAATGCATAGCGTGATTTTATTCTGAAGCGTTGCAGTTGTTGTTCAGTTTTTACATGTAAAATTTCAATAATCTCTAATTAGGATTTCATTAATTGGTGCGGAGTAAAATATCTGTATACGTCCAACTAAATGGATTGCATGTTGTATGCTTGCAAAAGTGTACATAATGCTTCATACATTAGTGTATAAAGGAAAAATGGTACTTTAATATTTTGCGCGACCAGCAAAAGCAAACGAAAGGGTCTTAGTTTCGAATCCCGGACCTGGTGAGGCTACATAAATCCATAATTGGGTTGTTACCAATAAAGATAATGTATATACTAGCTACTTTATTCATTTTCAACGATAAATTTACTTAAATTAAATTTGCCGTTCAATCTTAACACGTAATGTTTTGATAGATTAGCACATTCAGTGTAAAAGCAAAATCAATAATAGGACTTTCAGATATCTGAATAGATCAAATCACACTCAGACATCTATATTATCAGGATTATGTAGGCCTACGGCATGGCATTAACAATAACCTTTACATATATGATTTATTAGGTTTAAAATGTTCACTCAATGATTCAAACAAACTGGATTTGTAAGTTTTAAAACTAATGACACAAATGCTGGTAAAACACAGAACGATGAGAAGTGTATTTGTGTCCTCTGCACATGTGTGCAAATGTGCAATACATTGCTACTTAGCGTAATGTAAGCTTGTTATGCGTCTATTTTGAATGACTGCCTTTTTGTAACTGCATGCATAGTATCGATTGTTATCTAAATATTTCCTCAGACCATACAGCCTTAAAATAATGTGTTCTTTCTGATGTTTATTTTATTATTTTTTTGCCCAAAATATGCAATTTAATGTAGGGTATAATTATATAGAATGTGTGAGTTGATTGGCGTGTTGTGATAAAGCACACTTTTCGCCAGTGGCGGATCCAGCATATGGCGTACCTATGTGAAAATATTGCATTTTTATGCATTTTTTGAAATAAAGTGAAGCCAACACCCCTTTTATAGCCAAAATGTGACTTACGCCCCCTCTTCTTGCACATTCTGGATCCGTCACTGTTCGCTCACGTATTTTCCCATCCTAGAAGTATGGCTGTCGGCTAAATTTATCGTCTATGGTAGGCCTACCCCAAGTGCACATAGAACTGTTAGGATAAAATCGGGGATAAAATGAGCAATCTTTGAAAAGAACGGGTTTGGATGTTGGTGTATCACGTGATATTCCGTGCAGCGTCTGAGAAAGATGGCGTTTCGTCGCGTAGACGGCTCCTCAGCCTTGTCAATCAGCGTGTGATCACCACTGAAAACGCTGACAACTTTTTACGAAATGCTTTCTCAGATTTCTAAATTTCCTCACTGCCCACGTTGACTATGGCTCCACCATAATGATGGTTGCACTTGTCTTCTTGAGTTGTCCGCTGGAGAATTCACACGTATTCTTATTAGGACCGATGTCATGCACGCGGATTGGCCACATGTGTAGACTATTATCGCGTGATAATTCACTAGGGACAAGCAATAGTCGGGTCTCAGGTGGTGACCCAATATTGGGTTATTGACGAATGGCTTATTTTTTTTTATTTTTTTTTGTGTGTGTGGGGGGGGGGGGGAGTTATAACAAAGTACAAATGTCAGCATAAGCCCGATGGCGGCATTTATAAGCCCTTCTCAAACTGCTGAATTAATTTTGCTGTTAAATCTTACCCGTAAATTACGATGATATAATATGACTCAGATCTGTTGAACTTAGTTGAGTGCAAATTCCAAATCATAGGTCTAATTTCAAAGATGTATTTTTTCATAAACTCTGTGAGAAAAAGGTAACATATTTTCTCGTTTTAGTTACATGGCGAGGTGTTCATTCGTTATCATGGTTATCGTCATCAATTGTGCAACATAATTTAAGAGAGTTTAAAAGTATATGCATGCAACAAAGTTAATGATTTGCGACGCCTCCGTATATGCTACATGAAACACTTCAGTGTGCGAAACTGTTAGATTATTATTATCATAACCATATCGGTTTTCAATAAAGGGTTTTGCTATTCTGTCTAGTTGTTAAAGTAGATAACCTGGTACTCACATATGTTCGCTCCTCTAGACAACATCACAAATATGTCCTACGTGATCATCATTACATACCCGTATCGTACCATGTATATAAATTTTATCCTGGATGTCGAACTTAGATAGGGTGCTGGTCACCTGTATTCGACATCCTGATGTACACAATTTTATTTACAATTGCATATTTGTACGATTATTGTATATATTCGTGTATATAAAGCCTAATAAAAAAAAACTGGGCCCGCTGTAGAGGTGCGTAGTGGAGACGATTTGTGAGCCCTAATTAGGGGGGAAGCCAAGAGGCTAGTTAAAATTTAAATGACAATTGGCCACCCTTTCGTTCAATGCCTATGATTGTGGAAAATATGAAGTTGATCCATCACTTCCAAGATGGGCTGAATCACCATGACATACATTTCCCGTTCTGCTAGTACATTGTATCATAAAAGATAGACAATGAGGTGTGCTTCCTTTCCACTTTTATATGGTGTATTTCCTTTCCACTTATATATTAAAGTTAGGATTCACACAATAGTGAATGAACGAACAATGCGTGCAGAAGAAAGCCCAACGTCTGGACTATTTAATAGACTAATGGGTTATTTATAGTTTGAAGCACTCTGTATGCATAAGTATGAGGACATCCGGCCGTACCGGGATTCGAACCACAGGCGAGCCGAATGAGCCATCGACATGCTTTAGAATACCATATTACACTATTGGCCCTGATTTTGTTTTGAAAAGTTGTAATATGTCAAATGTTCAATGTCGTGGCTCAATTTATTAACAAAAACAATATAACAATATAACGCATTTTAACGCCTCACACTTTTTGAGTGAGATAAAAATAACTATGACTTTAAATATAGGAATGAAAATTTGTGTGTCTTTCTGAAGCCGATACAGCTACTGTGGTGACTATGCCTACTAGACCTTGGCAGCCATGCTACATATTGTATTTGGAACAGTGATTGCCTCGCTGTGATATAATAGATCCCCATGTGATCATTATTAACAAATACCGCAAAATTGCTAATTGTTTTTCGTGTTCATAAACTGTACACAGATAATTTACTGTATATGCTGCAGCAAGGGTAGGTTTTCTGTGGACATTTAGTTGGGCTTAACCCCGTTAATTATCAAACGTTAATTGTAAATTGGTCCCTAATGATGATGAGAGTTTTTGTAACATTCGATTAGCATGCGTCACCGTGCCGTACATTCACACGGTGTTCAAGGCAACTAGCATTGTTATAGAGGACTAGAATATACGTGACCGCATCCATTACGCATTTTTTTCGGTTTCAAACCCACTAGTGTCACTTTAGTAGTAACACTTTTCCCTGTTCCCACTCTGAATAATCATTATCCAATACAACACGTGATTCAGCGAGGACACATCGTTCTGTGCCGGCTTAGCTATTTTAGTTATTGTATTGCGCTTTTTCACGGTAGGAAGTTTTTTTCCTTTTTTTTGGAAATATAAATCAGTCGATCGCATGATAGACAAAATCCCAGCAAATATGTTGGCCCGATGCTGGTATGAAGCAGGGTCAACGTCGCAGAATGTGATCCACCGTTAAGCCAGTGTTGGGTCAATGTCTAGTGTTGGCTGAGCTATGCCTTTATTGTGGTTATTGTGACTTTTTACCGCCTAGTAGTTGTTGTTTGCCGTCAGCGGGTCGCCACCTTTTCCCTAGCAACTACAAATACCGTAAAACAAAAAATAAGAAAGTTAGTTAATTTGTCGAAACATATTTAGATTGAGGCATTCGTTTTACAAGACCATCCATATATCCATGTGAAGCGTTTGACATTTTTCTATATTATATGAAAGTATGACGTGAAATATCGCCATGTACTGTACAACAAACTAGATTGGGCCACACACTGCCAGCAAAGTAGGGTGATCACGCGATAAATGGGTAGACGCGCAAAAAATAAAAGACATTACAAGCACTGTGATGACAGAAAATCTAACCACAGCTATTTACTCCAGCTATCGTGTTCAGGAGGAACAAAAGACACAGTTCAGCCAGTGCGTTTGTAATATGCAAAAAGTGAACTTATAATATAAAAAAATGTTGTATCGATTGACTCGGATTCAAAAAATGTTACAGTTTAATGTTTGACGGATTTTGCACACAAAAATCACATGAAAACTTAAGCAAGATCAAGGTAAATACTGTATATCTGGTTATATATTCGCAAGGTTTTAACATTCGCGAATTAATTTTGTAATAGTGCTACTAAAGAATTAAACACGCGAATATTACCAGATCTACAGCATAGAGATTTAGGTTTCCTTAAATGAATTTTGTCTATGTTGTTGATAAAAAACGTCCTTGATGTTCCAAGCAGTAATGGCCATGAACAGGAGTGTATTCAAATATTTTTTTTCATTCGCAATCAGGTGTTAGAAACTAGCCTGATATAAATGTCGGGTACAAAGGGCCCACTTGCTGGGAGTGGATCAGATTACAAACGTCCAGACGGCCGAGCCAACATGGCCGCCCAACACAGGTGCCCCGAATTACTTCCGGAGATTAGTACTAGTCGGTTGAGCCCATCCCGTCAACCCATAACCAATAACAATGTCACATCCAACGTAAAACACCAAGACCACCATATTCAGACATTATTATCATTATATTGACTGATTAATATTTATATCATAAATCTGAAGTTATCATTGCGTATATTTTCAAGGTGTAACAAGTGAGAATCAAGTCTTCGTGATTTTAAAAACTATCATCAATTTTGCTTTGCCATTCCAAAGATTTTGTTACAATATCATCAAGTACTTGTTACATTTTATCGAGACTTTGTTGCATTTTATAAAGATCTTGTTACATTTTAGACTATGTTACAAGGATCATCAAGGCTTTATTCTCGTTGTGACCCGGTTACAGACATGGAGTGAATAGTCCTAGCATCGATACCATTGATTTAATATCACCAGTTTCAAATATGATAACACGTTGCCATATTGTTATAGGTCTACCTTATTAGTCAAGCACTCTGTTTAATACTGTACCACCAAGAAAATGACAATGACAATGATGTTTATTCATGGTCTCCAGTAGAGTCAAAAGAGCCAGGCGGACAACATACTATTATACAATATTTCAGTTACATTATAATTATTCATTGTATACAAAGAGATAAAAACAATATTGACCCTGGCCTAATAAAGGCATGGGACACAAAGTAGAAATATACTATATCAACTCCCAGTAATGTTATACAAACTAACAACTTCTATTAGATTTAAATATTCATATTACGGATATATATACCCATATTGAGATATACATTCTCAATAAGTTTGTACTTATGAGAGAATGTAATACATAATTGGTTATGCATTTAGTAGTTGAGAAGTGTTTATTATTCAATGGCTTGCATTAACACGTAAGATTCTGTATAATGAAATATGGTTATATATTGTTTTTACAGTTAAATACAAAACAAATGTTAATATATCAAAGAAGGGTATTTTCCAAAACCATTTAAAAAAAATACATTGCTGTTTTCATTGAAGTCATTAATGTTTTCCTTGCAAAATGACAGGAGTGACTTTATTTGTAAACAAAATCAGTGCAGCATACCAGAATATTTTTTTTCCCTTAACTTCACTCGCATTGCACTCACGACAGTCACGAGTGCTTATTTTATTATAACGACCTCCCTCGAAGCGTAGATCATGGGAGCTCATTCTCAATCTGGTAGTAACGAGGTGATGGTCTTTTTTTAATAAATATGGCTATAACATATTTGTCCTTATTAGTAAACACGCCCAGACATCTAGTGATTCAGTTTATTTCGGTAATATGAATAAATGTCTACACCGCAATTTTTAAACCCCTCAATTCTGAAATTTGCGTAACAGACAACGAGAAAGTTATTTATCTCTTTTTGTTAAAAAATGTATATCTTTTTAGTTAGGCCCTACTAAGGTAAGGTAATGCAAACCTTGAACGCCATACAGCTATAAAAACAGACCAAGAACATTTGAAAAAACGTCCGATCTGTTTTTGACTCGCCGGTGGTTAGAGGATACAATTTGCTTGAAACTGTATATATATTCTGTTCTAGCAGGAGCCAGATTAATGTAATTCTTATTAATTTCTTTTTAATAAAGCCTCTTTTTTTAGCCTATAAGATATGACCCAGCTGAAGTCAATTCTTTTTTTAATAAAGCCTCGTTTCTTAGCCTATAAGATATGACCCAGCTTAAGTCAATCAAACGTTTCACTTTGTTTGTAACTACAAGACATCACACACGCTTCGAAAATTATAATTGCAAATAATTTAAAATGGCAGTGTCCAGGTTTGACAATAGCATTGAATTAGAGGTTATCTGCAGCGGTTTCTTTATCTCATTTATCCAATAGACATATACGCTTATTCGACATGAATATGTATATGGATAACTAAAGCGCTCTGTGTCTACCACAGTAAAACATATAGAAGGACGTCTTTTTAAGTGTGTGGTCTAACGGGATCAGCCGAGACTGGACTGTGACAGTTAATAAGAGTTAATGACCGCCATTATGGCTTCTATATTCCTAGTGCTATTGTTCAGATGCAAACGGCTATTTATATCTGTCATGTTTACACAAGGTTCGTGATCTCCACATGCTGAATTTTACGTGACACAGCGAGGATGAATGTAGGCTCTGTCACAAGTCTGGCTTCTCACTAACAAAGCGCTCTATTGTCAACCATGATGACATAGACTGAAGCCAGGTAATCGATCAATCATCTGGATACAATGTAAACGTATTACCTGACAATAGTCCACAGTAGGCTACTCGGCCATCATAGATCGAAAAGGTTTTCAATTGACACTCTCTCATTTGTAAACGCTTTATATTTCCCACACAATTCATAATATATTATGAACCGTCGCAATTAATATCTTGAAATGTATGATGCTCCCCTGCCCGGTTAATTAGAGAATGAGCTATTGCAACTGGGTCATCAAATCTTAATTAGGTCTAATAATGCATATTATAGGTATATTATCCTAAAATTCTGTATCATAATTTTAGAATAAATATTGGCAACCAGTCGTAAAGTCAAGTCTCAAAATCAATCCAGTCACAGGGCTATTATCAGAAAGAGGTCTCAGGTAGCTTGGAGCTCGGGTACATGTTCAAACGCAACAAAAACAAAAATCCTACGCATGATTAGGACTCATGTAGAGAACAATATTACATCAATACAGATCTCAAAAGCAGTAGCTGCGTAGATAATAAAAACACTTGTTGGAGCGTACATTTACATATTCAGTTACGGTGGCTCCATCCAGTGGCGTAGCCAGCATGTACGCACGTACGCACGTGCGTACAACCTGGCCCAGCCTAAAAACATAATTTTTAAGAAATTGAGTGTTATTTTCGAATTTTACAGGAATTAATATAGGGGACCTATCTTAATACACTTACAGACGACAGGCAAACATTACCTGAGGGAGATAATTTAACCCAGTTAACCCTTTCAAGCCTGAAGTTACCAGTGTCATCTTCATCCCTTACCGGTAGCCTACAAGCCGCATATTGCTGTCCCAATTCTCGCCTTAATTGTAGTGGATAAAGATTACCGGTACTTGATTACTTGAAGTGGGTAGCAAATTAAATTAGGCAGTTCTATGAATATTTTCGTTCTAAAGCGCTAGGTTTTAGGAACTTAAGTCATTTTGCAGAGATGCAAAATGATGCTTTGATGCATCGTGAGGGCTTGAAGTGTTTGAGAGTATTTAGGCGTTCAAATTAGACTTGAAATTCATTATTTTAATTAAATGACGGTTCCTCAATCTTATTTTCATATGGATTTATGCAGATGCGCCCATCGCAAGCCTTTTCTTGTTGGCAAAAGTAAGAATTTATACTCGGGAAATAAAATGCAAATACTTTTCATATGAAGAGTAAAAAAATGTTTATAGGATGTCAATCTCATATATTAAATCGAAATCAAATCTATGTGAATTAGGACAGAAATTATTGGGGTATGTTATAGGCCTACCATTTTTTTCACATATTCACTAAAAGCTTAGCATTTTTCCGCAAATTAAATTTTGTAGCAGACGGAATTTCCCATTAATGGGCATAAGTATATGTTCGCAAAAATCATGGATAGTAGGCTCAGATAAAATGTATAATAATTGAATAACGTTTACAAACACACGAGACAAAAAAATAATAGTGAATCATGTTGCCAAGTACAAGGAAATTGAATCTAAAAGTAGTCGGAAATACAAAAGAGTTCGGGGGTGGCATTAGCGGATCAAGAGATGGAGCCGGGTGGTCAATTAACAATTACTCAATTATATCTCCACAAATTAATCTCAAGTGGACTCAGAAACAACCAAAAACAAGAAACAAGCCCCCAGCTGCTAAATTCGGCTCGCTGCGCTCGCCTCATATACACTATCATGTGCACATAAGTCATCGAGATATACACCAATAAAAGATGTCGCTAATTCGTGCGTACATCCAAATAATTTCTGGCTACGTCCCTGCTATCTATGTTTACAATTATCTTACAATAATCGTGCACACACTGCGTCATTTGTGATTAGCCTAAGCGATCCATTTTGCAGAAAGTCAGTAACAATTAATTTCTATGTATAATCCGGCTTAAAGGGACTGGCCCACGCTAAAATCATCAAAAAATCGGTGATTTTATTTCGGGTTCTTAATATGACCATATGATGTAAACATGTACATAGACTAAAACTGCAAATTTTTATAATTTTTGTGTTGCGCATTCACCAGTTAGGCTAGATATAGAGACGAAATTCCTGATTTGTAATTATTGACAACCATGTCAAAAATAGGAAATGCGGGAATTTCGTCTCTATATCTAGTCTAACTGATGAATGCGCAGCACAAAAATTATAAAAATTTGCAGTTCTAGTCTATGTACATGTTTACATCATATGGTCATATTAAGAACCCGAAATAAAATCACCGATTTTTTTATGATTTTAGCCTGGGCCAGTCCCTTTAACATCGGTCCGACGCCTCGGTAGGCATGGTAGGCATATTGCTGCTGAAATCGCTGCTGATGCTACTGGTGTTATTTGTGAATTATAATGCTAAAGCAAATAGCCTTGAGATTAGCATAATTATGTAGGTAGGGGCTACAATAGTTTTTACTTAAGCCAGTTTTAATTCCATAACAGCTGTATCTTTACCCAATTCGCACTATATATCATATATATTATAGCTTATGAAGACAAAGGGGAGTGTAAAGTTGCATTTCGTTTAGATTTATGTGGTCTTAATTAATGTGGCGATACCCAGTAGACGATACGTTGAATAAGACGACAGCAAAAATTGTTGCTAACATGTCTATCTTGTGATACAAGACAACTAGGAAGTGGCCACTAATATGCGGCTTCTTGTGAAGTAAACTGGTGGCATGGCGATATTCCCCAGACACCAGCCTGATTGCCCATAACGTGTACGCCTTGTCCCCAAATCTGCTATCATTGACCTCTCCTTCTTCCTGCAATGTCACAGAAGCGAGACGGACGTGCCGCCAACGCTGAGACAAAATACCGGTTACCATGGTCAACCTCAGCTGTGTTGATCAAACATTCAAGCAACGCTAAAAGTCGCAGATCCGCCTGGAGCGTTAAGCCCATGCCAGCGAAACAATGCCTTATAGAAAACTGAAGCCATTTCAGTTTTGATTCAATGATAGGCCATGGCGGTAGACGTTAGCCCGGCATTTGATCAATGTTAAGGCCAATGTCTGTCTACCGAGATATGCTTCCATAATTGTATTTTGCCTTTGGCTCAATGTCATACCAACGCCCGTTGGTTTAACAAGGTTTGGCCCAATCCCTGGTCTGAGACCTTGCTTCCCATGGTCAGCCATGCTTTGACCGGAGGCCATGACAGCAGCCATAGGCCCACCCGGCCCTCCCACGTTCTAGCTCAGTCGTTCCCTTATCCGGCATATTAGCCCTAATAGTCCATGGTCGGCGTCCCCACTCATTATCCGACTGAGATTTTGCGACTGATCAAGATCCATATGCACATAATGCTCACGTTAGCTGTCTGTGACCTTGACATTATCAGTGCTTTTACATTCGTCAGATGGCGTGAGAGCATCTCGTCCGGCTGCCAAGCCATTTGAATTGTCCATTTAGTTATCTTCGGATGTGAATAGCCACAGAAATAGAATGGATGTCGAAAAATGATATTATGTGAAAGACTGTTTCGTTTCGCTCAGTCCATGTATAATTTTTAGTTTGAACTTTTTCATCACATTGAGGAAAATGATATGTAAATAAGGCTGATAAAATGCACAACTACATGTAGATTGTTCTGTGTGTCGGCTTAGTCTGTAATCTCCGTATTTGTATGAATAATTGTATTGTTTTGAAGGCCAACACAATAATACGAACAAAATGTACGTAATCACCGCAGTGGGATCCTACAAAAAACAACTTACATCTAAATAAACGAAAGAAAGAGAGAATGAATGAATGAATGAATGAATGAAGGTTAAACTTGGCTGGTGAAGCCTGAGATGAGATGAATTAGAAGACACTCTGACTGCCCTCGATGCCGCAGCGAATATTGGTAGTTCGAGGCCGAGCAGGTTACATAACCCAGGTCAGAAAGCCCCCCCCCCCCCTGTATTGAATAATTACTAGTGAGCAGCGAAGAAACGTTGTATATGTTTCTTTGAAAGCTGAATGCCGAGAGCGGGCAACGAGCCGGCCTCTGGCGTGACAGGCAGTAGTGATGACTACTACACCTACATGTGAACATCGTTTGAAATGCTCAAGGGTGCAGGATCCCCAGATGATATGAGGTAGAGACGCGATTTATCATCCACATCAAATGGATTATTGAAATTGTCTATGGCATTCATAGTTGTTGACACCATTTTCTCACTCTTTTAAATCTCTGATGGACGGTTATCTTTGTTTTTACCTCCACTGTCCGACTCATTGAGCATGTCAGCCATACTGAATGTGACATCAAGGAACATGTCACTCCTATGCTTTGTTCTCATGGCATCTGTGTTCCTGAGAAGGCCAGAGATGACAGTCCCACTTCCACCTGCACCGCCATGAGATTTTGCATGTTTCATTATGGTTTCCTCTATAGTTTTGTCAACGGCATTTCAACAACCTGGAAGGAAAGACCTGGCAACACTGATTGCTCCCCGTTCAAGTAATTCGGTTGCTCCAGGATGGGATTCCTCAATATTTGCCATGAAGGTGGCAAAGAAGGTCAAATGAACTTCATCCACATATACCTCCTCCTTTTGATGATCATGGATGGATGAAAGGGGAAGATGGAATGATGGAGTCATTGTGGATCGGAGGCAATAACGGAACTTAAATACTGATAGCAATATTAGCATAGAGAACACCATGGACGTTGATAGTGATGAAAGCGATACTGTCGCACCATGCACTGATACCCTATATGATTAAAGTGATAGTGCCAGTGACAGTGACTAAACTAAAATGATTAATAAGAACCATATAAAACATAAACATAGATGAGCTCACAATATAGTTATAGTTGCATACGAACATTATCTGATAATTTTTCTGGAATATAGCTTGAGGTAAAAAAAAAAACATATTTGTACAATAAAACCTCATTTCAAACTCAATAAAATTACGGGCATGCATGTTATCATTTCCTAAGTGTTTTTTCAGAATCTGTGACCAACAAAACATGGATCTAGTTACCTTATTTGTAGAGTTATCGCTAATATTGACCGAGATTTCGACATAAATCGTTGTTTTTTTTGGTAATATATAATGACGGTCGTAATAGGGCCCAAAATTTGCGCTGGACTCAATGTTAACATCTTTCGTCCACCTCAGGGCATCCCCATGAACTCAAAAAAAATTGTTGTGAAGGACTTTGGGAGGGGAGGTGCATGGTAGGTGTCTCTGGCTGCTGTACTATTTGTCTTAGATGAAGGCCTGTCTACCTATAGGTCACCAGCTATGAGAAGAATAAAGTGTATGATCCGGGATCCATGACAGGTCACAGAAATTTTAGTTTTCGAAAAAAAGATATACCGTACTTCGCTCCTCAAAATGTTCTCGAGGCTTAGCAAACTGATTATATCGTTTTATTATCCCCGAATTTTTATTAAGCCCAAATTGATCATGAGTTCTTCTCAATTTGTCGATTCCACGTTTTTCCGGATGTTACCGTTTGTGGTACATGTACTAGTATCCGCTCCTAACAGCGAGTAAATATTTTATTTCACGAAATTTAATTTAAGACAATGTATTTTACCCTAAACAAAGATATATTTCATTGAAAATTAAAACTGAACGTCAAACAGGTCAAAGCATCAACTCTGCAAAACTTTGAAGTATATATTTATTGGTATTTGTAATCAACACTTACTATTTGTATTATATCTCATGTATAATATTTTTTATCAAGCTATCATAACCGATTCTCCTTGGATTTTCAATAACGGCGAATGTATCGTATAATCAGTATTAAATGTATTTTCTTCTTAGCGGTCATGAAATTAGAATATATCAGCATTGTTATGCTACCAGCTAACTCAAGCTATCGGGTAAACATGCAAAAATAACATATTCGACTTTATAGCCTAAAGGGCTAGACACGGTGTGGAAAACATGGTGCGCAAAGTACACAATCCCACATCAGCGTTAGAGTGTTTTACTCACTTTGCCAGGACAACATTATCAGAAGCCGCAATCCTCAGGAGAAGCCCTGTGGGTAAGATAAGCGGGAGGAGAGACATCATGGGAATGCTTGTTATTACTCTTTGCTTTCACGTTTTTCAAATTAGAGACAATAATTGAACTGCTATATTCTAATATAATATGTATTGTGCTACCATCGAGCAACCGCTACAGTATATGTAATATGTACAGAGTATTTACTCCGAATTATATCCTTTACTAGCTTTGTTCAATATCCCAGATCCCATATAAATTACGCCCTTAAAAATTGCAATACTACGTGATCATTTCCATCTGGTATATGTATTGCTATGTGTAATAATTTAAAAATCAACGTGATAAGATTACCAACATAACGATCTCCAGTACACAGTACTGAATAATTAGATGAGTAAATAACAATTTTATTACAATCATAGATCTTTAAATTTGGGATTGTATCAAAATAAAAATAGCAGGGGTGGAAACAAACATTTTATGAGTAAATAACAATTTTATTACAATCATAGATCTTTAAATTTGGGATTATATCAAAATAAAAATAGCAGGGGTGAAAACAAACATTTTATGATTAATTGTATGCAGAAAACACACCGAGAGAGAGATACATGGTGGCGTCAAAAATCGGTTTAGGGTACATATAATAAAGGAGCAACACACACCGTATGCAAGCGGCCGCTCCAGGAACCATCGAGCCGCCTGCCATATGCCTATCGCGTGAGAAATGACGTCATACACTGACCCTAGAAGAGGGTTTCTACACGTCAGCTTGGAAATCCCAAACAATATATGATTTTCGTGTACATACTGTTTGCCACTCGTGTGCAATGAGCTGTAACTCGCCGCTTTACGGCCATTGGTCCAATACAACTCATAGTTGTGACTACTACATAATGACATTTTCAGAAAGTCCCAGCGCATGTATGATGTCAGATTATTATTACTGTTATATGTACATTTTATCTTCAGTAATTCCGTGGTTTGACCTGTACGGACAGTTCCATGGTTTGACTGACTGTGAAATATATGCCTTGTGAAAGCAGTGAAAGGATATTAGATCGTATCCTTTTCTTAATCAAGTACGATATCATTTTTTTCATTTTGATGCATTAAAGTGTAATAATATATTGAAGAAACAAAAAACGGGATATTTAACGATGTTTTTTTTGTGTGTTTTCAGAGTCTGATAGGCATTTGGCACAGATACATACACATTGTTTGAGGAAAAATTCTTACATCAACTACAACGAATGTGAAGAAACGATATTATGGGTATTTGTTCTGAATGCTGCCATTACATTGCTAGAGATTCAGTCATGAAGAAAGTGACACTATAACCGAAATATTATTCTAATTAATAGATTCACTTAATGATCAATCGTTCAGTGAAAGATACTTGACAAAAATAATGACGGGCAAAGTGAATGATAGTGATATATTTCTAACACATTTTGTGTGTCTCAGCCTTTAATCGATCCATAGCTGTGGTTGTGGTAAGATTAGGACATAGCAAAACATGGCGGAGAAGAAATTGAGTACCGTTGTGGAGCAGATGCTGACGTGTGCGTTTTGTCTTCAGGAGGTGGATGATCCCCGCTGCCTACTGTGTCAGCATACATTCTGCTACACGTGTCTGCAAAAATACGTGGACAAACAAACAGAGAAAGAAGAGATACCCTGCCCCATGTGCCGCCATAACTGTCCCATACCTCAACCCAATCTTGACGACCTTCCTGTCAATTACTTCTTCAATCAGCTCAAAGACGCACAAAATAAGACAGAAACTGTTGACGATTTGCAAAATGATGACGACCGGCCCCCGTCTTGTTCATCTGACGGTTGCCATGCAAAGGCGTCTGTTTATTGTGAGCGATGTGACTTTCTGTGCGAGGAGTGTGACAAATCTCACAACTCTCTAGCCTTGACTCGCAAACACAGAGTCAAACCTGTGACTGCCGATACGCAGGTGTCATTTCTGATGAGGTTACCGCCGTGTCCCAAACACCAGCACCAAGTACTGGACCTTTACTGTGAAGATTGCAAAGTACCCATCTGTTCCACGTGTTTTGCTTTGGTGCACGCCAAGCACAGTTGCTCAGAACTGTTGGCAAAGGTGGACATATGTAAACGGGAGCTTCGGGACATTCTCAAAAAAGCAGATAACCGATTGAAGGATGTGAAAGCACGCATCTTAATAACTGACCAGCGGAGGACCAGAATCAAGAATGATGTACGGCATGTGAGAATGAAGATATTGGAATCATATCAGCGTCTATACCAGAAACTACGACAAGAGGAGAGAGAGATGCACCAAACCTTAGATGAAGTGGACAGACAGGCTGACAAGCAAGTGAAGGCATCTGCTGACAGCCAGCAAACGGTTCAGGCTGGGCTTGTAGGATTACAACTATGTGGCAATCAGTTACTAACACATGGCAGACCGTGTGATTTCTTGACCAGTGTACCTTCTCTCAGACAGCGTCTGGAATATGAGATTAGCTGTATTACTCAGCCTCTTGATTGTGAAGTGACCATGGAAGAGAAGACATACAACAGAAAACTCACAGACGTAAACCTCGTATATTACGACGCACATAGTCGTGGGCAGCTGGAGAGGAAAGGAGAGTTCTTGACGGAGCAAAAATACGTGGATGACTTGGCCATGTTATCTTCTGGGGATATCTGTGTAGTTTATAACGCACAACACAAGGTACAGATCTACTCCTCGGATGGCAATGTCATTCATCAAATGGAAGTTGAAGGAATGAAGAACCCTGTTGGGATCTGTGTGCTCGCTCCTGATGAGAATACTGAGCAGCTGGTGATTGCAGACCATGGTAGCCGCTGTATATGGTTAACCAACCTGATAAAGAGAACCGACTACACCGGGCTCAGCCCCCCAACCAAGCACCCTGTAAACTACATGCCTTTCTCTATCATGGCCGTAGATGAGACCACAGTGCTAGTTTGTGACACTAACAATAGCTGTATGAAAGTGTATGATATCCCTAGTATGAAGCTTTTAAACACAATTCAACTATCAAGCAAAATCAAACCAGTGCAAGCATTGCCAGAGCCCAGCGGAGGGTATATCATCAAGCACGGGAATGATATTTTTTCTGGTGAATTGGTATGGATTAACACGCAAGGTGTGGAGTGTCGTCGATACACAACCCATCCCACTGTCTCACCTAGACAGATCGCAAGAGATGATAAATGTTGGCTTGTTGCAGACGAGAGACACAAATGTGTGCATGTTATGCAGCAGAATGGTTCTCACTGTGGGTATTTGTTGCCACCTGGTGATTTTGGTAGAATCACCTGCGTTCACGCGGCTGATTATCGTGTTCTGGTAGGATGTCAGGGTAAAGACGGAAAATGGCGCATCGTGGTGTTTGAAAGACCTCAACTGGGACCTAAGCTAACACTCTCTGCAACCATCTTCAAATAGACAATTTAAAGAGCTCCTCTTTCTCTTCACCGTAATCACAATGATGATATGACGTACATAGGCACAATCCTTTTTTTCAATATTATGTTTTTTTATTACGGAAAGAAAGGCACAGGTCTGGTGGAAAAGACTTGGGGCCAGACGAGAAGGATTACTCCGCTTAGAACTCGTGTAATTTTTGGGAAATTACTTTTAAATCGCTACGTTTTTCAGTATAAAAAAATTATTCAATTTTAAACTGAATAACCTTTCCACCGGGTCTGAGTCATATATATGACTAAATATTGTATAGCATTACTTTACATTATGCCCCACATGGTACTATTTTATATTTATAAGCTCAATTGTATTGGTGTATTAAATAGATATAATAGGCCAAGCTATAGGTCCACATTCGTTAGCTACATTCACATTTTTTTTCACAATGAATATGCCTATAGGGGGCCTAGGCTATGTTTTTGCTGACGTGCTCCTTCAATGTGGTATTAGTGTATTATTTTTTACATGGTTTTTTAATAACAGTTTTACATTATGTTCCCGTTTTCCTGAAGTTAATTTATCATATAGAGGGTATAGCCTATATATAGCCCGGGATATGTAGCGATAGATCCACGTCAATAAAATTAACATTAAATTTAAAACATGCCCATACCCACTCCGCATGTTTATTAAATGACCACTGACTCTAACCAGCTGATACAACAAACTTGTAAATATATTATCAAGCCATACAGTACGCCTAATGAGCCTGTAAATCCCGTTACGACATCAATTAACATCAACTTATACCCTGCTACACAGTGTACAATGACAGATTGTATCCATGCAGACCCTGTCGTCTTAAACGTGCTGTGAGTTATTTAAATTGTTTTCAAGTCCTCCACGTAGGCGCGTTGCGAATGTTTGTCATGATCACGAAGGTAATGTGAAATAGTAGAAATAGGAAGAATAGTCAACCCGGCGCACCATTCAGTCATAGTTACGGTTTTATTTGTGTTTTTATCTGATTATTTTAATGTTAATGTTACAATAAATGTGCATTTGTATTACTACAACGTGATCCTAACACCAATATTAGGTGACACAGTCTGTATAAATGCCTTAAAATCGGAGCTCTCACTGCCAGAGTAGCCTTCTTTCGACTGATAATATTGTTTTGAAAACACGTGTGATCGTGCATTTTTACTAGTGTTATTAGCTCTCGCTTAGTGACATATTTATCCGCCAAACATAATATGAATAAGTGGATAAACATGTAAATTCATAAATCATCTGATATGATTTGATAAAATCAACTATTGAATGTACAACACAATAACTAGAAAAAAGGTTCAAAATGATGTTTGCAAGTGCTGATGTTTACTGGTATTTTTCATCATTTATATTAATAGAAATAGTGTTTTTTGTAGTAATAACACAGAATCACGATGCGTTCATTGCAGATGCAATGTTTTAGAAAAAAAGTCAATATTCTCAGTGTATCTGTCATCTGTGTATCTGTCATTTTCCCAGCAAACACATAATGTATAGCAATTATACAATGTTAGTCCAACGTCGAAGATTTTTGGCCTACGTTGTATAAATGTTATACAAATGATTTGTGTTCGCTGGGTTTTTATAACAACCGATATAACACATGTGTTTAATGTAGTAAGTTAATTTATAGCGATCAATCGTAAGTCAGTTGCACTGCGCTAGGTGTGAAAACATTCTTGGGCCGATTAGACTATTAAAGGGATTATATATCCTTTTTAATTTTGCAGTCAGACCCATTGTTTAAAAGTTAGAATAATTTGCATCTCTTTCATCTTTTATATTATCACACAGCGGATAATGTATGTATTCTTCCAACGGTCAAGTATTGTTTCTTTTTTAATATATTTTAGTGATTTTGCAAAGTGTGCGGAGAGCTTCATAAAACCGTTCTAATTAATAATAAGTGATATTTTTTTCAGCAAATATGTACATCCAACTTATAACGCAACACATTTAGAAAAAGGCGTGCAACGTTGTTTCATAAAAGACTTAACCCTTTCAAGCCTGAATTTACCATTGTCAGCTTCATCCACTACAAGCCGCGAATTCTCGACTTGTAGTGGATGAAGATGATTTGATGTGGTTTAAAAATTAAAGAACATTGCTATGTATTGGTAAACCAGTTTCATGGAAATTTTCGTTCTACAACCCTTAGTTGTAAATTAAGTCTGTTTTCTGTGATGTAAAATGATGTTTTAATGCATCGTGAGGGCTTAAAGACTTAAGTACCGGCTTTGATCCAGATATTTACACAGATATGTTACATGAAGTGATGCTCCTTTCACCATCCTCATGATCTACTTTAGAGATCCTTGTAGAAAGTAGTCCGTACAGCTCCACAGAAAAACATTCAGTGTATCTTAACCGTACTGGCCCGGTATATTAGCTCTTAGTTTATTTATTTTAAAATTATAATAAACCACCATGCTATTTTTATTGCTGAATAAATACAATTAACAAAAGGTTACTATTTTTAGCCAGATTACTCCACATTTCGCCACATTGGTTTGTAACGTGGCGGTAGTCTTCTTAGATTCGTTATTTTATTGATATTATTTTAATTGTTATTAAGCACCTCCCCTGCCGGGAGAGGCTTTTACCGTTTGCTTTGTTCCCGCCACCATCTGTTATTAACCATACTTTATTATTATTTGAAAAATTCACTTTATTTCTACATGTGTCACTACATACCCTTGCGGAATTCGGTAGGTGACCCTCCCCCCCCCCCCCCACTAGAACATTAGTCAGCCATTTTTCAAATATTTTGTGCACGCGTTATCTTGAAAACCATTACTGTGATCAACCCGATACCTGGTGATTTATATATACACAGCGGCTCAATTAAATTTTGAGCAAGTTTTCTTTCAAAATGGCTGCCATTGCTCTTTATCTTCAAAAGTAAACAATATAGAGCTATATATAGTTTATTCATCTATAGAAACCCAACCATGGGCATACTAATAGCATATTTACTTTTGACCTTTGATGAACTTAAGACGTCAATGAAGGCCATTCAGACATCAGTGGTTTATAACTTGAAAAGTGAAGATAGCTGGGGCAATAATTTGTATTATTCATCTACAGGAAAAACCACCATGGACTAGCACATTTGATTTTGACCTTGGGTGACCTTGATGGGCCAAACAGAGATAAATCACACCTAAATTGTTTATAAATTGAAAAGTGGGCAATATATGGCTAAAGTTACTATTATTCACCTGTGGCATCCAGTAACATCTTATGTTTGACCTCTGTTGATCCTGAAGGGTCAAACAGAGGTCATGTACATTTAAATGGTTCATAAAAAATATATACTGTTAGGTCTGTCGTTTAAATACTTGCTAATTAGAAACCCAATCATATGCCATTCAATAGCATATTGATTTTGGCCCCCCGAGGGGTGACCTTGAGGGGTGAAACAGAAGTCATGCACTTTCTTAATAATTTAATTTTTTAGAAATATATGTAAAAAGCTTTAGGTCTCTTTTTGTTCTCTTAACACAGTACATTTTTTTGTATTGTGTCACTTCCACCGAGGGATGCCTCTCAAGGGTTCGAATCCCATCTAGTTATATAAGCATAGATCCCATTGTTTTTATTAATATTATTGTAGTGTAAATTTGACTATGGTTAACTATATCACTGGTGTGTTCGGCCAAGACGTTTAGCAATAACCACGACACAATGCATAGAAACACAGATAGGCACAATGCCGTTATCACTGTTTTAGATTTGATAAAATTGATAGTAGTCTCGGAAAAAATATATAAATCTAAAAAAACAGTATGGGACAGTATGCGTTTTTGCAGATTATTCTCTTAGTTTCATTTTCATACTTGTGTGTGCTGTAGAGACAGAGGAAAAGTTGATGTACACAGTTTCAACTAGAACGTGTGTAAGTAAATATATGTGTATAGTCTGTGTATTTATTATTGGAGAATGATTTATGGGTTGTCATGTTTTTTTCTAACATTATATTTGAACATACATTATGATCTATGTTTATCCGTTTGTATGTCAACAAATGTTATAATTACTAACAAATATATCACATAACATTTGCTCTGTGAATGAAGTGAATTGTGATGACAACGTGTATTTATAAAAGATTGGTGATTAGGGCATTAAACAAATGTTCGTTTTACAAGGTTCGGAATACTCTCAGCGGAAATCTTCTATTACACTATTTGTAACTTTTCGGTGTGTAAGGTCTAAGGGGATGAATGTCAGGTCAATGTTATGGGTGTTGTAGAGCTATCATGGTGATATAGTTTGTACAATACTTATATAATGATTTCACTTTCTACTTCTGTCTGTTTGTCACTACGATAATGCTTAGTAACATACATAAACTCATTTACAAAGTTGTTCCACTAGATCAAATGATGTGCTGTCAATAGGTTTTTGTGAGCAGCATCTCATTGGCTAATTTTCCCTAGTCTTTAGTTTGTGCGTGCGTGAGCTACTTTGCATGTGAATACATGGTTTAAAATTAATGCAGCTCAGGAACAATCAGCACTTAAGACATCTTTCAATAAATTGTTATGTGTGTGTTTATGGCAGACTTCCTTGTTTATTTACTATGCATACGTATATATTGTATATGGAAATATCTCAGAATGTTGCATAGATGCAATAGTTTACTTCTTATCTAACCTTAAGATCCCAAAAAGTGGGTACATGCAGCGATCATTAGAAGTCTAAAATTATAATATATGGGGTTTCACAAAGATGAATCCTTGCACCATTACTTTTTTATACATACCAGTGTATGTCCCAACGAAATATATTCATTTCTAATTAATTACCCTGATTATATAACTTTCACCGTTGACAAAATGTTATTCCACCATGCTCGTGGCCATGAGATAAAGACTTGTATAAAAAGTGTGGTTTGTCATAATATTGATAATATGCACACTGTGTTTTCACAATAGAAATTTTAGAAATTAGTTTTGATGGCTGCTTTATCATAAAATGCCCATTTTCCCATTATATTTAGCAAATGGCATTTATAACAAATCGGCGTCAATAAAATTTGTGGTCAGGAACATCATTTGCTTTTATATTGGGAATCGACATCCCAATGGCAGAGATTCGAGATTTGATGACCGAATTCGCCAGGTTTGATCATTTGCTAGAATGCCATCGGTCTACATGTAGGCAGGCTCAGGTACATGTCAGTGGTGGTCGCAAATGGTTCGTTGTTATTTTTATATGTACCGATAGGGAATCCACGAATGCCTCAATTTCGAGGTTACTACCGCCGGATATAGCCATTGGAACGTCATTCTCTTGTTTTTGACATGTGTTTATTTTTAATCACAACGAAGTTCAGAATAGAAGCCACAAACAAAGTTACAATTTCTTCCTATTTTATTATTTTATTAATTTAATATTTAAAGATCTTTGATTTTCCTTTTGACCGAGATGACGCACTTCCCATGACTTGCCTCAAAAAAATATTAGGTAACATGCTTGGTCAGTGGACCCTGGCCTATTCCTGGCCATAAATATAGAGGCAGTGGCTAATCGTACATTTTATTTATGGAATATCAAACATAACAAAACGATAAATAACAAAGACATACTGGCATTAGAGAGTCCTTTAATTGATAAATTGATAAATAAATATTTACGTAAATGTAAACAAAAACATAAAAGAACGTGCCTGACTGTGAGGTATATATAACTATCCATCTCGTTTATGTACAAGCAAGTGTAAAATAATAAAAAAAATAGCGTCAGTATATAACTTCTTATCCACATATATAACAAACAGACCAGTGTCCTTAATTTGCAGTGGATAGTTTGTACAATTTAAGTTGTCAGCAAGGACTAGTAATTTTATAAATTGACTAGTCAACAAAGACATGATATCATTTTGACGAAGTTGCCTAGTCAAAAGCATATAGTCTAACCATCCAAGTGAAAAATGTGAACAAACAATGGTACATTTGAAACACCTATACAAAACAGTTATTTGATATTGGTAAAAGTGACCAATTTGTTTATGAGATGATGTTTATTTAAATCTATATTTATATATCTGTATGTCCTTAATCGAAAGACCGTGAAGAGCGATGAAAAAGCCACAAGGCAACAGCAAAAAACGGCCGCAGCCTGCCCCACACGGAGGACCTGATTGAACCAAGTGGAGAAATATTCAGACCACCCCGGCTCATATAGCCCTCCACGACATAGTCAATACCCAGGTCCTTAACCCTTTCAAGCCTGACTTTACATTGTCATCTTCATCCACTACAAGCCTCGAATTGCTGTCGCAATTCTCGACTTGTAGTGGATGAACATGATCAAAAGTGGTTTAAAAATTAAAGATAATTACCATGTATTGGTAAACCAGTTTCATGGAAATTTTTGTTCTACAACCCTTGGTTGTAGGAAAATTAAGTGTGTTTTCAGGGATGTAAAATGATGCTCTAATGCATCGTGAGGGCTTAAAGGGGTAACATAAAGATTCCAAAATGCCACAAGCAAAATTTAAAACTGAGATTTGATCAACACATTTTGATTTTTTGTACAACGCAACATTGAAGATTAAACTTACTTTAACCACCTCCTGCCACCCAAAACAAATATAAAGCAAATACATAAAGTAATGGGAATAGGGGAAGATTCCCTTACATGCACTGCACAGCGCCTATTCCAACTTTAAGTATTATGTCAGATAACAAAATATCCATACACAGTAATGGGAATTACAATAATAACACAATTCAACCGCATGACACAAAACCCATTTCAAGGATAAAAAGCGAACACATAAAAAAAATCCCTTACATGCACTGCACCTGTTCCCATTGTTGTTAAACAGCTCTAGATTGCACTGGATGACAAATTTTACCTTGTTCTTGTGATCACGACATTTTAGAATATAATTATGACCTTAAGTATCATGCTGGAGAAGAGGGAATATCAACTAAATCGTGGCCTCCATAACTATTCAAAACTAAAGTTGATTATTGTTCAGAAACAATGACTCTCTGGCAGCTGCTTACTCATATACCAACTACGAATTGACTACACAACACACACCCCATTTTAGAGGTATAAAATGACCTTAATGCACTGAAATCAAACGCACACACGATACGACGCCTCCTATTTGAAGGATTCAGAGCAATATAAGTCATGAGAAATAGGGGAAAATTCCCTTTCATGCACTGCACCCATTACGACGTTTAGGTATTAGGCCATAAACGAGGGCCTAAAATACCCTCAATACAAAGCAATCTCAACAACACGTGACAACGAAAATCCTCTGCAACTATCACAGCTTTAGTATTATGCCAGAGAACGAGGACATAAAAATGTCCTAATGCACTGCAATCGTTCATCCAAAATTAAAAAAGAACAGGGGAAAATTGCACTGCACCAGGCCGCAGTTTTAACAGTGTGACTTAAGTCAAAATTTTGTCTTAACTATCAACACGTGATCACGTCTCAACCAATCAGTTAGCTTAAGACTGACTTAAATCAACTGACTTAAGTCCATGTAAAGTTGGTGAAACCGGCCCCTGTTCCAATGAGCACCGCTCACAAACCTTCAAAAACTAGCGGCCAAAATGTTTTTCGCCAAATTTTTGCTAATAGACTGATCTTATTTTGTTACTGCAAAAGTCTAGTAATACTTCTACAAAACGATAGACTGCCGCTCTATTGTGGTGGTTAGAATTAGGTTGCTTCGACATAATCATAATCCTATAAATAGGGTTCTAGACTGATCTCACAATACTACAATAATATGCTATATTCTCTGAGTCTAATAATAGGTCTTTTGCTATTGTGGTAGTGAATGTATCGGTATTGTGGTATAGTCTATAGACTAGGCCTACTACAGGTATTTCGTTCAATAAATTAGGATTGTTTTGACATAGGCTAATTGTGTTAATAGACTGACCGGGCTTATCATGTTAGATTGGCTAAGTTAGTAAATAGCCTAGCCCTGGCCTATATTAAAATTATAGACTAGACTACAAGGCTTACACTACCTTTGGGAACTTTTCTGTGACTATGAGACAGAGTTACAAAACTCAAAGAAAATGGATTTTTTATGGCAGCTGAGTGCCCAAATTTACCTGCTAGAAATGTATTTAATGTACAATTTCAATCTCTGCCTCTTACTACATTCATTTGCTTATATATATATCAATATTCTGGATCGGCTACACGACTGGAGCTGATTGTCACAAAGTTAAGGTTATCGACGGCGACTGAAAATCTGTAGAAGACCAAAAAGTGACAACAGTGATCATACAAATTCATGAAAGCAAATTTTCTTTAATTGTATAAAAAAAATTAACAATGAATGCTAATAAGTGCTCTAAACGTGGCCCAGACGTACCCAACCCTCAGTTGCTGAAAACCTGTAGAGGACCAAAAAGTGACAACAGTGAACATACAAATTCATGAAAGAAAATTTTCTTTAATTGTATAAAAAAAAAAATGGATGCTATGTAAGTGCTCTAAACGTGGCCTAGACGTACCCAACCCTCAGTTGCTGAAAACCTGTAGAGGACCAAAAAGTAACAACAGTGACCATACAAATTCATGAAAGCAAATTTTCTTTAATCGTATAAAAAAATTAGCAATGGATGCTATGTAAGTGCTCTAAACGTGGCCCAGACGTACCCAACCCTCAGTTGCTAAAAACCTGTAGAGGACCAAAAAGTGACAAACGTGAACATACAAATTCATGAAAGCAAATTTTCTTTAATTGTATATAAAAAATAACAACGACAACATCCTTTATCATTGTGGAGTATAATGGAGACAGCCTCACAGCCACAGGCAAATTTAAAATGCGAGTTCACTCAGCTAAAAAGTGTGCTTAATCAACGGCTAGCTAGGTCTAGTATAGTCACGGAGAAATTCGCCTTAATAAAAACAACCATTTTCGTTGTCAGATTTGTAGAGCTCAGCATAAAACAACCGCCCAGGTCCAGGACAAATACAAAATGTCTGATCAGACAGACATGTGAATAGACTGGACTAAAATTGAACGTGTAAAAGGACACTGGGAACTTCCATCAATGAATAATTTATTGGAAGCTCATTCTCCCTTATTTTTATGTATAGAAATAATTTTTATAATGTCAGAAGCGTCAGATAAAATAATACACATCTTGTTCAATCAGCCTCAGTCCGGAAATTAAGGGGCTTCCACCTGCAATCCTATTCGGTCAATACTAAACGAAAAGTATAAATTCCGTCAGGCAATCAACAATAATTATAACATACTATTAAACTGGACAGAGTTGCTTGATGTTCCATACAGTGAATCATGTGCTTACACATAATTCTGTATATATACCCGTTATTGTATATGATGACTTTACTTTTAGGTAGGCTAACGATTAGTTGCCATAATCTACAGTAGCCCCAAATAAGAGATTTGTTTTTGTAGTCCTTCGACTGTATCCGAAAAAAGTACGATATCGTCACCAAAAAATAAATACATAATTACCATACCTCCTAATTTGACACCTAAGCTGTTATCTAGATATTCTGAGATGTCACAAAGAAATTCTGTGAAAAGTTTCGGACTTAAAATTCCCCCCTGTGGGACCCCGTACTTGCTTTCAATGTGTTTGCTAAATTTATTTCTCCATTTAACACGGTCATTAGACTTGCTAAACATAGATTTAATAGCAGAGAGGAATTTACCGTTAACGAAGCATTTTTTCACCTTGAAGATTAATGTGTCTCTATTTACGTAATCGAATGCTTTCGTAAAGTCAATATAGCACGCATATAAGGATTTGTTGTGGGCCTTTAGCGAGACTACAAGGGATTTTAGTATGAAAATATTATCTATGGCCTGGCTATTTCGTTAGAACCCAGCCTGACATGGGTCATCGTCAATACATACTTCGTTTTTGTATGACAAACGTGTTTCCAGGATAGATTCGAAGAGCTTACCTAAGGCTGGCATAACACTAATTCTCCTATAGTTCTCCTAAAATAAAGAAATTTTTTTATAATTTATATTATATGACGTTTGGTTAAGCAGTAATAAAAAAGTATGTTTTTGGATGGCGGTCATCTTTGATTTTTTAGTATGGCCCATTCAGTGCTAGTCTAATATGTACTAATATTCTTAGAATCAGTGAGATACATAGAAAATTAATGTTTTTAATTGTGATTATGTGACTTTTAGTTATCTAGTATTTAAAAATTTGTTTTTGTTGGTGGTGGCCATTTTGAATTTTCATTTACGGATTCTCTATTGAGAATTGGCTTTCGCTCCCATCAGATTTCAATTCAGCGGGTCAAAAACTATAAGTGTGAAAAATGTCATGCTTGTCGATAAATGACTACAATTACACCTGACAGACCCGACAATTTTAGGAGAAAACGAAATAAGAAAATTTGAGGATGGAGGTGGGTAGTTTCCATCGTGAATGTGAGCCTGAAAACCAGTAGTAATGTCGAGACGGCATTCTGTCTAAGGTAAGGAACGACTAAAAACTTCTTCTTATTGCAAGACAGCGATGGTGGAGGTCAGTCGATGAGCCAAACAAGTAAAAACGGGCCAAATGCTGATGGCATAACGATCGGGCCAACACACACAAGTTTAACCGATTTTCGTCCCGACTAGAAAACAATGAATCGGCATTAAATCAGCATCATATAGCCAGGTCGTGTGCTTAGACACATCCAGGTCACCTTTTTCTCTACCTGTGACTAGAGAATATTTGAAAGAAATTCTGCATATTCTGTGCTCAATAATACATAATTGAAAAATACATCTATGTTATATACATCCAATTATAACTTACAAATATTGACTTACTCTTAACTTAAAGGGACTGGCGCCCGTAGGCTGAAAAAAAATCCAGTGATTTTTTTCTCTTTCTCTGTGAATAGAAACTCATTTGTGGCGGAGGAGTGGTGTTTTATATTTGCCATATATATTTTGAATACTCAAGCGTGTTTTTAAGCCTACAGTAATTATATCAACAAAACTGCTCAAAATGAGCAGTTTTTGCCAAAACATGGCATGCGGTTACAGACAGAGAGAGCGGGGCTCACCTGAGCGACATCTATGTGTGGAGAATGTGACGAGATGTCTCGAACCTATCTAGCTGACAGTTTGATTGATCAAATTATAGAGATGCCCAAAAAATAGATTTCAAATTAAAAGATTTCTCCGAAACTTGTTAAATTTACTTAATTGTACAAGTTGGCCGTAAAGGCCTCATGAATTATTTGTTGGCTTTAGGCCTATGCTGTAGCCTGTAGGCCCTAGCTACGCTGCGTCGTCTACTAGTAAAGACGTATGTATGATCGGAAATTTTTTTGTAGTGAGCGATAATCAACCGTGTTTGTGAATGTTCCACTATATGCCTAATACATGTAGCATAAAAAGAGCTCCAATATCTGAAGAAATGCTACGGTAGTTGAACAAGCACTCGCTATGCCCCTGTACCCAGATTCATCTGGTGCTATGCGGACTCTCAGGTTAACTGGGGGTACAACTCATGATCAGAGAAGAAACAAAGAAGAGGGAGAGGGACTGACCCAAGCCTTGGCAAGGGTGTGGACCCCATTAAAGCAAAATAGGCGGGGGGAGTAAAGTAGATATAAAAATTAGAAGGTGGGAGGGGGTACGGGAGTGGGGAAATAGGTGGATGCTCGCTTCTCCAGGCCCATGGAGGCTTGGAGTCGCTGTAGCCCTGCGGAGCAGGTCACCACAGACAGTTGCGAAATTAGCTCGCAGCGGGTCGATAAGATTCTATTCTATTCTATTCTAGACTAATATAGTCTCAGCACCCCAAATGCCAGTCCCATTGAAACACATGTATAATGCCAACATTATTAGGTATTAGGACACACCATAATAAGGCATAGGCCTAAATGATAAGCTGTCCTTTTTGAAAAACAGCTCTGAGAATGGTATGAATATGATCACCAATTAAATTTTGAGCTAGGCGCCCATATGTTAGGTAGATTTAAACAGTCATTATGATGGGGTTTTTCGTGTTTTTTTCAGGATTTATGTGAATTTGTGATACACTGCAGTAAGAGACATATTTTCTCTGTTTGTCTGTTCTTCTTGCTCACTATTACTGGTAGAAATGAAGCCATCGTTGTAGAATTTAAAAAGTAATTTGCTTTGAATGGCACTTTTATCTTTTCCGGGGATTCCCATCATTAGATTTCTCGCAATTATGAAAAACAGAGGTGGGCAAGTGGTCGCCACATCGCCACATGTGGCAACAGAAGCAAAATATCTGTAATGTAAATATTTAAAAATGACCATTCAGAGCACCCAAAAGTAGCCATTTGTGGCAAACAGGACTCATTTCGTCTGCCCACCCCTGAAAAATGGTGCCAGCTCTCGCTATTAATTCTATAATTGTTGCAACAAGTGCTTGAAGAGGTAAGTGGAACAGGCATGCTGTGGCCCCTTCTGATAAATTTTTTTACGCAGACCGTGCCATTTTTTAATTTTTGTAAAAAAATGCAAAAAATGAAAATACACTACCGTATATCCCCGTGTATAATGCGATGTTTTTTCTTAGCTATTCATGTCACAAAAAGGCACCTCGTATTATACATAGATGTAGAATTTAATACAATTTTTAGCTCTCTAGCGGTAAGTTCAGCGGTAAGTTCTCTAGCGGTAGAACGTATCTTTAAACGGGGTTTCTTTAAACGTAGGCCAGTCAGCGTGTTTGGTGGGCAGGCCTATACACACGATACTGTGCCTTTCCAACTAGTAGCAAACAAGAGACGTTCACCCAATGCTGGTACATTGTTGGGCCACAGTCTGCAATGCTGATACAACACTGTACCAGCATTGGGTGAATGTGTCGGTTTGCTGGGAGCCCCCGTCTCACATTCCCGCCGACGCGCGTGGCACCTTTGACAACCACGGGAAGATAAATGACGCCGTTAGTCTGCAACCAATTCACACTCGGCTCCTGACCTGTTCATTTATATTAATAATGATTTAATCTAAGATCGCCTTTCATATGGGAGTGTTCTATTGTGTACGACAAATCTGAACATGATATTTTCCTATTAGAATGAGAGAATGCGTTGACAAAATATAACAAGATATCACTGCTTATATTTCCTATCGCAAATTCTATACATGTAGGTCTCAGAATGTCCATATTGCTGGGATAACATTAACGCCTACCACTGTTGCCGCGGCTGATACGGTATTGAGCAAATGGTGGTATCTGTTAGCTGTAGTTCATGGAGCGCTGCTGTGTTATTGCACCCTGACACACCCTTATACAACCATGCACACCTCTTGTGTCTAGACAATGCGGCTAGTCTGCAACTGTTTTACAATCACATTTCATCTTGAAATGTTCTCATTTGAGCACGACGATATTAAAATATGGTCTTTGTAATAGATAAATTAAAATAATATAAATTTGTTGGCGAAATATAAATACGGGTATTTTAAAATCTGTGTGTATGTAGCCTATGCAGGCCTCAGAATGTCTGCCCATCGAGACAGTCCCGATGACATCCACTCTGCCGTGGAAAATGAAAATACAGTAGGCTATCTGCTTACTTTACAAGTAAGCAGATACTGCCCTTTGGTTTTGTAGAGCTGTACTGTTGCCGCTGTTCCCGTCATTGAGCACCGTCTATGCAGGTGTCACGGCGCTATTTAGTAGAATAAGATAATATCCATGCCTCACATTTAGATGGCCCGGAACGCTACCGACCGGGACGCTGCCGACATCCAAAATTTGAGATCGTATTATACAGAGGGGTAGACGTTTTTCAGGTCATCCGATATCTCAAATCTTAACTCGTATTATACATGGCGTCGCACTATACGCGGGGATATACGGTATGTCCACTGCCCTATGAGCAGATGAGCAAATTCTGGAGGCATCATTAAGACAAGTTGGACAGAACAATGTGGGCATCTCGACAAACAAATAGAGAAAAATATGTATTTTATTGCAAAGTCTCACAAATTAACATAAATCCTGAAAAAGCATGATAAAACCAACAAAATCACTTTTTGTGATGTACCTACACAGACTGAGGGCGAAAATAATGGTTTCTGTCATTCAGTATCATATTATTGTTATTAGCTTAGGCAAAATAGAGGGGGGTTTTGGATGACCATGATAGAAAGAAATTGTAAACAAAACAGTTACACACCGTTGCGGATGGCCTTTGCAGGGCACGAAATAAGGATTGTTGGCCTGGTTGTCCGCCGGACCACCAGGTCAGGTTGTCAGCAAGATTTTTTAGTTGTCCGAATTTTGGTACATAAAAAAAAAAAATTATTATTTATTTTATTTTTTAAAATAAATTAATTTTAAAACAATAGCTGTTGATTCCCTGCAAATGTCCCTCTTATTTCACGTGTTAGAGGGTTAATGCGCCGTGCAACGAAACAATTTGCATATTTTTGTAAATCTTTATCCATTTTTGACTGGTTGTCCGACGGAAACCTTGAAATTGATACTGGGTTGTCCGACGGCAAAATGAGTTGTCTCGAGCACCCGGAATGCCCTTACTTCCTACCCTGCTTTGTCGACTTGAGAAAAGCTTTCGACAGCGTGTGGAAAGGAGAATTATGGAAGGATCACCTAGGCGTCCGAGGAAAATTGTCTAGAATCGCTAGAACTAGAAGCTTTTATAATGGGCACAGAAGGAAAGTTAAAGTGGGTAGCAAATTTACTCCATGGATCGATTGCTCCATCGGCTTAAAACTAGGGCTGTGCTCTGATCTCTGACCCTATTTTCACTATACATGCTCGAGCTCAGTAAACGTTGTATGCTATCCAAGGGCGTCAAAATAGGCAATTTCAACATCCCTGCCCTGTTTTTCGCAGACGATATTGTCCTCTTAGCTGAAACTGACGAATCACTTGCAGAGAAAATTGAGATACTTTTAAATTTTTGTAAAGATAAAAAACTTATCATGAATTTTTCTTAAATCTAAGTTCAGGAAAATAGGCAAGCAAAAATCCATGCAGACACAATATGCAGGCTGCAGAAAGTTAACACAAATCACAAACCATACACCAGAGCACAGACCATCACACCCAATAATGAATAAAGACACTACTCAGTGCTCGAAATTGGACTAAATTTCCACTTGTCCAGTCGGACAACTGGCTAAAAAATTGACTAGTCTCTCACTAAAATTTCACTTGTCCTTCCTAATAATTGTCAGGCAGGGACACTCGTCTGGAAAAACAAGCTCAGTTTTTCAGTCCGGGCGGCTCTATAAGCTGCTTAGCCGGAATTTCAAAAACTGGAATATGATCACTTTAAATATAATTATTTGACTGTTTGTTGCGGCATAAAAGTAATTTTAATTTTAATGTCGAGTTGAATGTCAGTTCTGCTGTTGATTCGTCATTTGTGTGTCTAAACTGTGTTTCAAGCATTAGATAATAGGGCCCAATGCGGCGCCGCTGGTTAACACCTGTAATAGTCGCACTTCCCTTTCTTCCATACTGGTGTTGTGTTTTTTCACACTTCACACTTGCCTTAAATCTAGATGTGACATTGCACCAATCATGTGAACATTGAAATGCAATCCATATTGCTGCCGTTGCCTAAAACCAGCCCTGTAAAAGTCACAATCCTTTTATCCTTAATAGTGTGATGTTTCTTCACAGACAGCCTGTTTGGACGACTATCTAAATCGACCCAACAAATGAGCAAACACTATTGATGTCAGATCTTAATCCAGTTTTATTCAGTGATAAAATTACAGCTTTATATATTCTATTTCTAGAATAGACCTTATATATATTCCATTCTGTTTTTTGGTATTCCGGCTGAGCAGCCTATAGAGCCACTCAGACTGCAAAACCGGACTTTTCCGGAACTCCGGTCGGGCAGCCTCTGAGGCTAGCCAACCAGACTCCGGTTTAGTAGCCACTTCGTATGATTAACTGAAAATACATACGGTTAGTCACATACGGATATGCACTTCCTTTTTATCCCCCTCCCGTAGGGGGAGGGGGATTTTAGTCGCGCCAAGATTCTGTCCGACGTCTGGCGTCCGTTCTCGTGGGCGCAAAAACTCAAAAACTACTGGTCAATTGTTTTTGAAATTTCAACATCACACTTCTAGCAACATGGGGATGTGCAGGTGATTTTTTAGAAATGCTACCAAAATTCAAAATGGCCACCAGAGGTCAACTCTAAAAAAAATTGTGGGCGCAATAACTCTAAAACTTAAAGTCAGAAAATATTCAAATTTTACTATCACATTCCCCATGATATGGAGATGTGCAGGTGACTTTTACAAGGTTTTACTGAAATTTAAAATGGCCGCCACAGATCAACTTAAATTTTTTAATGAGTGTGAAAACTAAAAAAAATTGTTTGGTAAAATTTTTTTCAAATTCAACATCACATTCCTAGCAACATGAGGATGTGCAAGTGATTTTTTTAAGATGCTACCAAATTTCAAAATGGCCGCCTGAGGTCAACCCCAAAAATTTTTGTGGGCGCAAAAATTCCAAAACCTAAAATTGGAAATTATGCAAATTTTACTATCACATTCCCCACGATATGGAGATGTGCAAGTGATTTTTTTAAGGTTTTACTGAAATTCAAAATAGCCGCCATGGATAAACTTCATATCTTTTTGTGGGCGCAAAAACTGAAAAATTGAAATCAGTAATAATTCACATTGCACGATCACATTACCCACCATCTGGAAATGTGTACCGTATATCCCCGTGTATAATGCGATGTTTTTTCTTAGCTATTCATGTCACAAAAAGGCACCTCGTATTATACATAGATGTAAAATTTAATACAATTTTTTAGCTCTCTAGCGGTAAGTTCAGCGGTAAGTTCTCTAGCGGTAAAACGTATCTTTAAACGTAGGCCAGTCAGCGTGTTTTGTAAGCAGGCCTATACACACGATACTGTGCCTTTCCAACTAGTAGCAAACAAGAGACGTTAACCCAATGCTGGTACATTGTTGTGCTACCGTCTGCGACGCTGACACAACACTGCACCAGCATTGGGTGAATGTGTCATGTTTGCTGGGAGCCCCCGTCTCACATTCCCGCCGACGCGCGTGGCACCTTTGACAACCACGGGCAGATAAATGACGCCGTCAGTCTGCAACCAATTCACACTCCTGACTAGTTCATTTATATTAATAATGATTTAATCTAAGATCGCCTTTCATATGGGAGTGTTCTATTGTGTACGACAAATCTGAACATGATATTTTCCTATTGGAATGAGAAAATGCGTTGACGAAATATAACAAGATATCACTGATTATATCTCCTATCGCAAATTCTATACATGTAGGCCTCAGAATGTCCATATTGCTGGGATAACATTAACGCCTACCGCTGTTGCCGCGGCTGATACAGTATTGAGCAAATGGTGGTATCTGTTAGCTGTAGTTCATGGAGCGCTGCTGTGTTATTGCACCCTGACACCTTATACAACCATGCACACCTCTTGTGTCGAGACAATGCTGCTAGTCTGCAAATGTTTTACAATCACATTTCATCTTGAAATGTTTTTATTTGAGCACGACGAAAAAAAAAAATTTGTTGGCGAAATATAAAGACGGGTATTTTAAAATCTGTTTGTATAGTAGCCTATGCAGGCCTCAGAATGTCTGCCCATCGAGACAGTCCCGATGACATCCACTCTGCCGTGGAAAATGAAAATACAGTATCAGCTCACTTTACAAGTAAGCAGATACTGCCCTTTGGTTTTGCAGAGCTGTACTGTTGCCGCTGTCCCCGTCATTGAGCATCGTCTATGCAGGTGTCACGGCGCTATTTAGTAGAATAAGATAATATCCATGCCTCAAATTTAGATTGCCCGGAACGCTACCGACCGGGACGCTGCCAACATCCAAAATTTGAGGTCGTATTATACAGAGGGGTGGACGTTTTTCAGGTAATCCGAGGCCTCAAATCTTAACTCGTATTATACATGGCGTCGCACTATACGCGGGGATATACGGTATGTGATTTTAGTGAAATTTAAAATGGCCACCATAAGTCGACTTTTTAAATATTTGTGACCGCAAAAAGTCTAACCTACTTTATGGCGGGGGATGATATAGGACTTCAGTCCTCTTGTTCTCTACTGCCGACATGCTAAAAGAAATTTTGACTATATTCCAGGGTTTCCACCCGAAATGTTGGAGGGTTCAAAAGGGGGGGGAGGGTCTGGGGAGACTCCTGGTGTTTTTCAGAGTTTTTCAAAGTTTTCAATTTTATTGCCTAAAATGGTCTATTTCAACTAAAATGATACCAAAATATGGAATATATTTTCATTTTCTGGACCCCCCTTCCCCCCTGACGGAGACCCTGCATTCCACTGTTTTCACTTATTGACTGAGCAAGAAAAATGCTTAGCTAAATTATCAAGCAAAATGGCTCTCGGGCCGGCCAGGTAGACTGGGTTCTCGGCCGTCAAGCTTGCGCTCTGTAGAAGAGACTTCTGGCCTGCCAGCCAGCTGTGACTTATCCAGCCAGCATCTGTGATTTTTGTTTGTTTGTCCGGGATAGCTAGCTCTCTCACAGGCTGCCCGGGACTTCCAACTCTATTAGTATTACTATTAGCCACCTGAAAGTGTCACAGATCCCTGAAAGATAATGTATGTGGTCTCTCTCCAGTTGTCTGTGAATTCACTTCCTCCTTGCTTGCAGCAGTACAGTAATTATCCGTTATAGCACGAATCGTTACTACATGAATCGGATATAGCACGATGCAACCATGGATCCCAAAATTTTACACTATCTTTTTATACCATTTTTCTGGAAAAAAGGTAAAATTGTGGTATAAATATTTGAACATCCAATTAAGCATGAAATTATCCGCCAACGTTAATCGTGCCGTAGCGGTAGGCCCAATCCTTCACACATGACGCTGACGCAAAGTCGCCGGCAAGTGGTATTGCACAGCACATAAAGGCACCCTTTTAGAACAGCAGTATCTCATTTCGTATTTGAGCATAAATTCAATTCATACACGAATCGTGTAATAGATAATATAAAACGAATATGACGTGCACGATTTGATCTCGGAAATTTATTTACCTTATTAAAATAACTTAATGTGGCGTGTTTAGCAAAAGAACAAGTTTATTTAGATCATGTAATAAAAATATTATAACAGGAATAATAATATTTTCACATGTTTTTTCAACCTGTATTAGAATATTATAACACGAATATGGTGATTCTGCAAGTTTTTAAAATCAAGTGTAATGAAGAATTATAACACGAATATGATGTGTTTTATATCATGTTATAAAATATTATAACACAAATATGGTGTTTTTTATATCGTGTTATTAAGTTTTATAACACGAATGTGACATGCACGATTTAATGTCGGTAATCCTTGCTTTTAAATAAAATGAACTTAATTCAGCAGGTTTAACCGAAAAAATGGTTGTTTTTAAATCACGTAGTAATATAGGTGGTCAGAGGTGATGACACTCCGATCGTTTGATGAATGCCACTTCTTCACTTGTCACAGTTCATGATCATAGCATGGAGGAACAGTTCAACTTGTGTAGATATAACACATTTCAGAATTACAATTGGATCGCTGTTAGCGCTTTGTCGAGCAGCGTTCTCGTTTGTATTGCAAGGTGTTAAGTTCGCGACTATTTTGTGAAGCTCATCATGTTTCTTGACGTGTAGTACACTGTTAATTAAGTACTACATGGCTAACCCTTGAATTATTTATCGCCGTTTTTTCCCATTCCTAATTATTTAAAATAAACATAAATCTTATATGAACTTGATCTCTTAGGACCAAAATGTTTATCGACCATTGGCGGGCAGTTACGCAATCTTCAGTGCCGTCAATGAAATGAAAGCAGTGGCTAGATGATGCTTAAATATTGGCCCAGCATTACAGATGCCGGCCAGTCATTGTAACAACATTTTCCGTTTGCTTGGCCACATTAACCTTTTTACACCCATCAAACCTGATTCATGTAAATTTAAAACCCAGTTTTTGTCAGAACAATACTGCTAGAAAACTGATACACCATGTTTCTGCAGCAAGTTATTTTATGCAATAGATATATTTATAATATAATGAGGACTATGTTCTAATTGTGAAGTATTATTGTTTTAGTTTTTATGACTTAGTGACTGTAAGGTTTGTGTCTGCAGTACGTCAATGTGTATTGGTGCTTGTTATATTTTCATATAGACTGGTGTATTGCAGATGTAAAATTGACACGGATTAGCTCGGATGTTCTATCAAGTGTGTGGAATCAACTGTGACTAGTGTTCAGTACATGTATTGTTCAGTTTTTTTTTGGAGTCAGTTAACCCCCCTCTCCTATTGCTAGTAAAAGTCTAGCCATGGTCGGGATAGTTTATTGAAATGTTTTAACGTTTTCAAGCCTACAGGCTTGGTAGTTATCTGATTACTAATATAATATCAGGGATATAATACTTTATTACATGATTTACAAGAGCAACATATTCATGGTATGATAAATTATTACACAATTAAAAAACATACAAAAAGACTGGTGATATGTCATTTTGTTAAATAATTTATAAATTAAGTTAATAAATTAGATTTAATGGCGCTGCATTAATATATTTTTATGTCGATATAATCTGTCACAAATCACCGTCGGTATGGACAGCTCACCGACAAGTTTGATTGACAGGCATGTTGCAACGCTGACTAGTCAATATCTCCCTCCCATCTCACCTGACCACGGCGCTGGCCCAGAATTAAATCAGCACTGGTTCATTTGCGGGCAGTTACACGATGATCGGCGTTGTCAGTAAACGTGAGCGTGTCAAACCATTTCAAGCCTACAGTCTTAGTAGTGATCCTATGAATAATATAACATCAGTGATATGCTGTTTTATTACATGATTCGGAAAAACATAATAGACCGGGTCTATAATTCCTGCTGTAGTTAGTAGTAATTGATTGCACGATATCAAAAATGCAAAGACATCGTGTTTATATTCAACCAATTCACATTTTTAGCCCGCCTTTTAATTTTAATTAAAAAAGGTGGGCTATTGCAATTGAAGTTCGGCGGCGTCGGCGTCGGCGTTAACATTTACTTGTGGGCGCGATAACTTGAAAAGTTTTTCATGTTTCCTTCCCAAATTTGTTTTGCATGTTACTAATGACCACTTCTCGGACAAGTTCTATAATGGCTGAAAAAAAATTCAAAATGGCCGACTTATTGCGATTTTTCACCTTTTACGTCAATAATTTGACCTTGTGGGCGCGATAACTTGAAAAGTTTTTCACGTATCCTTTTCAAATTTGTTATGCATGTTACTAATGACCAGTTCTCGGACAATTTCAATAATGGCCGGAAAAAAAAAAATGGCCGATTTATTGCGATTTTTCACATTTTACGTCAATAATTTGACCTTGTGGGTGCGATAACTTGAAAAGTTTTTCACATATCCTTTGCAAATTTGTTATGCATGTTACTAATGACCAGTTCTCGGACAAGTTCAATAATGGCCGGAAAAAAAAAAATGGCCGATTTATTGCGATTTTTCACATTTTACGTCAATAATTTGACCTTGTGGGCGCGATAAGTTGAAAAGTTTTTCACATATCCTCTTCAAATTGGTTATGCATGTTACTAATAAGTAGTTCTTGGACAAGTTCAATAATGGCAGAAAAAAAAAAAATGGCCGATTTATTGCGATTTTTCACATTTTACGTCAATAATTTGACCCTGTGAAAAGTTTTTCACATATTCTCTTCAAATTTGTTATGTATGTTACTTATAAGTAGTTCTTGGACAAGTTCAATAATGACTGAAAAAAAATTCAAAATGGCCAATTTATTGAGATTTTTCACATTTTACGTCAATAATTTGACCTTGTGGGCGCGATAAGTTGAAAAGTTTTTCACATATCCTCTTCAAATTGGTTATGCATATTACTAATAAGTAGTTCTTGGAGAAGTTCAATAATGGCCGAAAAAAAAAAAATGGCTGATTTATTGCGATTTTTCTCATTTTACGTCAATAATTTGACCCTGTGGGCGCGATAACTTGAAAAGTTTTTCACATATTCTCTTCAAATTTGTTATGTATGTTACTTATAAGTAGTTCTTGGACAAGTTCAATAATGGCCGAAAAAAAAAAAAATGGCCGATTTATTGTGATTTTTCTCATTTTACGTCAATAATTTGACCTTGTGGGCGCGATAAGTTGAAAAGTTTTTCACATATCCTCTTCAAATTGGTTATGCATGTTACTAATAAGTAGTTCTTGGACAAGTTCAATAATGGCCGAAAAAAAAAAAAATGGCCGATTTATTGCGATTTTTCACATTTTACGTCAATAATTTGACCTTGTGGGCGCGAAAACTTGAAAAGTTTTTCACATATCCTCTTCAAATTGGTTATGCATATTACTAATAAGTAGTTCTTGGAGAAGTTCAATAATGGCCGAAAAAAAAAAGAAATGGCTGATTTATTGCGATTTTTCTCATTTTACGTCAATAATTTGACCCTGTGGGCGCGATAACTTGAAAAGTTTTTCACATATTCTCTTCAAATTTGTTATGTATGTTACTTATAAGTAGTTCTTGGACAAGTTCAATAATGACAGAAAAAAATTTTAAAATGGCCGATTTATTGCGATTTTTCACATTTTACGTCAATAATTTGTCCTTGTGGGCGCGATAAGTTGAAAAGTTTTTCACATATCCTCTTCAAATTGGTTATGCATGTTACTAATAAGTAGTTCTTGGACAAGTTCAATAATGGCAGAAAAAAAAAAAAATGGCCGATTTATTGCGATTTTTCACATTTTACGTCAATAATTTGACCTTGTGGGCGCGAAAACTTGAAAAGTTTTTCACATATCCTCTTCAAATTGGTTATGCATATTACTAATAAGTAGTTCTTGGAGAAGTTCAATAATGGCCGAAAAAAAAAAAAAAATGGCTGATTTATTGCGATTTTTCTCATTTTACGTCAATAATTTGACCCTGTGGGCGCGATAACTTGAAAAGTTTTTCACATATTCTCTTCAAATTTGTTATGTATGTTACTTATAAGTAGTTCTTGGACAAGTTCAATAATGGTCGAAAAAAAAAAAATGGCCGATTTATTGTGATTTTTCTCATTTTACGTCAATAATTTGACCTTGTGGGCGCGATAAGTTGAAAAGTTTTTCACATATCCTCTTCAAATTGGTTATGCATGTTACTAATAAGTAGTTCTTGGACAAGTTCAATAATGGCCGAAAAAAAAAAAATTGCCGATTTATTGCGATTTTTCACATTTTACGTCAATAATTTGACCTTGTGGGCACGAAAACTTGAAAAGTTTTTCACATATCCTCTTCAAATTGGTTATGCATATTACTAATAAGTAGTTCTTGGAGAAGTTCAATAATGGCCGAAAAAAAAAAGAAATGGCTGATTTATTGCGATTTTTCTCATTTTACGTCAATAATTTGACCCTGTGGGCGCGATAACTTGAAAAGTTTTTCACATATTCTCTTCAAATTTGTTATGTATGTTACTTATAAGTAGTTCTTGGACAAGTTCAATAATGACTGAAAAAAAATTCAAAATGGCCGATTTATTGCGATTTTTCTCATTTTACGTCAATAATTTGACCTTGTAGGCGCGATAACTTCAACATTTTCACAAGTATCCTCTTCAAGTTTGTTATGCATGTTACTAATAAGCAGTTCTTGGGCAAGCTCAATAATGGCCGGTAAAAAAATCAAAATGGTCGACTTATTGCGATTTTTCACATTTATTTTACGTCCATAATTTGACCTTGTGGGCGTACATCATTCATCTCATCAATTGACTACAACTTTTTTATTGTAATACCCCCCTCCTCATATATCGACTTTGATCTTTATGACACCAATAGAAAACATTTTTTGTCAGACGCATCTTATAGATCTGCTTGTAGTCTATGCAAGTATTATATAGTATATCATATTATACATGTATCTATCTTATTTAACATACCATTTATATCTTGGGTTGTTATTTACGTGATGACATTCGTCTTTACTTTCTTTATCATAATTCGGCGGCGGGCTATTATCGAGTGTGCTCTTGTTATTATTTACAAATAATAATTAATATAACTTCGGGAAAAAATGTTCTGCTACAAGCTAGTATAGTGTCCTGTGTCAGTTATTTATATTACCGCATCCCGTGTATCTCCAGTCATATCGAATTGATCTAGTAGTACTAGATAAAATCGGGCCATTTCGTATAACACGATCGGCTTATAACACGATTCGTACTTATGGACCCCACTGATCGTGTCATAACGGATAACTACTGTATATGTTGGCTCACCACAGATAACATCTCAGAAGTGTTGACAGGAGTAGCACCTGAACGTGCAAATGGCAACACCTATGTCGGCTATGAAACTCAATTGATGGCCACATTGTAACAACCCGGCAGGAGTCACACCTGAGGCACAAACAAACAATAATCACGTCATCAGGCGCATCTGCCTGTCAGTCTGTCTGTCCGCCACTTTTAGCACTATAAGTTGTTTTGCATCTATGGAATGCACTTTAAACTTCACATACAGGTTAATCATGATTGAATCTCAACTAATTTCCCATTTGACTTTCTGTGACCCCTATGGCCTTGATTTTTTTCTGATTGACAAATTTTCTTGTTAACGCGATTCACTCAACATTTTTTTATCTATCACTCCAAAATTTATACCATAATTATATCCCTTTCACTAATACCTCGGATGAGTCCGAAATTGGGCAAGATTGGGACAGAAACTAGGTCATGGCGGCAAAAATGGCCGATTATCGGCCATAATTTTTGTAATATGCGTAATTTCTGGAAAACCGGGCTAGATAGCTAGACCATTACTATAGAACAAAATGTGCAGTTTCAGGTAGGGATATACCATGAAAAATTTCACCCTGATCAAATTCAGAATGGCTGACCTGCATCCACTTCCGATCGACATTTTTTCCTATTAACGCAATTCACTCACATTTTTTTAGTATATAGCTCCAAAATTTATACCATATATCCATTTCACTAATAGCTCAGATGAGTTCGATTCGGACAGAAACCAGGTCATGCAGGGCACGAAATTGGCCCCGTCTGATCATCTGAGACCACCAGCAATCTGGGAAGGACGAGATCAGCTTCACTGAGCAAAGCTTGTCTTACCGGATGAGTACCCCTGCTTGACAATCATTAGGAAGGACAAGTGATATTTTTGGGAAGGACTAAAAGTAGATTTTTTAGCCAGTTTTCTGACTGGACAAGTGGAAATTTAGTCCAATTTTCCACCCCTTTTATGGTGGCCAAAACGGCCAATTATCGACCATTATTTTTGTAATATGTGTAATTTCTGGAAAACCAGACCAGATAGCTAGACCATTACTATTTAGCAAAATGTTCAGTTTTAGGTAGGGATAACCAATTCAACCTATCAAATTCAAAATGGCTGAACTGCGGCCACTTTTGACTTCAATATGCGTAATAACTGGAAAACCGTGCCAGATAGCTAGACCTTCACTATTGAACAAACAGTGCGTTTTTGTAGTGCATGCTGCAAATCAACAGTTCTCGGACAATTTCAATAATGGTGGTGGGCTTTTGTAGAGTGCTCTTGTTTCAAAACGATTTTCACTTTTAAACAAAGATTAGAAGCTGAGGCCTATTTCCGTCGCCGACAGGCCTTGTAATTACAAATATCCGTACCGAACTACCCTTTCATCCACAGTCCAGTTATTTTCGTTGCAATAACAAATAATCAGTACTACAGTACTTTAAATTTGTTTTCTCCCTGTATCAAAGATTGGTGGTATTTTAATATCAAATCATATGGGGAGACGCTGAAAAAATTCAGTAACAGTTATATTTTTAGAAATAGTGTGAAAACCAGGCTTTCCAGAACTTCCTACCCAAACATAACTGTACAAAAAATGTATTTTAAATTTATCGCTTTTATTAAATAATTTGTAAAATCGTTATCTCAAACCACATTATTTTGGTCTAACATTGCAATTTTTCTTTTTTAGGCAATGGCTGGTAATGATAGTGGAAGTGAAGATAGCTCAAATAGTGGAAAACAAGCTACACATGCTAAAATAGGGAGGAAATCATTGCCATCTCGTGTGAAATCTTATATCAGATTTGTAAATAAAACTGATAGAACTGTAGATGTTGTATGGCTTAATTATGAAGGTCTTGGTGTGCGTTTTCGCACTGTACCGCCTGGCCAGTTTGTTGATGTGAACACTTTTGCTGGACATCCATGGATTTTTCGTGACAGTCACAGTGGCGACAAATTGGTTGTACAGGTTCAGGGAAATAGAGATGTATATAACCCTGAAGGATGGAGAGGAGAAGATGGCTGGCCGCCTCATAGACGTGTCATTCATATAACTTTGCCAGGTTTGTAATTTCTTTGTTCTCACTGCAGGCAGGTAAACCGATAGCTATTATTTTGCACTGCATCACACATTATATGACTATTAAAAGTGCTTCCGTATTAATCTGCCATCGCTTACTACCGTATTACAGTTAACATGATTAAAATCAAGCCAAAAGCTATAAAAAATTAATACAAAGTTGGTATTTTTTATATTGATAATCCTAGTATAATTACCATGATGGTGTGAAATATGTGCGTTAGTGCGAAATTGGCCCTGTCCGATTTCAAGCCCTGCCTTCACTTGTAATTTGACGTAAACGCTCTACAGAAGCCAATTTTTATTCGATAGTCACAAAAAGGCTTTCTCTGACTGATTAACCTGGTTGAATTCGTAAATTGTTTAATTTGCACATCAAAGAATGTCCTTATCACACTTCCAAACAATTGAATGTTAATGCTCTACAATCACCAATATTGATCTGATCTTCAAGAAACTCTCTTGGAACATTTTCTGGCTGATGACCCAGTTCAAAAATTGTCCAAGTCCAAGTGCCAGCCACAGTACGTCCTTATTTGATGTAAAACTTTCTACAGTTACCAATATTTATTCAATCTTTGCGAAATGTCCTCAGACTAATATTCTCTGACTGATTACTCTGTTGAATATTCAAACTTAACTAATTTTCATATCTAAGATGACCAACACAACACTTCCTTAAATATTTGTTTTGAAATGTAACTCTCTATGTAATCCTCAATATTCATCGCATTTTTTATAAGGTTTGATTTTGAATGATTCTTTGCTTGATTACACTGACCAAGCTCAAAATGGGCTTATTTGCTCCAGAGTTTTAAGCCGCTTGAAACATGTATTCTTGTGAAAAAATAAATTCATTTTTCACCAGGCACAATCATCAATACATGTAGTTGACAAAAAAGAAACAAAACACCTTCAGACTTTTCTTTCACACCAATCTAAATGTAAATGTACCGAAAATGATGTAGCCTGAATATCATTATCCACAACACCTGAAAAATACAGATATCGCTTAATTACCGAGAGAGGCATGTAAACAGTAAACATGAAACTAAGTATTTGCTCGGACACCACTCACACATAGATTCTGGGAACGATGTTTAAAACTTATAGATATATGCAGGGTTCAATTTGTTTTGAAAATATTATGTATTGGACATTTTCTGTCATTATTGATTAAATACTTTGCTAATCATTTTCAAGTTTGATTAGTTTTTGGCCAAAATAGTGTACCTTTTTTCGCTACACGATACTAAACAAATTAAAACCTGATATGAGTGGCCAATATTGCAACCAATATTGACTTGATTATCCGTAATATCTGGAAAACTGTGCCAGATAGCTAGATCATTACTATATAACTAAATGTGTGGTTTCAGGGGGGGGGGATATGCCCTGAAAAACTTGATCGAGTGCCGCCATTAAATTTAAATTTTGCCAAAAAATTTAATTTTTCTCTCCTATTATCTGTCTCACATGACTAATTTGATATAAATGGTGGTGAGTCAAAATTTTGAAAGTTATGATTCAAAGTTTTTTCAAGTGATATTAAGCTTTTAATCGGTGACTAAGAAGCTGCCTGCTAATTCTGCCTCCAACGGGCCTTGTTTTTGTTGTGATATAGCTGCCTGGATGATTATTTTAGTAATTTGATGGAGTGTTATCATAATAAAAACCTTTTTATGTTTCAGTTTATACTCTGAAAGAACGATGCCTTCAAGTAATTAGAACATTAGTTCCAAGGTCTCATCTCTCTCGGTTGGAAATTCCTTCAACTTTACATACAGATTTATTACAAACTGGTAGTGATGTTGATGTGACATCAGATTATGCACAATTACATGACAATCAATCTAGCCAACAAGGCGTTGGACTATTACAGCAGGGAAATGCTGCTGGACAACATGGTGCTATAGGCGAGCAGCAGTAGCACGAAAACATGCCATTCATAATACATCTGTCAAAATATGAAAATATTGACAGAGGATATAATATCATGATACTGTCGCATTATTTATCTCAGATTATTGTGGAATATATATACATATGATATATATAACAATATATATTCCAATTATATGTATTATTATTATATTTTTAATTTTATAATTATACTTTTAAGGTTTGCATCTGAGATTCACAGATTGGCAAAGGTCCAGTAAAAAAGGATGAATTTTAAGTATAATTTATTGGCCCTCTGCTTTTAGAAGAGATGAAAGTGCTCAATTTAATCTGCTAATCAATCGTGCCATTATTTTGTTAGTCAGTTGTTGGTCTTTTTTTGTGAGCACAATATGCTGTACTAAATATTTCACCGATTGCCCCAAATATAGTACCAGAAATGCAACTCACAAAAAATTTCTGACTATTTAGAATATAAAAGATGTGAGATCTTTTTTCAGGTAACAAGGTCCATTTCAAACCAATAAATTTATTGTGAGCATGCAAAGCGCGTCAATCTGATAGCTTCTGATGTAATAGCTGAAAACACGGATGGAATGTCACCTTTGCAGATTTTATACTGATCTAGATGTTGCTTATATTATTTGTTCCAGTCATAAATCCTACTAAATCATATTAAAATACAGTATGTTGTGTGTTTGTTCTACATCATTAGGCCTATGAACTGTTTTAAAACCTGTTTTTTAATTCTTTTTGATGGTCAGTACTGTATCTATTAAAACAATAAATTTTTCCATCATAAATAAATACGCTGGAGAACTATATTTGAGTGATGAAATGAGAGAAACAGTCTAATTGTATGTTTGATTATGCCTATTGTTACAATTGTGTAGATTACTGAGCTGGTTCTTAGTTGTCATTTATCATTCTATTCAAGGGTAACTAGCTAGCAGTGTTTTGTCCACTTATTGCATTGTGAAAAATCGTAAGTGCAATAGGGTCGGTTACATTTTTCTGTGTAGACCACAAAAAATGTCCGCTGTCAAAACCCTCGTTTTTTAGCTTTCTAAATAGGCCTATCCTAAACATGCTGAGCAAACAACTCATCAATTGTGTTTTTTTACATTGTATATCATTTGTTTGTGAGTTTTTTTGTGCTGACACTCTGGTATTGTGGACTATAACTGTACTGTGATGACCAGCTGCCGGTGGCAGGTGTTTCACATTGTTATACTACATGTATGTATGTACATGTATTTAGTTTGTATATGCCCATGCTGTCCATGTCAACTTAGTCTTTGGCTTTAAGGCCTACTTGAATAACAGCTGTGGTATTGTATCCTCAATGGTATTCCCAATATAATACTTTTTGGGCGACAGGAATAATAGGAAATATTCATGATCAGTTTTCAATACTATTTGTTCTCATGCTGGTTTTCGACCTGTTATTCTTCCTAGTGTCAGGCATTGTGTGTTAGTCACATACATTTTACAGCAAGAACCTGCTGTGTGCATACATAGGCAACCAACATTACTGTATGCCAATTAAACACAAGTGGCAAAAAAGCATTTCTACTGATTATTATAATAATTGAGCAGCCCGAGGCTTACTGTATTCCACACTGTCTGCCGCTGCAGTTATTTGTTTTCAAAATAGCTACTAATCTGTCAACTTCTGCTTCCCCATACTTCACATAGCCATCACATACCACCGGAGAATTGTTTTACTGATATGTTTATCCCCATAGCATTAACCCTTTTAATAAATACGGCCACTAATGAAGAAAGTTTACATCAGATCTTCTTTTAGTTCGGCAAATATGCTCAGCTGTGTCAGCCAATGACCTTATTACCTTTTGAGAGCAAACAATTTCAAAATGACCGTTTAGCGGCAATTTTAAATTTGAGTAATTTAGTAATATTTACATAACTCAAAACTATGCAAGATAGCTGGACCAAGAATATGAAAACAAATATTAGGTCTTACACAAGGATAACCCATGACAAATTTTGTAGATATAAAAAATGGCTGACTGGCGGCCATTTTCAATGTTTTTTCTGCTTTTCTCGGAATTCTTGCATGATAGCTTAAGCGATAATATAAAGGACACAAGGACAACACAGAACAATTTTTCTAAATATGAAATCCAAAATGGCTGATTGCCAGTCATTTTGTTTAAATTTTGTTCGCTATACCTTGCATGATAGCTACAACGTTAGTATTAAATAAAGTGTCCGGTGTTAACACAAGGACAACACATGGCAAATTTTGCAGATATAATAGCCAAAATAGCTGACTGGTTGCCATTTTGTTTCAATTTTGCTAATTATCTTGCATGATGAACTGTCTTGTGTTATAAAGTTTGCTGATTTATATCAAATTTAAAATGACCCACTGGCGGTAACGGAGGGCTGCTTTCGTGTTCGTTTCCAAACAACTCTTTCTAGTTATTATTATCTTCACTAATATTATAGCTATTCTATGTGAAATTTCTAGGTACATTTACTTTTTTTTACGTATAATGTACTAATGATTAAAATATATTTTTTACAGAATTATCAGTGATAAGTACTGGAATAAACCGCATATTGCTGTGTCACTTTATTTTGGAGTTGGTCTCCATGTGGGCCTTTGGTCTTATCAGACGTGTGCTGATCAATAATTATATCTTTCAAATTATCTGTATTGTTTCATCGAATAAATCAATCTGAATCTTTGTGATGTGTTTAAAATATATACTGTATATATAATATTAGGAAGCAAGTAACCTCGCCACAATGTAACCCTTCGTCACATCTGTCATGTCTGTCATATGCGCATTTATCTATCAGCTTTATCAGATAGTTTAACCAGTTATTATCTGTATACCTTTGACCTTGAAATAAAAGTAAGAAGATTTTGATTGATAACTAATTGTGTTTAGCGCCACAGGATTGTACCTGTTATAAACACATTGGAGAAACATGTTAACAGGTCTGTGAATTTGTAACCTAATAGGCTTAACATAACAGAGGATCAGACTACTTCTGATTGAAATTTAAAAGCAAAAGTTAAATCCACAAGACCTACGAGATCCAGTTCCCACTCGGCTATTGAGAACGCATTCAGAGTGTCAAACGCAATTAACTCTGAGCTGATGGCGTGAAACGAGCCGAGATTAAGCGGCAACGGTAGCATACCCGTGAGCGCTGTTAAACCTTTTAACACGTTGCATATACACCGGAAATGAATATGGAAAATTAATTTATTCAGATTTATTCTGAAGCAGTTTTTTTTCACGGAACACTTTATTTTTCACAGTAATTACAACATTATAATGGTTCATACATTCACCTTTTATTTTCATTATTATTTAATTTAACATTTTTACAAACGTGGTCCATTTACGTATGAGCGTTCCTTTAACCCTTTCCTTACTGGAAGCAAATACAACACAGTAAGCCTATTGGCCAAAAAGGTATATATAACCTTGAAGTAATTTAATGTTTGATGGATTAGGGTTGTCCTTTCTTGGTGTACAATACCTATTACACGCCCAGGTTACTTCAAGGTCATTTCAGGTCGAATCAGCCGAAAAAGAAATTTTTTGCAATCATTGACACATTCAGGAGGGGGAGAGGGGGGGGGGGTGACCAAAAGAGGGTTACATTTTTTCAAAATTATCAACCCATTCTCAATCTAATTCTAGATAATCTTTAAAAACATGTAGGCCTAACAAAATCGGTAATAATCTATTGTTGTATTATTATGGGAATGGATAATTCAGATTTCCAATAAACACAGTATAAGCCTCCCTACATATAATTAATTGTAATGGACATTCGTAAAATAATATACTACAATAGATAAATTTAATTTCTAACATCAATTTAAATATGTAGATTTATTTTGCTTACAAATGCAAGTAATTTTTCATTTATGGGTCGCATTGATAAAATTAAATAATTTAGCGTCGTAATTAAGGGTCTGGTGATAATATTATTAAGCCCATAGTGTAGTGGACCGCTGTTAATCATAAACTTAACACCAAAGTTACTACACCCCTTCCTCAATGCTTAATTGGACGAGCAAAATTACAGTGTGCAGCAGCTGTTAACCATCAGTTCGGCTCCCATGACAAACTATTAATGCATAATTTGGCTATGAAATCTGACATGTCTTAGGTTTATATTTTACTGGGGTACGGACAAAAAACAACGCTAAGGTCAAACTGTCAAAAATCATAAACAAATGTTTATTTTACTTTTATACCGGCTGCATCAATTTTTCATTAAGCTCGGCAAAATACTTAGTACATCATGGTATAGCACGTGTTTAAGCTCTCGTAATGAAACTATTGTTCATTTTACGATCAAAGCATGACACTTCTACCACTATTAGCACACATCCTGATGTTTATTTTAAATTGTGGAGGTATAGCTAGATTTGACCGCTGCTGATCTCCAGGGGTCATTAACATCGAAAGGACAAAATACTAAATCGCGAAGCCAAAGGTGGTAAAAATCGTGTATTACTATATTTATAAACTATTTTTTGTATTCCAGAAGTATATCAAATGATCAAATAAACTTTAATAATGAGAAGACTAACACCAAAGTTATTACAAAGTTACATCTAGGTCATCTTAAGGTCAAAATGGCAAAATATCAATAACTATTACAAAAACTGATTTTGAGACATTATTGGTCAGACATATTTTCCACACACATTTTCAAGAAATTAAGGGCAAAACTGCGGCGTGCAGCAGTGGGAAACATAAGTTTGGGCTCCCAGGGCAAAATATCGATACATAATTGGGTTATCAGGATGTTATGAAGGATCACATGGTTTGCTATTGTGTTTTAATGGGTACTGTCTGAAAACAACGTACATTTCATATCAAGGTCACTTAAAGGGCAAACTGGCAAAAACCTTAAAAATATAAACTTTTACTTACTTACAACCCCGTTGACCTCCTGTAATTCAGCATTTATTTGCAGAATAGGTATCAGATAAATAATTAGGAGATATTGATAACACGCAGTCATTATATGTCCCAATATATTATATGAAAACACACACCCTTGAAATGATATTATGATATTATTATACTACATATTCACATTTCCATCACATACGACTGGTGAATTGTTTGTGTGATATCTTGATCCCCATGTCATCAACCTTTTGATCATTACTACGGCGACAAATGATTCAATGCTCGTTAGCGCGTTTCAGGAGAAAGATTCTATTTCTATCAGATCTCTTAATTTAGCAGGTATGTTCAGCTACGTCATCCAATGACCTTTAGTAACTTTTGGGACTGAAAAAAATAAAAATGACCGTTTTGCGACCATTTTTAATTCGAGTAATTTTGTGATATTTACGTAACTCGAAAACAAAGCGAGATAGCTGGACCATGAATATAGAACAAAATACAAAGTATCACGCAAGAATAACCCATGACAAATTTCGCAGAAATAAAATCTAAAATGGCCAACTGGCGACCATTTTTGATCGTTTTTTGTCATTATTTCTATTATCTTGCATGATAGCTAAGCTATCAACTTCTGCTTCCTTATACTTCACATAGCCAACACATACCACTGGTGAACAAAAAATGTTCGTTAGCGCGTTTTAGGAAAACGTTTGGCATCACATCTTTTAATGACCTGATTAACTTTTGGAAGCGAACAATTTTAAAATTGCCGTTAAGTGGCCATTTTGAATTTGAGTAATTTCAAGACATCTACGTAACTCAAAACAATGCAAAATAGCTGGACCATCGATATAAAACGAAATGTAAGGTACAAAACAGTACAGAACAGAAAAGTATTTATTTGCCCAAGTAAAATTTTCATTGATTTGCCAAATAAAAAAACAAGAACAAATGATTAGGTACATAGCAGCATGGTATAGGCCGGGAGACCCCCATTAAAACTTTCAAAGTCGCTATCATAGCACCCTCAAATTTATATGATATTTTTTATTATGTCTCCCCTCTACAGAGAGGGAGAGACATGTAACTTTACTTCTCACTGCTCATTCCTCTGCCCCATGTCCGTGCGTTCATCTATCCTGCAGGCGTTCAAACACGAGACGCTGACCCAATGCCGGGCTTTTGTTGGCCGAACGTCTACGACGCTGAGCCAACATTAGCCCAGTATTGGGTTACTGTGTCGTGTTTGACGCCACGCTGAATGTGGGCCAGCGTCACAGACGGCGGGCCAACATTAACCCAGACCCAATGTCGCAGTGTCTTTTCATTGAAAGAAAGGCGTATAGGGGTGTATTATGCTGAGCTCGACGGTCCGCTTGACCCTCTGATTACCAGGGGGTAATAATTAAAATACATATATCCAATAATATTTCAGTGACGGGCCAGCGTCGCGAACAGTGGCCCAGCATTGAACCAACATTGGGTGTTTGATATAAACGATTTAAAAATTAAAATAACAGTTGTAATTACAGAGAGGAATGAATTAATGCAGTTTCAGGCCAAATTTGTGCACATATAGGCTAAACTGGGCCAAGAGAACCTCCTGAGGATGGTGAGATGAATGATATGACAGTGGAGGAGAGAGAGGGGGAAAAAGAGAATGGTTAGTCGAAGTACAAAGTCGCAAATAGTCGCAAACCATCGCAAACCGTCGCCAACGATCTCAAACGGTCGCAAACGATCGCAAATGGTCGCAGACCGTCGCAAACGATCGCAAATGGTCGCAAACCATCGCAAGCGGTCGCAAACGATTGCAAATGGTCGCAAACCGTCGCAAACGGTCGCAAATGGTCGCAAGTGGTCGCAAACGATCGCAAATGGTCGCAAACGATCGCAAACGGTCGCAAACGATCGCAAATGGTCGCAAACCGTCGCAAACGATCGCAAATGGTCGCAAACGATCGCAAATGGTCGCAATAGGTCGCAAACTATCGCAGACGTCTGCAAGCGATCGCAAACCGTCGCAAACGATCGCAAATGGTCGCAAACGGTCGCAAACGATCGTAAATGGTCACAAACAAAGTACTCATTAGGACTGAATGCCTACTGGCCAGGACCGGCGACGCTAGCCCAACATTTAACATACATTGGGTCGCTGTCGGCTTGTAATCGCCGCCAGACCAGCTGCTATTCCCAGCAAACACAAAACATTTGTATAACATTTGTACAACGCCGGCCCAACGTCTTCGACACATTGTACAGATGTTATACAAATGTTTTGTGTTTCCTGGGTTGAACGCAGCCCAGCAAACACGAGGCGTTGAACCAGTGCTGGTTTGATGCTGGGCCAGCGTCGCAGACGGTGGGCCAGCATTGGACCAGCTTTTGGTCGACGTCGCGTTTGCTGGGTGTGTAGACAAGCATCACAACGGAATAATAAATTCCGCTTAATACATAGTCTCTACTGTCCACAGGAGCCATTTAATAACATTAATTACAAAAGCCATTGACATGACACTACATCTATTAGCTATCAACCTTTATGGTTATGCTGCTGGAGGGGAGACATCTCCAATTTTTTTTACAAAAAACTAGACTCTTCTAGTTTAAATTGGCAAACATGCAATTGCAAAATGAAATGAATCGGGCTTTAGGCCACCATTTGTGCACATATCGGCTAAACTGGGCCAGGAGAACCTCCTGAGGATGGTGAGATGATTGAAATGACACTGTCCTCCAGACACAGGACTCGAAATTCGAGCCCTGGCGGTCTGGGGGCCGAGCACGCTACCTCTCGGTCACGGAGGCTCCCCACAATACTGACTTTCACACGTGGATGGGGAAGAAACATTTTTGTTTCTTTCAAACCACCGAGACCAGGAACCGAACCCCGAACTGTGGCGTGAAAGGCAGCGGTGCTAACCACTACCCTAGGGCCCCCGCCGCGTGCAATTGCAAGCAGGTTGATATCTGGTGTCGGTAGGCTATCCCCCCCCCCCTCCAGCACAAGGTGTCTGGTCGACACCGTACTAATTCTGGGTCGTTATTGCATGTAGGCCCCTACATGTATCAACTTGACCCAGTAGAGGAACAGAATTCTATGAAACGCAGTGACGTCACCGGAAACCGTTTTGAATTGGAACTCGGTGAAAACAAAGTTATGTAAGACCCCCTCCCCCATACTTCATTGTATTAGCCAGCTCGGTGACAACAAAGGAGGTCAAGGCTATTAAGTTTCCCAGAATCGGCCAGACACCACGCGCTGGCTGACTTGGCAAACACATAAATGTCAAATACCACGAAACAATACGGGGCCGATCCCAACAAACACGAGACATCTTTCCAATACTGGTCCACCGTCCACGGCGCCGGCCCAGCACTAAAACAACATCGGCTCTCGTCCGTTAGGTTGAGATTTCAATATAATAAAAAAAAATGAATCGGGCTTTAGGCCACCTTTGTGCACATATAGGCTAAACTGGGCCAGGAGAACCTCCTGAGGATGGTGAGATGATTGAGATGACACTGTCCTCCAGACACAGGATTCGAAATTCGAGCCCTTGCGGTCTGAGGCCGAGCACGCTACCTCTCGGTCACGGAGGCTCCCCACAATACTAACTTTCACACGTGGATGGGGAAGAAACAATTTTGTTTCTTTCCAACCGCCGAGACCGGGAACCGAACCCCGGACTCTGGCGTGAAAGGCAGCGGTGCTAACCACTACCCTAGGGCCCCCGCCCTTCAATATAATAAGTACACCTGGAATCCGCACTTGTGGGCTGACACCACCAGAGAGTCTTCTAGGCAAACATGAGACGTCCACCCAATGCCGGCTCGGTGGTGGTCCAGCCTCTTGGACGCTGGACCAACACCGAACCAAACACCGCGCCAACGCCCCGTGCCACCGGGATACTAGTATAACCCTATGACAGCGGCGGCCCAGAAATGTTATCACGAGGCCACTCGTGATATTATTTCTATAATAACAGCAAATATTCAATTCAAGGTCTAATATGAGTGAATGAAATGTGTTATATAACATGACCCAAAATAGTAATTACGCATCACAACAACTGTGACAGGTTCTTAAGGAGAGAAACACATAATATGATTTAAAGTCACAGGTATAACGTTAGTCATAGCAAAGTAGTACACAACTGATATATCATACCACAAAATAGCATTTTCGTATGATTACAACTGAAACGCTTTCTTAAAGAGAAGGACACATTAATATGATGTTGAGTTACAACTATAGTCACATCAAATGAGCACTGCTATAGAAGACACCACAAAACAACAATTACGCATGACTACAACTGTCACAGTTTCTCAAAGAGGAGAACACACCAAGATGATGTTGAGCAAAAACTAACAAAACAATAAAACGCATGATTACAGCTGTAGCATACTTACTGTAGCTGTAGTTTATGCTTTAAAAAACTCCATTAAAATAATTATAAATAAATATAAAATTGAAAGTGGACACTCTGGCTTGCATGGTGCGCAATTCGTGTACAGAAACAGACGTTCTGGCAAATGTGTGTCTAAACACAACTGACCAATCACGATCTACCTCACGGCTTGTGCGATTTATGAATAGCTGGCGGCTGGTTGGCGGACGGTGACGTAATAGATGACAGAGACCCCTGGTGTTGAATAATAACATATCCGATGAAAAAGATCGGTGGGTGACGTATTATGGCACCCACTGATAAGTCAGTGAAATTACGTGTATGTGTTGCGAAAGTTGCAAAAAGACTTATTTTGGCAGCCATCTTGGATTTTATTAAAAACATTGGAATAGAGTTATTACTGACCTTTGTAGCATCATTTTATCAAAAACTAGCTATTCGATTTCATAAGTAATGGCGTTTTGGATAGCTCGGCCATTTTAAATTTTGTAATAATTTCGGCCTTTAAGTACAACTTCCGGCAATTGCAACATGTTTCATCTAAAAAAGCATACAAATTTATTTCAGAGGATCATGGGGGGTGCAGGGGGGTCCCGATATATGCCAGACTATTATGGATATGCCAAATATCACCATTTTCTATGGTCGACCTTCTTGGATATTGGCTTGGGAATAATTACTTTCGTTTGAACTGGCCGACTATCTGCTATTTTTGGTCACTTTTACTAATTATCTCAGAAAAATATTGCATAATAACTAAATCGGTCATAAGAAATAAAATGTCCGGTGTTACACAAGGATATAACATGACAAATTGAGCATATACAAAAGCCCAAATGGCCGACTTGTAGCCATTTTGTTTCCATTTTGCTATTATAAGGCTAACTCTTGACATAGTTTGCTGTTTTATAGCAAATTTATAATGACTGACTGGCGGTAACAGGGGCTAGGCTTCTTTTGTGTTCCCCGAACAAACCTTTCTAGTTGTTACCGTTGTGTTATATAGATATTATATGAATTGTCTGGTATTGTTCTAAGATATGAAAATGTGAAATTTTGGAAAAACATTTATTTCAGCATAGATATGCAGTTATTATTAAAATGAGGGATTTTCAAACACATTATTTTTGTTTCTTCCACTTTCCTGCTACCAACAATAACTACATGTATATGTTAATTCGCTTTATTTTCTAAACTTTAAATAAGAGTATATGGTTGTGCTTCATGTTCATGTTGTGCTACACAAATTAATTGTCTTTCATCATAGGTCGTATATAATTTACAAAAAGGACATAATTTATTATCTGATGGTTCATTTCGGTATCTGCATGTTTCTAACTCTGAGTTACTCTAATGAGCTTTCGTACAAAATCTGCTCACGCTCCGTGGCAACCATTCATCCGGCCAGACCCCTGGTTAAACTCTAAGGTCCTACCTTAAGTCAACGGGGTTTTTCCAAGCTATATTGACAAACGTTATTCTCCATATCGAGTGTCTCAAATTGTTAATGTTTTATACCATTCAAAATTTAAGTTTGCTTTCTTGATTGAGTTGTCCAGCTTTAGTTATATAATTATTTTTACATCCATTTTGTTATACCTGTTTCAGTTTGAAAATATATTGAGAAAATGGGGGTAAATATTTCCATAATAGATACTACACAAGTTTTGTATATGTTTGAAATCCAACATCACGTCACAAAATCAATCTTATAATACCTTGTACTACCATTCATATTCATATTCAGAGAAAATTCTCCAAGACCTACTTATACAACGATTAAAATATGAATCACAAATTCAAAGGAACTAACTCACAGGAGCCGAAATAGTTCATGACGGCGGCGGCGCAATACCACAACAAAAACAACATATAATAGGGCCTATCTCTACGGGTTGGTGGAGACATAATAGGGGCCCATAATAAACACAAGCAATACAATGCCATATTTACTACAGAAAAAACTGGGAAATATCGCTTATTCTTTGGGTTGACTTTTCGTAACTGGCCATATAAGGCCTAGCGCTGGAGGTTCTACCAGATCCAGTTTGGTGTGAAATAAATGATTTTAATTACTCAGACAATGGAAGACTATATATGTATGTGGGACGAAATGATTTTCAATCCGCAACACAATTTCTCGATTAGTTTTTTTTCTGGGCACCAAGCCTTACTGAGAATGAAGATATAAATGATTAACTATTCCTGAGCAATTGTGACAAAGTTCTTACCCATTAATTTTAGAAGAAATAATATTTATTTTAAAATATTTTTAATAAACGTTCTGGAGTTGACACATCTGAAAATAAGATAAATGATGAATTATTTATTATCATTAGATCCAGTCAGAGCTTGGTGCTTTAGTGGATTCAGCCAGCGCTGGTCTCCTTAGTGGATCCAGCCAGTCCTGATAATATTAATTTGGATCCAGTTAGAGATAGTCCCCTTAGCGGATCGAGCTGTTTGGTCCCATTATACTATAAACTATGCTTAAAAACTAAACTAATTATTTTTGTTTTGGGGCTGTCCGTTTGGGGAGTGATATCGCAATATTGGGACTGTAAGGAGAGGTCTGTGTCCAGCATTGCGTGCCGGTCCGCTATAACTGCATCATATGATACATCATGTTAATATGGAATATGGGGTCTCCACTCTATAATGGTATTTGACATACTTTGATTTACAAAGTCACTATTTTTAAAGATTAGCACAAATTTGTCCGTGTGTATAGTAACACAATGTAAAGATTTGATCATGGACCATTTTCAGTTTAGAATAGTAATTAGTTTATGTTTTCTTTGAACATGGGAACCATGTTGAGGTGGTCAGCACCACCACTAGCATACCAGGGCTTGGAAGCATAGGCCATGTTGTACTGGTTAGCGCCACCGCCTGTATGCCAGGGCTTGTGAACTGTGAGACTATGCCGCATGCAGAACCATCTGTCAACATCATCGACAACGAGACATGAGTGATCAACGACATTGCTACAATTAAAACGCACACTCCAGCAGGCGCTGAGACTAATGTAAATGTAACGTTTTTGGTGTGGTGTGTAGTAACATAATGTAAAGATTGACACTGATGATAACAAAACATGCCCGTTGGGTAGCCATTTTATTTAGAAATATGTGCACAGTTTCTTTGAAACTTGAAGGCCAGAGTGGGGTTCGAACAGAGGCTCGATTTATTCAAATCAATGCGAACAAGATATGCTGTGTAAAGTAGGCCTAATATAGCCTTTTTCCGGTCGCACCAAAAAACCTATATAAATAGACCCACGAGGTTTCAATGCATTTAACTGAACATAAAATTAATTTATTAAAATCGAATAAATCAAGATTACCGCCACAGCCTAGTTTTCGGTCTAACGGAAAAACGGTCAATGCCAATATATATGAAAACCTATATATATAGACGAGGTTTCAAGGCAAAACTAAAGCATGATTTATTAACGTCAATTTAAGATTGCCGCCGTAGCATAGGTATAGTGCATGTTAAGTATATAGAGCTGCGGGCACAAAGTCGGGAGGTCGTGGGTTCGAATCCCACATCGGACGTGATGGGGATTTTTCTGCAACCGGTCCCAACCCAGGGGAGTTTGACACAGGATCATAGGGTAGGTCAAGCCACTGAACGAGAATCATCCACTAAAAAAATGATGCGACATTGGGGGGGGGGGGGCAGGGGCGGATCTAGAAAAAAATCTGACATGGTTCAAACATATTAATAATAATTATGTTTGGAGGCCTGTCAGATATATGGTCATTTTCAGGTTTTAAATTTAAATATTCGTCAATTTCTGATTTTGGGACTTTTCGTGAAAAAAATATCTGCCGTATTTAGGTCTAACAGCTGTCGTCTGAATTGTGAAATGTAACTTTTTAATGGTGCTTGGTTTTTGGCACTTGGTGTTTTAGCTTGCCCAACTGAGTAACTTATATATTACTCAGCCGTGAAAGGTAAAACATCGTTAAGCTTCACAAGTATCACTTCGATTGTAACTCCGAGTATGTGGTACTAAGTAGGTCGTTATTGAAATAGTATGAATTAAACAATATAGTGAATTAAAATAAGATGTAATGTTTTGTGCGAGGGTCATGTCCACTGTGAATTGCACAAATAAGTATTAACCGCCATTATTACTGTTACTGTTACTAGTTGTTAAGTTAACAGGTTAATATCAGGGAATCTGCGAGCTCATAGCGACTGTACTTGCATGATCACATGACTCGTAGCTACCTGTTTCGCAGATTGCCACATTTATTGTAGGGCCTACTGCTTTATATTATATTTGTTTTTTAAAAATACCATGAAATTTCTATCATTGTCTTATTTCATATTTTGGTCTCTACGCTTTCCATAGTGTCTGTTTTGCTACTATATATAATTAGTATGTTATACATAGTAGCTATTTTATCTCTGGTTTTGGTGCAGGAAACAAAATGATAGACCCCCATGTTATCTTGGCAATGCCTTTTAATTTTATTTTAAGTAGTAGCCATTTATATTACTGAAATACCCAGTTTTTATTACCCGGTATGACAATGCCACTTAACATGATTTTAGTTGTTTGTCATACCATGTATATTGTCATATGATAACATTCTTGCATACATGTACATATATCTATCTCATTGCTATGACAAAAAAGTCTGTAATGACTTTTATTTCTGTCAATAAAATATCTGTCTGTCTGTCGTAGGCCGGAAATAACGATCCACGACATGTGCCGACCTTCCCAACGGGTTTTGCTCAAACATTGGTTTAATGTTGGGTCAGCGTCAGAGATACCAGGCTAACGTTGAATCAGCGTTGGGGTAATATCCAGTGTTTATTTGGGCGGTGGCAATGGACTCTCAAGCTAGTAGGCCTATTGTTATACAAACACATTACTGTCGTGGGCTAACTAGCAAAACCGTTCCAATCACTGACTGACATGATCGATAAATATACAAATTGATGATGTATTTTATTCTCGAGTTTTTTATTCAGGCTCACGCACTATCGGCTAATATATAGGATACATTGTTGTTGAGTCTTCATAGAGACTGTGGTTAAAACGCACTGTAGGCATTTTAGATTATAGGTAGCACTATTATAATAATCATTTTCTTAAAGGTTCTTAAATTCTCTAATTTGTTCTCCTCGCGAAAATTAAAACGCGAATATCACCAGATCTATATCTGTATAAAAAGTATAAAAATATAAGTGACTTAAAGGTAAGCAGAATAAACTTACTACAATTTCAATGTGCAGAGCGCCATCAAAGCTAGGTGTATTTATTTTCTTGAAGACGTCGGAAACAAAGGGTGTTGTGAATGTTATGCAATTCTGTGACACGCAGTGACGTCACCGGAAATCGTTTTGAATGGAAACTCGGTGAAAACAAAGTTATATAAGACCCCCTCTCCCATACTTCATTGTATAAGCTAGCTCGGTGACAAAAATACTAACAATGGAGGTCAAGGCTATTGAGTTTCACAGAATAGTCCGGGGCTGTTAAATACACTTTCTGCCCCACCCTGGCTCTCACACCGCTTATACCGTGACAGCGCTTATCTTGAGATCAATGAAACAGCCTAATTGACTGACAAAGAAAGATAGGCTATCAGTTTTAGTTTGGAACCCTGTCATCAAAACAGTGACAGGGTTCCAATTCTTCCAAAAATCAATTAATTTACGGTTTTTATGTCTCTAACCCTGTAATTTGATAGATTGGAGATGATAAGAGCAGGTCACTATGCGATACAAGTCTGGTGGTCAGTCGGGTCAGAAATACGTAAAAAGAAATGTACAACTCTGGCCTGTTGATTTTAGACAGTAGGTTCACCAAATTTCATATGTTTCAAAAACTATTTTACCCATACACTTGGTTCTGGTGTCATCAGGAAGAGTGATCATGTATCTTTAAGTTGACATTGTTATTAAAGTTTTAAATAGTATATGGTAGTTGTAGTATGGTGATATCCATCTGTGATAAAGTGGTAGCTCATTAATATTAACCTAGCTGTGACAACCAACAAACTTTTCTGATAGGCCGCATTGGTTTGTTGTTCTATCCCTTTGTGGAGAACTAGAAACTGCTGTGTTATTGCCAGTATGCGGTTCTCAAACGAATACAATTGCACACTCATGCAATACACACAGGAAATATACTGGTTATGTTGGGTAGAAAATCTACTGTGGCTTGCGGCACAATATGGTATGTGTTAGCGACCCACACCTGGACGAAAATGTTCCGAATAGCTCTCATCCAAGCAGCAAATATAAAAACAGATAAAAATCGCAGAGATAACTAATCATACATAAATATAAAGTACATAATAGAGAAAAGGATGTTTTCTCTTATGAATCATCTGTTTTTATCCGACATTCCAAATTGCATGTCGCAAAATAATCCACCAGATCACATAAGTCACATAAAACGTTTACTTTGGTATATTAAAATTGATATTTCACTTGATTCTGACTTTAAAATATCATGAAGATTAAGAAAATAAGGTTGTCATTTTTTTTATAGGTGCAATATACAATTTGAATGAGAATTAAATAAGTTAAAGCTGCATAACTATTTTGTTTATCTCGATAAAAATAACCTAAAACGTGTTTTAAAGGCCTTATAAATGGACTAGAACTGGGTAAGTGTAGCGGAATTAGTTCACCATGCGGTACACCTTCGTGGTCCCGAGTACTGTAGGACGGTTTAAATAGTGTAAGGACTACTTGCCTAAAAAAAACAGTAGGTTATTGTTCCTTTTCTCCAAATATTATGAAACTCCCATGGACAGACTTGTTAGTAAACAAAGCGTGGCACGTGCTAATGCAGGTTTCCGTCCACGCACTGCACTATGGGAGATTCTGACATCACTTGTTAAAAGGTCATTTGCATAATTCTGAAGTTGACGTTCAACGCCATTTTGGACAGAAAGACTGGGTCATAACATCAACCCTATCAACAAAAATCTGTCTACATCGGGGCAGATAATATTCCATTGAGGAATTTAAATTAATTCTCATCAATAACCCAGGAGAACGGCCCGTTGTAAGTTAAATTTTCGTTGATATTCCTCTTATCACCGGCTCGTTTCGCTTGTGATTTCATGCATCTTTGTGGTTGTGAATAACTGAATTGCATCGATACAATAATGCTAAAATGATTTTTTCAGTTCTCAAAATGTTTGTTTATATGTACAGAATATGAATTATATCTCTAGAATGTCTATCCAGTATTTCTGTGTGCAAAATGGAAATAGGTTGTAGGTTTGGCCGTAGATTTTTTATTTTAATAATTCACCGTCGACACCGACGCTTTCTCCGTTTTATTGGAATTCTGGGACTCGGTTCCTCGTCGAACAACAAAAAGATGCAGTGCCAGTCGGATCCATTTTCATAAATTTGTCCTGTGATTTCATGTATATTTCAAATCGCTTGCAATCTTGTAGACTTTGTAAATCTAGAAGCATTATCCTAGCCCTATAATTCTAAAATCACCGAGACTTCCCCTCGGGATTATCTACCTTAACCTTGGCTATCCAAATCACTTCTCGCATCTAGCATTCTAGCCTATTCGGAAAAAAACATCTCTATAGGCCTATAGTCCAGTATATGAGTAAGTCTTTATATAGGCGTATAATGGATGGTCACGTTTTTGAAACATGGTTATGACCCCTCTTAATTTACTTAAATATTATTTCAATGCTTAAAGTAATTAATCGATTAATGATATATCATAGAGATAGAATAAACAAGATTTTAATAATCAGATAATAATAAATACTTTATTTTGATCAATTAGTGCAGATTTTGTCCAAATTTGGTCTTCTGTACTGTGACATGGTAATACTGCTATATCTGTACCTTGCATTTGACAAACATGCCATTCCAAAAATGTACGCCGTATTTTAATATAACAATAATACATGGGAAAATGTTTATATGCCGTTAATTTAATATTATTTTCATTATTAGACATATTTTTTGCCTTTTTTAATGGGTGTAACGCATGTTACAATTTTCTGTCAAAGTATACTGTTATGTTTTCTATTTTATTGCATGGAGACAATGTGTATTGTAAATCAATGAAATTTTGTGTTGCCTTGCCTATAGTGTTATGAACCTTATTTGCAGGACATCTAATGTTACTTGTCTTTAAATGTGCATTAAAAGACTATTTTCACCCGGTGCGTCCATACCCCGAAAAAGACCGAAAAAGACAAGAAACCCCGAAAAAGACTTTATTTTCAACCGAATTTTATATTATATGATACTACATCTCATTTGATATTACTGTTTATGCCTAGGTATGTATCCGGTGTATTTTGATGGCAAAATACATGAAATAAACCGTAACCTAGCTGGCCTACTATTAATAGTTGCATTGTCTATAGATCTGGCTGGCGTATTAAATACCGTGACTGTGGGCCGAATCAAATGTTATATGTAATTATATTAAGTGTTGCCGTGAGAGATTATAATATAAATACACTGAAATATATATACGACGGGTTTATTAAAACTGCAAGCGTCTACAGGCGCCGTTATACATCTAAATTATAAAATCACTTTAACAAAGAGCTAGCTCTATGTGTGACAGGTGTTGAGTTGTTCACGTGCGAACCTAGACCGCCCAGTTTGCGACATTGAAATAATGTTGGCCGATGTTGTTCCGTCGTCTTCCGCACTGGCCCAACATTAAAAAGACATTGGTTCACTATCCCGTTTTTGCTGTAGGCCTTCTAAAAAGAACACATTTATATTAGCGCATATATATGTGTTCAATTATTACAACGAAATATTTTAAATTAGTAGGCCTAGATATTCGGAATAATATAGGCCCTATATAGCTTACGTAAATAGGATAGTTTACGAAACACTTACTGACAGTACCCCGGGGGCAGTACAGTGCCCATAAATGCCGGTGTTAATTATGCAAGATAAAGAAATGTATTTTAATTCGGAAGACCGTAATAGAATAACAAATACAAAGTTATAAAATTGTAAAGAATGTGTGATAGCAAAACCAGGATACCGGGGACATCAAGCAACACTCAGCAGATGGTGAGTGACACGATAAGCTCCCTGATGGATTGCTCTGTGTGTTATGATCATAACATTTTCACAACGGTGTGGTGTGATACGCCTTCCTGAAGCACATCCTTGTCAATGAGAGTAGTACCGAGGTCTTCGCTGATGCAACACTCAATTGTAGGTGACTGGTTGATATGCAGGGGTGGGCAGGCGAAATGAGTCCTGTCGCCACAAATGGCTTCTTTTAGGTGCTCTGAATGGTCATTTTTTAATATTTACATTACAGATATTTTGCTTCTGTCGCCACACGTAGCGATGTGGCGACCACTTGCCCACCTCTGATATGCTTGGAGTATTTTACACCTTGTTGACTAATCCGGTATAATCACAGACATTGTGTGATAACACCTCCACAATGCATATTGTACTAACTAAATATAGTGTTTAAGTATCTATCATTTAAATACTTAATTATAGTCATTATTATCATTATTCCTATAAGTACATTAAGTTTAGCATCGTATCAATGTTCATATTAATGTCAAACCCACAACATTTTGTTCATTTAGCTAGAGATTTTGTTCGTGATATGACATTCAAATGATAACACTACTATAAATTTATACAGAGTAAGTCTAGTGTATACTTTGTATATATATGCTTATTAACCATTAAAGCTTTAAACATTTGCAAATTTTAAACACTCGTTTTGTTCCAATAACATCGATTTAATCGGCTAATAGAAGGGATTGAAAACGATTACAGTCGTGTTTGGCGGTTTAAGGGTTAACTATATGTGCTGGCACATTCACACGAATGATTTTTTCAATCGTTTTATTTATACATACCCCTTTTTATTAGGTATGGATGAACATTTTCGAACGATTAATTTTTATAGCGCCGTTCGAAATATATAATTAAGACACGACATAATAAAAAAAGACCAACACAAGTTCTTGTTATGCACTACCAGCAGGCCTACATTTTTATCTCATAATAAATTTTGAGACTTTCATATTTATACAACTGGGTTTTTTTAAATAATAATTAGCCTAATGGCCCTTATGTAGGCTACTTGACAAAAGCTACATGGCATCGCCTTACTGAGTGTTTTCCCGCCTCAGGTGAGTTGTCATCCTATTGGCCCAGCGTTGCTTTACTGTTGGTACACCGTCAACAACGTTGGCCCAACATACTTATATATAAAATATGATTATAATAACATATAAACAGAATTCGGTTGAAAATAAAGTCTTTTTCGGTCTTTTTCAGGTCTTTTTCGGGGTTTCTAGTCTTTTTCGGTTTTTTTCGGGGTATGGTCACACCCATTTTCACCAAGCAGGTTTACATTCTGACAAAGTTTTATGTAACATGCGTTACCTGTCTGTTTAGCAGCAAAACAACGTATCTACTCTCGAATCAATTGTTCCAATCTGTTCATCGTGTCTTTTAGTTGATCGTGTCACATGCAGTGCATTGTGGTGCGTTTTGTGTGTGAGTGATGGGAGTGGTGAGCAAATTCTGTCAAACAAATATATACATATGTAACGTGTGTTATGATGTACCGTTCGTTATCATGAAGACGATCTTTCTGTGTGATAGTGTGTCATGGAATAGAATTATTTTTATAGTTATGTTGACTTTGAAGAATTATTTAACATGGAAACGCTTATATATTCGCTTGTGAGAGATAATACACCCAATTTGAATGTTTTTACCACGTGTGTTGGATTTCAACCATGTAATATGCGTTATAATCATCATGACATAGTGGATAACGCACGTTACATTTACCATGTCCACGTTACATGCGTGAGTTATGTCAATGTAACGTGAGTTATGTTTCAATAAAAATTGATTTTTAACGTGAAATCCGCATTCTTTGACAGGCAAAAATTGACATATTATCCTAAACATTCATCATAAACATGCAATACATCAGCTGACAATTTAAAAATTCGGGATAGCAATATATTCTACAAAACGCATAGAGTTTGTGAGTGATGAGAGGTGATCTCAAAAAATATCAGAAATATCTTTTTCGTTTAATTTTATTTTCATATCGCTATAGATGCGTGGAAACCAATATTCATAGTTAATATTTGCAATATTCTAAAAACGACAAAGTACATGATATATATATATATTTGCATTTTATTCATGTCAAGGTGACGAGCGTTACAAGTTTATGTAACCGGCGCTATGCATTTTTTCGAATTTAAATTTGGATTTACAAAATAAACAAAAATCAAACTATCTTGTAGCTTTCTAAAATGATGGGCGAAACAATAAAGAGTTTTGTTTAAAAAAATAGACAAAAACTTTGCGTGGCCGATTTCCCTGGGATATTAGCAAGTTTTCAGTACAATTTTCTAAACAATGATACAAAGTTACATAACTTTTTAAATATGAACTTCTTATAATTATAAGTTATATTTATTTTGATGTACACTGAATGTAGTTTCAGGGTATATAAGGAACTTTTTGATCAAACACATCTATGTTGCCAATTTAAGCTCTATTATAACACAGAAAAAATAAAATTTTAAATACAATACTGAGCTATTTTCTGACTTTTCAGCTTCATTATGATGATGCTTTATTGTCATTCAGTATTTTAAGAAAATAACATCGAAACAGGAACAGGCAATGAATTCAACAGAAAAGACAGTGACTCATGTATTTCAACATTGGTTCCAGATATTATATGTTGTATCAATGTCATTTTATACAAAATTCTAATGTATAAATCAGGAAAAATGATGTAACTATTTATATTAATATATCAACATGAAAAATATGACATTTGTAAATACTTTTAAAAACTCAACCAATCACTCAAGTTTTGCAAAAACTGAGGCCCTGCAAGGGAGGTCCAGTCACATGACTTGTCTCTGTCATGCACCGGTCCAGGTGATGGGCCTGTAAATTTATTACCGGTAGGCACGATATCAGCGTATTTGAATGCCAGAAATTGAAAAATCGAGGTCTCTATCAAATACATCTTGGTTTAACGCCATATTATCAATGTCAGTGTCATTGTCACTGTCAGTAGATACGGCACCGACAGCGGGACAGTCACCAGCAGCAAAACCTGTCAAAACTGAAGATCTTCCCGCGCTATCATGTGTTTTTTCCCTGCTTCTAAAATGTCTACACAATCAAAACCTTGCAATTCTTCATCATCCGATGACGATGTATCGGCGGCCACCATTTTGTTTATTTTGTTGGAAAAGATAATGACAAATTTTGGGTTTTATTTTGTTGTTTACAAACGAAAAGTTCAATGACAACATCGGTTTGTTTTGACGCCAAACGAAACAGGAAGCTGTCCCGGTTATTCGCGCATGCGCAGATTCGCGATGCATGACATCATTCAACATCCAGGATGTTCTAAACAAAGCCACGTGCAGCCAGGCGGATTCTGGCGGTTCAGGTAAATGAGCCACGGGCGGATTTGGGCGGTATAGATGCAGGGTTCGTAATAGTGGTTGTCCGGTTGTCCAAGACAACCAAAAATCGTCACGGACAACCAAATATGAATCTTTAGAACACTTTGGTTGTCCGTACGGACCACCACGTTTACCCCTGAAGCAATTTTGCCACTGAACACGCTGACATACTCCGTACCGTGACACGCGCACTTGGCACATGGCATAAGAGTGGCGTCATATCAGAGTCAACTTGAATATTGTCTTCTGTCATGTGCGTCTGACTGTTGACAATGCCTTGTGGTAGTTACACAGTATTTAAATTTTAGGACTAAACAGAACAATTAATTTCCTTAAAAAAAGCCTAACATACGACATTGGCAATGAATCAGTGCTGAAGCCACATGTAAACTTGTATTCATTGATATCGCAAGGCCTACACAGATTACTCTAAGACAGTGGGGAATCCCCAGGTTTCCTCCCCTTCCCTGTCATTATGACATGTTTGTATAGTTGGACTTGCAGGTATGTCCTTATAATCAATGTTTGATAGGGGGAATCGCAACAAAAAGGAACAGCCATGCACGTGGTAAGCAGTTGCTGTACCGGTACATTCAATCATATGGTAGGGATGATATAATAGATCATGAGATAATCATCTGCATGGTCATTAGCAACTAGTTTATAATCAAATCATAATGGCAATATGCAAATTGTATTTCACTACTTTTAAGCATGGATATAGTTACTATTCCATGTTTTACCCGATCTTATCCCAATTAGGAGTGCCGGCCCAATGCTGAATCAATAGTGGCCCGACATCGTCTGTATTGTGCCAACGCTGGGCCAGTGTCTCACAACAGTGTATGTCTATTTCTGTCAATTGTGCCGCCGTTATCACGTCAAATATAGCATTGCTAAGAATCAAAGCCACCTTTTCAGGACTGCAGTCATGTAGGCCTAGTTTGAATACATTAAGGGATCTATATTAGGTTACAAATTGTTTTACAAACATATAGGCCTACAGAATATTATTTATTGACACTAATTAACTGCACAAACAAACAAATATGTGATAAAAATTAGCTCGAAGTCTGTTAACACTGCCAGATTTTGAAAGTCGTAAATTGTGTTAAACAGAAAGTTGGTCTTCACAGGTCGATAACAATATTATAGTCACTAAAACTGATCTGTAGGCCTACAGTAATGTAGTCTGTTGATGGCAATGTATCACTCTTTCCAAGATTAAGCTTAGCTAGGAGCCGCCCTGAGCAAAGGCATACGGACAACCAGAAAATCTGGCGGACAACCACATTTTGAGAATGAGGTTGTCCGTTGGACAACCAGACTTTCAGCCCTTATTACTAACCCTGAGATGTTAAAGGTTTAAGTTTGATGTTGATAATCAGTAATTATATTCAAGCAAATTTCCAAGTTTAATCTTTGTGTGTTCGTCGGATATTTACTTGGTTGTTCATCTAGATCTCCTATTGAGGTTCCCCTAACTGGTTTGCCGCGCATGGTGGACACATTTGGTGTAAAAAAATTAACTCCTTTGTTAATGTCCTATGATATGCTTGGTAAGATTATTGGTCCTTGAAAAACAAATATCTCTGTTAAAAAGTACTTGATTTTTTTTCATTGAATCCTGTATGCAAACCTGCTTTCGGCTCTTACCCTATGAGGTCAAACAAAATAATGTTAATAATAAGAAACAAATAGCCTCATCAAAATATGTGCCGCCATTTGTAAAAATATTTTTATTCTAGTTTTGACATTTCAGGGTTTGACCCAAACTTTTATGAGCAGTGGCAGGCCTTCAGATTTAGCGTGCGCGATCGCGCACGCGCACCATAACTCACGCAAAGGTGAAGTCAGGCGAGTGAAATACAGCGCACCTCACGTCGTCAGGCCTAAAAAAAATATCTTTTTGTTTCCAATTTCTGCAGACCCTATCAAAACATAGGCCTATGTGATTCAAACTTATTTGATTGATTTCCCAAAGTAAAACATTGCTTAATTCCGACCGATCCTATCAAAACATATGTGACCTAAACTTATTTTATAGTTTTGCTCCCGGCATAGGCAATGTTTATTAGATTTATCTTTAACTTTATTAAGCACCAGCAATTCGACTTCATGTCTGTTTGATAGCTAGCCCTGGAAGCTGGCTGCCTTACCAGGCGTTCTAACCTCCCAAATGCATTTATAGGCCCATTCGAGTGGCTGTTTTCGTTGTCGATACTTTTGTGTCAGCTTGGTCTAACAACTTTTTTTACCTGCAAAAAAAATCGCAACGACAGATGAAAATATGACTTATGGGTCATATCATTAATGTGTCAACCAAATGGCTCAAATTTTATTGCAGGATTCTTATCTAAATCAAGATTCTAATTTAAAGAAAACATCTGAGCGGATTTGATTCTCTAGATTTTTTTTTTTTTTCGCAAAATCTTGTCGCCCTGGCAACACATTAATAGCTGAAATGTCTTTTTGAGCCGTGACGGACGGAAAATAAAAAAGCTGTCTACCTAGTTCAGAAAGTTAATAATGTTCGATGTAGATATGTCTTCTGATAGTGTATGTCTATATTGTGTATTGTAAAAAAAAAAAAAAAAAAAAATTGTGACAGTTTGTGTTTTTAAAGGGGTTATTTAATGCAATTTCCGTCCGTCACGTTTTGAAGTCTTTTAATTAATGTGCTGCCACGTATAATAAATTTATTTAGTGAAACTTTTTGTTTTCTCTTACTGCTCCCTAACACCTATTAGTAGAAAAGATGATTATTTACATTGATGTGCCAGTACAAAATATATTGAGGAAAAACCTTGCGAAAAAATTGCCGTGACGGACGGAATTTGCTGGTGTTACGGACGGAAATGTTTTTTTTTGTTTACCCTAAGCAAGTTTCATGCGAATTTTACCCACTGACGATTTCAGAATCGGTCTACATGTAAGATGAGGCTGCCAATTTATTTTAACTTGTACATAAAAAATTCCCAAGCCCAAAATAAAGTAATTACCATAAGTACCATAATTTGTTTACGAATTGTTAACATGACTTATATATGAACTTCTATTTTTTTTCTTCACTTGCCTCTTGGCATGGGAAACACAAGAGGCAAATGCAAAGCAAAGTATTACCAACAGGTTTTTAAATGCATGCTACTCAAGAGAGTGCTGTCTGTAGTCACTGGGACATATCTGGCGGGGGTAGGGTTCGGGCTAGGGGGAAATCATGGGGGGGGGGGGTGAAGTCGTGACGTGAAATGGCAATTTTATGTGATGGCTTTTTAGTTTTTTAGCGACATTGTCATCCCTTTAGCACCATGTGTTTTCCGTCCGTGCTTGTTCGCAAGCGCATCATACTCAAATAGCTCCCTCCCCTGTCAACATGACTTTTTGTATTGACTTTATATTTTAAACGTGTATACCATATGCTTTTGGTTTTTTATTCCATTGACCCTGATTGACCTTGGGTCAATATCAAGGTCACAGCTGTCAGCATATCTGGACTAAAATTCCTTTGATGTGCTATATCTTTTGAATCGTTACAGGTAGTCTTCATTTGGTATACATACAGATGCATCTTAGGAAATTACAGGTCGAGTTTGAAGATGAGTGACCTTGACCTATTTTAAGGGTCAAGGTCACACCACTGTCCAGTTTGTCCATCACAATTAGTTTCATAAACATTAATTTGATTTTTTAAGATGGAAGTTCCCTATTTGAAATCCAAGACGAAGTGCATCTGAGCTAGGAAACTACAGGTCGAGTTTAAAAATGACTTTACCGTTTATGACGAAAGTCACAGCATATAATAGCTAAAACTCCTTTGATTCTTCATATCTTTTGGAAAGTTTGAATTACAGTCTTCCCATTTGGTAATTATATGGTTCGAAGATGAGTGAGTGACATTGACCGATTTGACTGAGAAATGAGCAATAAATTTGCTGGATTGGCTGGCATATATATGTTTTGATTCAAATCATACACTAACAGAAATAAGTAATTTTTACCCACTTGAAGTTGTGGATTGCAGTAGCATGACACAACTTTAAGGGAGTAAAAATTTCAATTCAATAATTTAGCGTTGTATGTGGTTGGAGACTTATTTTTTTTTCTGAACACCATCTAATGGATTATCCTGTTTGAGTTCGAAAATCAGCTAATTTGCATATCCAACATGGCGGTCATGTACTAATTTGCATATCCATTATCCAAGGTAGAAGTAAACTCTCTACAGTCGCCAATATTCATCCGATCTTCATGAATACTTTTCTGAATACCATCTAAAGGATTATCCCGGTTGAGTTTGAAAATCAGCTAATTTGCATATTCAACATGACCGCAATGGGCGAATTTGCATATCCAAGTTCGATGTAAACGCTCTCTGGTAGCCAATATTCATCCTATATCTTTCTGAATACCCTCTAAAGGATTATTCTGGTTTATTTCGAAAATAATCTTATTTGCATATTCAAAATGGCCGCCATGGGCTAATTTGCATATCCGAGATCGATATAAACACTCTCCAGTCTCTAAAATTCATCAGATCTTTGCGAAATTTCTTCTGAACACCCTCTGATGGATTATCCTGTTTGAGTTCGAAAATCAGCTATTTTGCAATATTATGCTGAGCTAATTTGCATATCCAGGATCGATTACAGGATTATTTAGGATTATTCTGGTCGAGTTTGAAAATCAGCTAATTTGCATATTCAACAAGATCGCCATGGGCTAATTTGCATATCCAAGATCGATGTAAACGCTCTCTAGTCACCAATATTCATTGATATCTTTCTGAATACCCTCTAAAGGAGTAATCTGGTTTATTTCGATAATAAGCTAATTTGCATATATTCAAAATGGCCGCCATGGGTTAATTTGCATATCGAAGATCGATGTAAACGCTCTCCAGTCTCTAATATTCTTCAGATCTTTGCAATTTTTTTTCTGAACACCCTCTGATGGATTATCCTGTATGAGTTCGAAAATCAGCTATTTTGCATATTATGCTGATTTGCATATATCCAAGATCGACGAAAGGATTATTCTGTTTAAATTTGAAAATCAGCTAATTTGCATATTCAACATGGCCGCCATGGGCTATTTTGCATATCAAGATCAATGTAAACAATCTCTAGTCGCCAATATTCATCAGATATTCACCAAATTTCTTCTGAGCACCCTCAGATGGATTACCCTGTGTGAGTTCGAAAATCAGCTAATTTGCATATCTAAGATGGCCGCCATGTCACTTATGTTATAAAGCCCCATCGCTACTGCATTAGCAACAAAACTTTTAATTGTGGAAGGTGGAGACTTTAATATTTGCTATGCAAATGTACGATGTAGTTATAATAATTTCAGGATCAGATAAAATGTGTGGATTTAGGGGAGGATGGAGGCCACATTATTAAAAACAAATTTTCCGTCCATCACTTTCCGTCCGTCACACTGACTTTACTCGGGGTTTTTACTCATCCTAAATGTATGACATGAGATATAAAAAAAATTATATAAGCACTAAATAGCATCTAACTAAGACTTTTCAAAACAGGCATTCAATATGATGCATGTGCATAATAATCAGAGAATTTTGAGCATACATAAGGGGGGTCAGTTAAAGGCACATTTTGTGATTCCGTCCGTCACGCTAATACTTTATCAGTTGCTAAGCAACACATATGTGCCAACATATAAAAAGTTATGTAATTAACTTTGTTCTCTCTCAAGTATTTCAAATGGATTTTTAAAAAATCATAAAAACTTTTTTGCGAACTGCACCTAGGGATTTGTCTCTGAATTCCGTCCGTCACAATTTGCGACAATTAATGATCTCACCCTTATTAGTATAGACTATTGTCTGTGTCCTAGCAAAATAACGCAAAAGCGTCCACGACGCAAACAGCCATTCGATTGTCCTGTGTTTGTTTGGAAGTCCCAGTATTACAGTGATGCGCATGTGCAGCGGATGTGCACTGCACGTATGCGCAGCGGCACATGCTCTTGGTTACATCTGACTGCTTTTGGTGTAAGCTACATGTGTGTGAATGGTTATTTTTAGAACAACTTATTCTCAGCAAACGCGAGGCGCTGACGCTGACCCCATGTTGATTTGATGTTGGGCCAGATTCGCAAACGGCGGGCCAACAATAATCCACCATCGTGTTAAAGTCTCATGTTTATTTGATTGTATCGATCTGCCGCACAGATTTTGACTTTGAAAGTAGAAGCCAACAGCCATCCAATTGAAGTATCAGGCCAGGGCGAAACATTTGTCTGTGCGCAACCCATCCTGTCACTGGCAGGTGTAGTTCCCACTACATTATCATGATTATGACAGGATGTGCATAACCAGGTATTTAGCTCAGTTTCTATAAATGTTGCTTTGACAGTAAGTTCCAGAGAGCAAACCCCTGTAGTCCAATGCCGACCAACACTAGAATAATGTCATATCTATACCTAAATAGGCTAAGATCTACAAAGTTCTGGACTATGCAGTGTGCTAATTTAAATTTATGAAATACGGTCAAAATAATAGCTAAGAGGTTATATTTTGGCATCTTATTGGGTCATCCAGTTGAAATAAATATGTTTACAATACAATACAACATGTACTATATTCGACATGCATGGAAGTGAATGTTGCTTCAATTAAAATAAATCTTCCTTTGGTTAAAGTGACACAAAATAAAATAAAAAATAAAATAAATGTCAACAAATCGGCAACAAACATAACGAGATGTTCTGGCCTTAGATGTCAGTCCTTTTTTTTGTATTTCATTTACCCTTTGGCATTGTGGTTAATTGTGGTGAGTGATTACTCACCTCACCACTTTTAGGTGAGCTTTTTTTCACTCGCCACCGATTTTCAAATCTGAAGGCCTGCAGTGGTCCACATGACCACCAGCTCAGAGGATCTGGTGGTCCTACAATTTTTTCAGTGGTCTGACAACAACTAACGTTACAACACTTGGAAATCTTGAACCAAATTTTTTCCGTTTGCGATGTGTTTCCACATCCGTTAATTTTTTAAAGCTACAAAAGGCATGACAGGAGACAGTTCAATGATGATGATCGATCTCAATTTGAATAATTCATGACCCTCATGATTACGAACATATGTTTTGTCCCGTCAAAAGAGTGAGAGAGGGTACACAGGCCTCGTCAAATCGGGTGCCCGGGAGCCCGGGGCTACCAGATGAGCTAGGGGGGGGGGCTACCACAACGGTGGCAGCCAGAGCCTGGCGGGCTACCAGTAGCAATGCCAGCGTAATTACGACGTTCTGCGCCGTGCATCCGTTTATATGGGAAAACAACACTTTGCTATTGGCTTGCTATTAGTGTTTTTTCTAGTCGGATGTTTCTGAAAATTTTGTGGTATTCTAAAGACTATAATATTTCACTTGCTCTAGTTTAAATCGCTCTATCTCTGTTCAAACGTTTATATTTGTACAAGATTCGACCATTGTTTATGTTGAGATTCTGTGAATTTCGAGTTCTGCCATCTTGTTTTTCACGGAAAATACCGATCCGACTTGATTGCATAAAGTAAGTTATTTTGAGAACGTCGTTGGTCAATATTTGCATGTCCTTTGACCTGTGTCAAGCAGACTACCTAATTATAATAATACCCACGATAAATTAAATTTGGAGCAGTAAAAGTATATAAATTATGCCTATAAACAGCGGATATCAGAATAATGTACAACTCCGTATAATTTATGTCAAGATAAATAGTTATAAAATACAATTGTATGAACATGGGGAAATTTGGGGAAGTTACTGTAGGTAAAATAGGCTGTTTCAAGTCAGATAGGGCCTACTATTTTCCTTCCATCCATAAGTGATATCGCATCGGATCGCAAACTAGCACAACGCCACGTTCCGGCGCGTCATACACGCACGTGTTGATCAGCAGAGAGCTGGTCGCTTTTCTTTATATGACGACGAATTGTCTTTTCATACGGGACTGTACATTTTGGTAATCGTACATTGCTCTCATTTTTGTATCACCAGTTTTTCATGCACAATTAGCGCTACAGTAATCAGTATACAAAACCATATCAAACGCTGAAAGGTACGCAGCATACATGCACGCATGTTCAGCTTTGTTTGTAAACACATTGTCCCAAGTGGATGTGGTCATTCAAAGACTGTCACTTACTGGTAGGCCCTATTATAGGCCTACCAGTAGGCTAAGTAGTAGTTTTAAAGTGGGTTTTCCTGGCTGTCACCTCTCTCAACAGGATTGAAGTTTGAACAACATGTTTATATGCTGGCAGTGGCTAGTCAATCAACTTACATACATTTTTTTAAGACAACCCACACACAATATGTAGAATAATCATGGGATCATGGTGATAACAAGACATTCCACTGAATTACGAGGAACAAACTTCTAAATGGACTTGCCTGTAAGTCTAAATAATTAAATGCTTTGAAAAAATAAGGCTTGTCTATTATATACAATATAGCTATAGGCTCTAAATAATTATGCAAATTAGATTCTAATATAAATACTGTAGGCCTTGGATAGTCATACGACATTAGACTCTTAGTCTGCTAGTCATGATACTTGAAATCCACCAGACCCCAACCAATCATGAGAGAAGGTGCCTCATACGCTCCACTTTAATATCCGACTAGGAGAGCAACACTTTTATCTGAGCTACCGATATGCATTGGGGGCTACCAAACTTTTAATGTTAGTAGCCCAGCGGGCTACCAACCATTCTAGAAATTTGACTAGCCCTGGTACATTGTTTATGGTATTATCACCCACGAGTTGCTATGATTGTTTATATCTTTGGGGCATGTTACGATTGTGATTATACTAGCCGTCAGATTAACTTGTATCGCATGTTTATCTCCAATTGCTCAGTCAATTCTCAACCAATTTTCTTGAAATTTTGCAAGGACTCTGTTAGAGTCATCCGAAAATTTTTTTATAGCTAAAAAGTCAGACCATCTGGCATGTAATGCAATTTTTCAACTTCAATTTAACCAGTTTAATGGGTTTATACTACATGTCAAATGGTCTAACTTTTGAACTATATAATATTTTTTGATGAAAATTTCGCAGTATTTGGCTGGTGACTCAAAAATAGGCCTTGCTAAATGTCATAAAAATCGGTTGAGAATTGACTGAGAAATCGGCAAAAAAACATGCGATACAAGTTAATCTGACGGCGAATAGTCTATAGGGCTAGATAGTTTGGTGGACCACAGGACCACTGGATAGAATGGTCTGGTGGTCCGACATAATTTCTGGTGGTCTCTGGTGGTGAACGCTGCATTTACATTGTAGTCCATTTTGCTAATATTGTAAAATTTGTTTTATTTTTCATTGCAGTAAGTTCGGACCGTTCATAGGGTAGCAGCCCAGAATCTTCAATGTACGCGTATATGCACAATGTCAACAATAGGCAACAAAGGGGAGAGAAGCAAGGGCAAGTTTACCTCCATAGATATTAACAGCATATATAAAGGGACAAGTTCAGCACCCCAGAAAACGACCGGTAAGTCAAAGAAAGGCAAAGAAAAAGAAATATATATATTTCATATTTTGCTATCATCTCAGTTAAATGGGCCTTTTAGAGCTCCTTTCTTTTAGAGCTCTAAAAGGTTTTTAGAAGTGATAATTATTCAACTGCAGAGACGGAGGCTGGAGTTTTTTTTAAATAAATATTTTCAAACCAAATTTACGTGATGTAGTGTATAAATAATTGTTTGAAGAACATGTTGCAAATAAATATTGATTGGTCTTTAAAAAATTTAGAGCCTCCCTTCGCTCGGCATAATCAAGCAACCCTTTAATTTGCCGAGACTCGCTTCGCTGGGCTCCTTAGCCATCAATACTAAGGCCGCGTAGTTTGCAATTAAACTTTGTGGACAGCATTTTTATGCCGCCACCGCGAAGCGAGCGAAGGCATAAATGTTCTCGGGTTGTCCGGCTGTTCGTCCGTCTGGTCATGAATGCCTGCCTACGCCAACATGGTCCAACAGATTGAATTCAAAGGTCAAAAGTCTAGGTCAAAGATTTAAAAAAAATGTTTTGTTAACGCGATAACTTGGAAAATAATTATTGCATCTCCCCAATTTTTAAATGTGAAGTTACTCATAAGTATGGAGATCACCTGATTAGATTTTCAGCTTTCCACTGATAATCAAAATGACCGCCAGCTGGCGACTACATTTTTTTTTCGACTCAAATATTTTTTTTTGCAGATTGAATTCATAATTTATACAAGCATTCAACCCTCCGGCAAAAGTTTTTTTTACCAAAGGCCAAGGTCATAGGTCAGAGGTCAAGGTCTAAGATTAAAAAAATGTTTTGTCAAACAAAATAATGTTGATAATAAGTTCAACAATAGGCAACATGTCCAATTTTTTATGTGAACTTACTCATGAGTATGGAGATGACCTAGATTTCCAGCTTTCCACAGGGAGAGAGGAGATAGAGTAGGCCTACATGGGCCTCATGTGATGGCGGATGCATACAATTGACGCATGTGCGTCAAATTTCCCTTCTAGTTTTTTTTTAGTGAAAATAATATTTTGCTTGGAAGTGGGGAAAAAGTTCTGCAGATAGGAAGTGAAATGAATAATTTGTTCAATTTAAAAAACTGCACCCCCCCCAGTAATTCAATGGTGGCTCCTTTACTAGTATATTTGACTGAAAATAGTGGCTTTTAAGTACCGGTACTGTCAAACAGACATCTAGTCTTTGAAAAGTCCTTGAGAGGTCCTTGAATTTATTTGTCAAATTTTTGTGGGAACCCTGTTAGTTGCATGACAGCCTTAGAAAGTAACTGTGGTCCAAGACCAGTAAAACCACTGGTCCTGCGGAGCACTGATAATAAAACACAAATAATTAAAGCTGCTCCTTGGGATGAGACATTACAATTTTGTCAATTTTGAAAATTTAACTTAGATGAAGCTATATAGCCTACTGATCTTAACTAAATATACAAGAAAGTCAAAAAACAATTTTAAAGCACCGAAAAAGAGTGAAATTGTTATATTTCCAGGTCATGTATTGCCATGTAAACAAAACAAGTCAGCAATATACAGCACTTTACACCACATATTCCCACACCTTAAACGGTAAGATCAGAGCAATCGCCGCTAATTGGGGTCCTCTAGCCAGGACATGAGGGGAAACATCTGCAACACTTATTGTCTGCACAACGCTGGGCGGACGGCATCAACATATGGCCCAATGCTGTAAGAACATTCAACCGTCCTTTAGCAAGTGTTTAGGTATACACAAAGTTTGTTTGGGTTTTAATCAGATTCAAAGAAATGTTGATAAAAAATATTTTTAATAATCTAAAAACTCTGCAAAAAATAAAATCATGATCTGGGGGATACACTACTTCATTATAATTACAAAACTAAAAACGAAAATTGATGCCATCCCAAAGAGCTGCTTTAAGTGACAAGTAGTATTCCCCCGCTTAGCATAGGCCTGGTCGGCATTGTGCCGAAAAACGAGCTGAGTATGCGTAGAAATAAGTAAATGTTCCTGATTGTAATAAATTTATCATCAACCTGATCAATTGTGGCCAAGTTTTAGTTATGAGCATTCAATGGAAGTCATGAATACACGTTTCTGTATGGGTGGAATCTCTGAAGTCCTAAAACATTCAGTTTCGGTCATGTTAAGGACTGCTGCCGCTGAGCTGCCGGTCATGCACTCACGTGTCCTGGGTGTGACTGGGACAGGCCTACAGGGCTCAAAATTGGACTGAATTTCCACTTGTCCAGTTGGACAACTGAAAAAAAAGACTAGTCCTTCCCAAAAATATCACTTGTCCTTCTTAATGATTGTCTAGCAGGGACACTCATCCGGAAGGACAAGCCCAGTGAAACTGAACTCGTCCTTCCCAGATTGTTGGCCGTCTCGGACTGTCGGATGGGCCAATTTAGAGCCCTGACATATACCACACACAATAAAGCTAATCCTAGACTATATATAGAAATTATGCGGTCCGGTAAAAAAAACCACAGGTCGGTTAAAACATCAAGTTTACCAGCCCTGTTGTCCTATAAAGATTTTTTCTATTTTTAACGCCTGGACGGGTATCGAAATAAGAGTCCGACCGTCCGTCTGTGCCTGGTAAAAACTGTTCAGGTCGGAGAAACTAAGCCTGCTACATGCCTGATGGTGCTCATAGCAGGCCATACTGTACAGGGAATATTTTGTTCAGTATTGCGTCGCTATAAGCTATGCAATTTAAGCCATTTCCTAATCAAATTCAAAATTGATTGATTAGCAAAATATTTACACATGAATGATCAGGATAATGTGGAAATAGTGCATTGAAAAAATTGAAAAAATTAGCTATTAATCAATAATTTACTTTTAAAAAATTCCCTGATATAATTTTCTGTTATTTTTGGAACAAAATGCAGTTTAGCATTGCAGTCAATAAAATTAAAGATTTTTTTACTAGACTGCCAGGTCTGGTATTTAAGTTGCAAGTTTACCGGACATCAACATTTTTTGCCGGACAAGAATGTTTCAGTGATTAAGATTACACTTTCCTTGCCATTGTTGACATTTTTTTGTAGCTGGGCGTCAGCCCATGTACATTATTATCAGAATCTACTCTCTGAATTTGGGACAAAAAGTGACGTCATTTCATTCATAAAACTGATAGATGGTTGAATTCCATTTATAAATCGGACCATTGGCCTTAGTTTCGGGGACCCTATCAATAGATAGATATCCGCAGGGGCTTCTTATATCAGTTTGATACAAAACAAGACTGTTCGATGTTGACGGTCCCTTAACTACTGGTAGTAGGTTTGTACTCAAGTCTGTCCAAACAGAAATGTTATTAGCTGATCAGCAATGGCCCTTGTCCAGCATAATCAATCAGCTATGTTCTGATTTGGCGCAACTTATGCAAATTACAGGGCCCGGTAACAAGCATTATTCTGGGGAGAAGGGTTTGTATCCTGATCAGTGATTAGCCAGCAATGACATCATTTAAAAGTGACACAATAGCTGACATCCATCTCCAAATATGGTATGCCCTATTGCCCTCAAGGATTTCCTCTCCTGGGACATACTGCATGCTGATTGGCCAGCAATGACATCATTTATAAAGCATGTCTGACCTCAATAGCTGACCTAACCTCTGAGGTCAGAATTATCTGTACATTGGGGCCAACAACACGTCACCCCACTGCAAATGAAATGAGGGAGGGGTGGTATTCAGTTACCATTAATATCGTTATCCCCAAGGTTTCAGGTCAACCCAGCAACCATGATGCGTTGACCCAATGGCGATACAATATTGGTCCGATGTCGCAGACGCTAGGCCAACATTTAATCGCATTGGGTCTGCTGAGCACCTGTAATCAATGTTGTGTTGTTCATCTGGTCTCGACACACATTAATAGCCTACAATGTTAGTCTACCCAGCATCATCTGCACCAGTCCAGTCTCAATTCACTCCGAGCGTTGCGTGTCGCAAAATACATGGCAGAGTGAAGATGACCCAGCATACACAATACAGTGAATCAATTTTGGTTTAACCATGGTCCAGCGTCGTAGACTGGGGTTTAAGCACTACACACCACAGCTGATCAGCATGATTTTTGAGTCTGATTGTCACCTCATAGACATATCCACACCTTGTTTCCCAATTTTCCCGTCGTAGGCCTACATAATACATTGTAAATAAGTTGTAAACCCCAATACAACACAGCGTAGCAAAAACAAAATTGCAACTGAAGGTTGTGGACAGACCTTGGGTTTTCACTGTTGGTGTGGGCTCTTCCAGGGCTACAACATGGCACTTTGGGGTATAATTTTCTGCTCATTGTAGTCTAGCCATTCATTTAAAAATTATATGCATAATGGACAAATCTAATATTTTGATGTGATGTGGGCCTACCTACTCTACCTAGGCAATGAAGTTAGGCCTAAAACACATACTGTGTAACAGTCGACCTGTGCTGGTTTTGACAACATCAGATGCAGTAGCCCTACACCTCTAGAATTGGAGATTTAATTCAGCTCTAGGATAAATTGCCAAATTTAAGTTGTTGCCGTTCCGACATGACAAACTTAAAATTGGGACATTTCCAACCTCAGTCAAGGTGAAGCTGTGACAAGAGGATGAGCATCATTTAATTATCCATTGATATTAGTCTTAATATAGATAAAATAAGCACACAACATTCCTCGTTCATTTACTGTTGTCGCCATTGCATGGCGTGTGTTGCGATCAACAGTAAAACATCAAAATTTTATCTAAATCACAGATTTGATAGGCATATAAGGGCATGCCGTTATGAGCGAGTATGCCATTCTGAATGACACACCCTTATAAGTGAACCATTTGTAGTATTCCCCTTTGCCCCAGCTACATGAGGCCTTTGGCCCTAGTTTATAATTAAGATCCATAAATGTTATCATTATTATATATTATAAATGTTTAATCTAGGTATAGTCGGACGGTTGTACTTCAATTTTATTGGCTGACACTGACTGTAAAAAAAATGTATATTGTATATTGATATGTATATATGTATATTGAAATGTGTCACTCCCTTGGAGGGAGTGGCACATTTTAATATCCATCTACATTTTTTTACAGTCCCTCCCCTTATGTCAGAAATAGTTTGAGAAACATAGAGGTAGATTGGAAAAGCATAACTGCTGCTAACGATCGACAACACATAGGGAGACATGTATTACTCATGATCAAGTTTCTGCCCACGGTGGGCGGCCGCACCCAGCACTCTGATACGCCACCCACCACAACATTTGCAAAAAACATGGAAATAGGGTATTTTTAGTATAATAACATGACGAACTCCAAAAATGGCGTGTTTGATGCCAAGACAGCCCACTACTGTGTCTTGCCAGAACCCTGCATGATATAAGGTATTAGCCATCTCGCCCTCCTACTGACAAGTTTTTCCGGGTATGTATAAAACTTAGTGTGTTGCTTCATAAGCAGTCATCATCAGTTCTCAGTCCCTAAACTGCGGCTGGCCCTACATGTCGTTAGGTTCTTGTGCACCTGGCTGGTTATGGGTCGGCAGGCCGGCTAATGCACATGGCACACTGGACTTGGCAGGTGGTGGGTCTGTTCTGTCCTGGTCATAAAGCGTAGCCTACGAGGGGTTAGGTGGGCCTGTGGAAGATTTGAACATAAAGATCCAAAGGGTGAGGCAGCACATGATGGGGTCAAGGAAGACTTGACCCCCCCCCCCCCTACCTGTCTGGTGCAAACTAAGCTAAATTTCAAGAACTAGCCATACATATCTCCCTTGCATTAATTATAACACTGCAATTGATGTAATATTTACATGTAATAAATGTGATCACACTCTTTACAGCCTTGTCAAAATCAAAACAACAGAACTGCTATAATTTATTTGTTCTTTTCTCTTTTTTTTTAGTGACAACTCGACAACATGGCTTACAGAGCTTGGGAAAAGTGGGCAGTACTCGTCGTATGCCACCACCAGCAAACTTGCCAAGTTTGAAAAAAGAAAACTGTGGAAACGACCCAACAATAAATTTAGTTCCAACAGGTGGATCAGGTCAGTGTGCAGCAATTTGTAACACAAAAATTCCAAAAACACAAAAAATCTAAATGGCTGATTTATTGCGATTTCTCCCATTTTACATCAATAATTTTACCTTGTTGGCGCGATAACTTGGAAAAGTTTTCATGTATCTATTCGTACTGAAATTTGTTATGCATGTCACTAATAACCTGTTCTCAGACAAGTTTTATAATGGCTGAAAAAAATCAAAATTGACTGATCACTTTTTTGCAATTTTTTACATTTTATGACTGTAATAAATCAAAAAGGCCTATTTATTGCGATTTAAAAAAATTCATGAACTTATCCTGTAATGTTTGGTTAATGACGGAGATTTAGTGCGTTATAGAACGGCCGTGTTATATGAGAATTTTACCCTGTGAACTGTTATTTTTGCCCTACCGCTTGTTATAAAACAGTCGCGTCATTCTCTGCACTTTACAGTACTTACTCAATACTGTATGCTATGTAAACTGACTTTTCCCTCATTATAACATGATTGTTGGGGTCCAATTGCCCGCCATGACACATTTCAGATGCTCACACATCTGGATGTGCACATGTTGATGTTTACTTCCAAATTGTGCATTACAGACGTGTGTATGTTTATTTCTAGAACACTGTAGGACATCGTCCTGTTACAGTGAGGGATATTCACCACGGGTTTATTGATAGTGCATACCCCAATGTTTTTCCTAAACTACTCTAATAAACGCGCACCCCCTCTGTAACCACAGGAGGTATGCTAATCGACTCCCCGGGCGTTGATTAGAATAAATTCGATACCAGTATATCAAGTTATTTAACAATTCTTTAAATTTCCAGGATGGGGCAACCAGAAAGAGAAGACGGAGAGTGGTGGCAGTCAGCCGCAATCATCGCAGCCGCAGCCGGCTTCGCCACAATCACAGGGGCAAACCACACCTCAGACTACGAAGGTACTAGTCTATTGTAATGTACTTGAAATTGTGAATGTAAGAAATTTTCGCTGCATCTATTTTTCAGATTTGCTAATTTTTTTGATTGAATATGTGATGTGACACTTGTTAGGCACCACCGCAGGGAGCAGTGATTACAGCAAAGCCAGTTACCACTCCGCAGCAGACACCACAAGCACAAGGGGGAAATGGCAACGGTGCTGCAGGGGCCAAATCGTGGAGCAGCATCACTTCAGGCCAAAAAAGTCAAGGGGTATTTCTGAATCAAGAAGAATTTCCACAACTAGCTGCTGGGGTAGAAGAAAGGTCACCTCCACCGCTAAAGAAGGAGGAAGAAAGCAAAGAATCACCGTATGGGCCAGGGCCAAGTCTAAGGCCACAAAGTAAGTTGGAGGGACTAGCTCAGGCTAAAATCATAAAAAAATCGGTGATTTTATTTTGGCTTATTAATATGACCATACAATGTAAACATGTCCATAGACTAAAACTGCAAAAGTTTTAAATTTTTTGTGCCCCGCATTTAGGCTAGATATAAAGACGAGATTCCCGTATTTCTTATTTCGATGATGTTGGGTCTTGAGTGGTTTTCTGTATGATTAATTTCTCGGAAATAACTTTAAATTTGTGGAATTGGGAACATATCTAACTCCATGTGTGTGTTAAGAATAACTTTTTTCGTTGCACCACGAAGCCAGATTTTGAGATTTTGGCTCAGCTGATCAGATGAACACTGATATAAACGACACATCAATTCCTATTTCCAATACAATATCAGTACACAGTGCATGAGCTCTGTTAGCAATACACTTTAACCCTCAGTGCTTTGACCTGCCTCGCTAGCACAGCAATACCAACCTGCCAGTACTGTATACGACACGTGACCTACTATGATCCAATGTTGTTTGAATGTTGGCCCGCCGTCTCGGCATTAAAACAACATTGGGTCAACGTCTCTTGTTTGCTAGGTAGTGCACCTGTCATTAATAATAGGCCTAATACGGCAACACTGACCAAATGCTGGGCCAGCGTTATAAAAGGTGTGCCAGCATTTAAACAACGATTTTTGCATGTGATTGTCCAGCAGTTTGCCTGTATGGTCAGTCTGTCCCAGAGGCATACACAACAACACTCAGCTGACACAAGGAGACGTTGAATCAATGTTGGTTCAACGTTTGTCCACCATCCACGACGTTGGATCAACGTTAAGCCAACTTTGATTCAACGTCTTGTCTCTACTGCCCTGCCAATACACATGTATAGGGCCTATATAATATATGCCTATCGGCCACTCACTGCCCAACAAAACTAACATTCACCCGATGTGGCATTAATGTTGGGTGAGCTTAATAGACGATGCTCTAACATTAAACCAGCAAAAAAAACAATTCATTTGTCGTTAAAATTTTGGCCTAGGGCCTACTGGTGCCTACAGTCTGAATACGTCCTGAAAACTTTATAAACACCCCTTAGGCAATGCATAGCCTAATCCTGCTATGCTTGATGAATCTCATAGCCATATGCGAAGCCCCAGAAGTGACATTTAAATTAGGGTATTATTGTTTTCAACTCAATATCAAGTTTTTAACTCATTAATTATATCGATAACTTTGCAATCTCAATATACCTAGGCTTATCGAGTTGTGAGTCCTATTATAGCGAGTCTATTTAATGTTGTCCTGCAGTCTCGCACTGTTATTACGCTGGTCTATCATTAAATCTACATTGGCTCAACGACTGTGGCAGTGGAAGTAGTTAATCTGTCTCCTGACTCAGTTAGGCCTATTTCAATGCTAAACACTACGAACTGCCATCACATATGAGCAAATAGCAGGAGGCCTACTAGCATGCAATGTGCCTAGGCTACTAAATTGTTTTGTAGACAGGTTTTTTTGTACCTTCCCCTACCTGTCAATGACTGGGGTATGCCTAGTAACATATATGCCTATACCACCCAAACTGTCAGGTAATATAAACAGTTTCTGTTTAATAGATCAGCTTTGAATAATAACTGCACCACAGTCCCAGACCCTGGTCCCAGCCCAGGGTCACACAGGTAGTAGCCTGAGCCTATAGGCCTATTTCCATTGGGGTAGGCCTACCTGATTATCCCTATTAGTTGAGTAGGAGAAATAGGTTCCCGTGCACCCCCCGGACAACTAAATTGAAAAAAATTGTCCCACGGGGGTCTAATTAGCATATTTCCAAGATGGCCGCCAACCGCTCTATGTCTAGGACATACTTATTTTGATAAATCTGTAGCGCATGTTTTTCATCGATTTGTCCGTCAATTATCAACCAATTTTCATGAAATTTTGTACAGGCCATCTCCAAGTCATGTTCTAACATCGGTAAAAATTTCGTAAACTTATATACAGTATTTCAAAAGTTAGACCATTTGACATGTAATAAATTAAAATTATGACGTTCCTTTATAAACCCATTACACTAATTCTGGAATTTTATTACATGTCAAATAGTCTAACTTTTGAAATATTCAATATAATTTTTCTAATTTATTACCGATGTTAGAACATGATTTGGACATGGCCTGTACAAAATTTCAAAGAAATCGATTCAGAATCGACGGATAAATCGACGAAAAACATGCGCTACAGATTTGTCAAAATAATTGTGTCCTGGATATATATAGCCTATATAGTTTAGCAGATAAGGTAACCTATTGTGCATTTTATGATTAAAGCATGACATTTCTACCACTTGTAAGGGACATTTCTAGATGTGGAGGTAGACTGGATTTGCCCTCTGATGACCTCTAGACGTCATTGACGTAAACTTATATACAGTATTTCAAAAGTTAGACCATTTGACATGTAATAAATTAAAATTATGACGTTCCTTTATAAACCCATTACACTAATTCTGGAATTTTATTACATGTCAAATAGTCTAACTTTTGCAATATTCAATATAATTTTTCTAATTTATTACCGATGTTAGAACATGATTTGGACATGGCCTGTACAAAATTTCAAAGAAATCGATTCAGAATTGACGGATAAATCGACGAAAAACTTGCGCTGCAGATTTGTCAAAATAATTGTCCTGGATATATAGCCTATATAGTTTAGCAGATAGGCCTAAGGTAGCCTATTGTGCATTTTATGATTAAAGCATGACATTTCTACCACTTGTAGAACATATCCTAAGGGACATTTCTAGATGTGGAGGTAAACTGGATTTAACCTCTGATGACCACTTCGAAAATATTCACTGCTCTATATCCCAAAAGTGTGTCAAATATTCGAAGGTCAAACTGGCAAAAAATAGTTAAAATGTCCACTTTTTATCAATTTACACACTGTTGTGGTGCAGTCATTTGTTACAAAAGACTGGTTTTGACTTATTGTTCGTCCTATATATTGTCAACACACATTTTAGGATATTAAGGATAGTATCAGCCTTGAGAGGGGGGCTATCTACTAGGTATTCCACTTATTACGCTCCTTCTTCAACATTTAGTTGAACGGACCAAATCACAATAATTAGGCCCTATGCACCATTGTAGAACATCAGCTTGGGCTCCCATAGCAAAATATTGATAAATAATTGGGATATGAAGTTTGAAATGGGTTTGGGTAGTGTTTTACTGGACTACCATCTGAAAGCAATTTGAAGGTCATGTCAAGGTCATTTCAAGGTTAAACCGACAAAACCTGTTTTTATGATCACATGTCTTCTTCAGAGCTGTTTCAATTTCTTTTTCAAACGTGTCTTCACTGTATATGTGCTCTGAGACTAGAGAAAACTGAGAGGAGCCTGAGCTTCAGTGTGGTGGCATGTATAGGCCTAGATTTTTTCCAAGAATTACATCTATCTACATCAACCTAACTTTATGTAAGTGAGCCATATCTGATAATTGACAGCTCAGTTTTATTATCGTGATTTCCATTATTGTAATTGGTTGTATGCCTACATTGTTGTCACTGTTTACTATCCTACATGTAGCAATCATGTCCCTTTCAACAAGTTTGGTCAACAAAGCAATGTCTTCTAATTCGGGACCACATTATTATCTATAGGCCTACTGTAGACAGATGCATAGTGTAAGCCATGTGAGCCAAAAGTATGGCGTTGATGTCATCACCTTTTTCTAGTCTTTCCAGTCTAATGGTCCAGGTAGCTGGAAGTTGTTAAAAAACACATAAATTCAGAGAAAATGACGGCTTCCTATAATTATTTATTATAACTGTTCGATTCGACAGTTAAATTGTATATAGACTATATTCTTAGCGTGACCCTAGTATCCTAATGGAAGTAGCGAGCAGGTTTTCATCCCCCGTCCGTAGGAGAAGGGGGGATTTTAGTTGCGCCTGGATCTATCACACGTGAGGCTCATGCATCAGGAGGTACTTTGTTTTTGTGGGTGCAATAAATAAAAAAAATAGTGGTCATTTGTTTCTATTGAAATCACATTCTTAACAACATGGTGATGTGTAAGTGATTTAAAGGGACTGGCTAAAGCTAAAATCGTCAAAAAATCGGTGACTTTATTTTGGTTTCTTAATATGATGTAAACATGTCCATAAACTAGAACTGCAAAAGTTTTAAAATTTTTGTGCTGCGCATTTACCAGTTAATAATAATAGTAATAATAATAATAATAATAATAATAATAATAATAATAATAACAATAATAATAATAATAATAATAATAATAATAATAATAATAATGGTGAGTTCTTATATAGCGCACATACAATGCTCTGTGCGCTTCACACATATTACCCCTGGTCACTGGACCTGTTCCTTCATGTACCATTTCAACTCCCTTTTTGGAGCATACAGCACTTGCAGCCATTTCGGCGCTAGGAACTAATCGCACACATTGCCATCTCTGTCCTACCAGGTACTCATTTACAAGTAAAGCATGTGAGGGTAAAGTGCCTTGCCCAAAGACACAACATCGAAATAATGTCCCAACATTGAGAGGGGAGAAACATGATATTTCTCTGAAAATCCTGCACCAAGCGGGATGCGAAGCCGCACGGTATGCAGCGACATTGGCAAAGCTCCGCGCTCTAACCATTGCGCCATTTCCCTCTCTGTATAGCTAGGCTAGATATAGAGAAGAAATTCACGTATTTCTTATTTTCGACATGCATGTTCGAAATAAGAAATCAGGAATTTCGTCTCTATATCTAGCCTAACTGGTAAATGCGCAGCACAAAAATTTGAAAACTTTCGCAGTTCTAGTCTATGGACATTTTACATCATTTGGTCATATTAAGGAGCCAAAATAAAACCACCGATTTTTTAAATATCATTTTAACCTGATTGAGTCTCTTTAAGACCCTGTCACCATGATATATATAAAACCAATTATTCGACCATTCGGTATTCAATTCATACTGAATAGACTGTATTATTTTCTACTAGGTAATGGCGCTTTTCCATGTCCTGTCGACAACAGTTATATTATAACTAGACTAAACATTTAACAGCCACCAAATAGGATATCTAATAATAAAACCGCTATAACGGTCTACTATTTCGTTATAACGGTCTAGTATTTCGTTATAACGGTTTAAAAATCCGGTATAACGAGCTACTATTCCGCTATAGCGGTGTATTATTTCGTTATAACGGTCTAGTATTTCGTTATAAGGATATACTTATCCGTTAAAACGATCTACTATCCCGTTATAACGGTCTAGTATTTCGCTATAACGGTCCAGTATTTTGTTATAACGGTGTATTATTCCGTTATAACCGTCCAGTATTGCGTTATAACGGTCTAGTATTTCGTTATAAGAGTCTAGTATTGCGCTATAACGGTCTAGTATTCCGCTATAACGGTCCAGTATTTCGTAATAACGGTCTACTATTTCGTTATAACAGTACAATATCCCGTTATAACGGTCTAGTATCTCGTTATAACAGTCTAGTATTCCGTTATAACGGGCTAGTATTTCTTAAAACAGTATACTGTTTCGTTATAACGGTCTAATATTTCGTCATAGCGGTCCAGAGTTTCGCTATTACGGTCTACTAATCCGTTATAACGGTCTTTTAATCCGTTATACCAGTCTACTAATCCGTTATAACGATGTACTAATCCGTTATAACTGTATACTAATCCGTTATAACGGAACAGTAGACCGTTATAACGGAATATGAGACAGTTATAACGAAATACTAGACCGTTATAACGGATTAGTAGACCGTTATAACGGATTAGTATGCCGTTATAACGGATGAGTAGACATTATAACGGATTATTAGGCCATTATAACGGATTAGTAGACCGTTATAACGTTATACTTGATCGTCATAACAAAATACTAGACCGCTATAACGGGATAGTAGACCGTTGTAACGGGTTAGTAGACCGTTATAACGAAATAGTAGAACGTTATAGCGAGGTACTAGACTGTTATAACGGTATAGTATACAATGAGTACAATGAAAAAATATATAAAATATATAAATATGAATATATAAAGAATATATAAAGAATTTGATCTGAAAACTATTCGAAAATAAACATAACAACCTCAGTGAAAAACCCTTAACCACCGGAAAGCAAACACAAAAAAACTTCACGTCAAAAAAATAGACAAACCTGGTTCGATGAAAGGTTTGGGTGTGCTTGGCCTTCTAAGAAGTTGCCCAGGGGGGACCACGCGGAGGTGACACCCATCCCCCCCCCCCCCCCCCCGTTTCATGTATGGTAAGCCCCGTGAAAGATCTGTGAATGTGGTCAGAAGCAAACTACTCAAGGATATGGTTGGAGAGGATGATACTCTTAGCTCAAAGTCAAAGGTTGATATGGTTTGCTTGCCTCGATCTATGTCAGGAATCTCTCGTACCACATATTCAACGAGTCAAGCATCATGTAAAAATGAAATGAATCGGGCTTTAGGCCACCTTTGCGCACATATAGGCTAAACTGGGCCAGAAGAACCTCATGAAGATGGTGAGATGAATGAGATGACACTGTCCTCCAGACACAGATTTCGAAATTTGCGCTCTGGCGGTCTGAAGCCGAGCACGCTACCTATCACGGAGGCTCCCCACAATAATTTCACACGTGGATGGGGAAGAAACATTTTTGTTTCTATAAAAAAACCGCCGAGACCGGGAACCGAACCCCGTGAAAGGCAGCGGTGCTAACCACTACCCTAGGGCCCCTGCCCCCAATCATCATGTAGGCCCTAGCTTGTTACAAACATGCAGCCCAAGCAATTTTTGAGAAACCAGAGCCAGATTCTGAAAGTCAAGGGTGGCTGAGAACTGATGATGGAGTTGTGGAGCCTGTATGGTCCATTGGCCCTATATTGCCATCATCTTTGATTAAATTATTAGACATTTGTGACACTGAAAATGATAATGACGAGAATGATTGCACAGATGATGAGCCGAATCTGAAAGAGGATGTGGAGATAAAACTATGTTGATATGTTGACAGAGGATGACTACCAGACTTTGCTTATTTTTTAACAGAAACATATGATTTACTAGTATCTATCATTCTGTGATATTTCACTGAAGAATTAATAGCATGATAGTTCGAATTAAGCATGCATTATTGCTCATTTTAGAAAACAAATCTGTCAATTTTATCTAAATTACATGAATAAAAATATATCATTCTGATCACTTTTGCACTCAATTCAGCATCCCGGAAAACCATAAAATTGACACCAAGATCATTGTAATCGGTCCATTAGTTGCTGTTTTATGACATTTAGTGTTTCGACTTTACTATAGGACACAATTATTTTGGTAAATCTGTAGCGCATGTTTTTCGTCGATTTATCCGTCAATTCTGAACCGACTTCTTTGAAATTTTGCACAGGCCATTTCCAAGTCATGTCCTCACATCGGTAAAAAAATCGCAAAATTATATTGAATATTTCAAAAGTTAGACTATTTGACATGTAATAAAATTCCAGAAATAGTGTAATGGGTTTATAAAGGGACGTCATAATTTTAATTTACTACATGTCAAATGGTCTAACTTTTGAAATACAATGAAATCATCCTGATCACCTTTGCATTCAATTCACCATCCCAGAAAACAATAAAATTGACACCAAGATCATTCGAATCGGTCCTTTAGTTGCTGTTTTATGACATTTAGTGTTTCGACTATACAAAAGGACACAATTATTTTAGTAAATCTCTAGCGCATGTTTTTCGTCGACTAATCCGTCAATTCTGAACCGATTTGCTTGAAATTTTGCACAGGCCATTTCCAAGTCATGTCCTCACATCGGTAAAAAAATCGCAAAATTATATTGAATATATTTAATTTAAAAGTTAGACCATTTGACATGTAATAAAATTCCAGAAATAGTGTAATGGGCTTATAAAGGGACGTCATAATTTTAATTTATTACATGTCAAATGGTCTAACTTTTAGTTTACGAAATTTTTACCGATGTTCGAACATGACTTGGAGATGGCCTGTACAAAATTTCATGAAAATCGGTTTATAACTGACGGAGAAATCGACGAAAAACACGCACTAAAGATTTACCAAAATAAGTGTGTCCTAGACATAGAGTGGTTGGCGGCCATCTTGGAAATATGCTAATTAGGCCCCCGTGGGACAATTTTTTTTAAAGTGAACATCAAAATTCTTTAAGTAGATATCCTAGGGGTGCTGAAAATGATTTCAGAATTTAGTTGTCCGGGGGGTGCACGGGAACCTATTTCTCCTACCCAACTATATAGGCCTACTAATAAACACAGAGACGCAGTTGGAGGGCGTATTTATCAGGAGTTTATTATGTGCACTGAAATCAGTGTGCAGTCTTTCAATACAGGTGTCGACTTAAGGTGTAAAAAATAGATATGACAGATCAAGGCTGACCCTGTGCACTCTCCCACCCCCCCCCCCCCCCCCCTCCTCCCTCCCCGACTAAACATTGAAAACAACATTAAGCTGACTACAGTCAGACACGAGATACAGGATAGTTACTGTCGGATTCAACACCCTCATTTAGACTAATATATTTGTTGCTTAATTGTGTAACAGCATCATCTTAGCTTTCATTAAAACACTGACACTGGAGCCCGGCACAAGCTCTACTTCAGTGCCGTCAGGCTCTAGTTTTTGACATGGTTCTCAAAAATAAGAAATCAGTCAAAACATCTTGCATTGATTTATGTAATGACATAAATTTGTGACTTTGTTTCAACCCTCCTAGTTGCAATGTATCAGCTGCAACAGCTCATTTTTAAAGAAGAGAATACCTTTGCCTAATTTGCAGATGTTGCTATGTGGAGAGAGGGAGGTGGGCGCGCCATTCCACAGCTGCCACAAGACGAAAAGGAGAAGCAGGAGCTAGTGCAGCAACCAGTATTGGCACCATCCGGGCCAGCTGCGAATGGTACACTGACGTCCGGTGGGGCAGAAAAACCTGAAAATGGACCTCAACCGCTGATGCCTCAACAACAGCAGCCGTTAGGTCCACGTCCTGGATCAGGACCTCCTCAAGGCATGGGGCCAGGTGGTCCTATGATGTACAGGGGCATGCTCCCTCCTTATGTGAGAATTGTGTTTTTAACCTTTAAAGCGCTGAATTCATTTGTAAAAAAACATCGCAACCGAAGGGTTTTTTCAATTTGAAATCGTCATAAATGTCTTAGTCAGCTGTTTCCAATTCATTAAAGCTTAAAGTAAAAAAATTTACAATCACATTCCCCACAATATGGAGATGTGCAGGTAATTTTTTTAAGGTTTTGCTGAAATTCAAAATGGCCGCCACGGATCAATTTCAATTTTTCTGAGGTTGCAAAAACTTAAGTTGTAAATTATTTAAATTTTACAATCGCATTGCCCACGATATGGAGATGTGCATGTGATTTTTTGAAGTAAATTTAAAATGGCCATTTTTGTGGGCGTAAAAAACTCAAAAGACCTAATTTATGGTGGGGGATGATATAGGACTTCAGTCCTCTTGTTTTTAATTTAGGCCTAACTTTTGTTTGAATTACCATAATTCTTAATTGTTTAGACCACATAAATAGTTCACGTCTTTCTCGCAATACTGTTGTTTACATTTTCTTTTAAATGTGAAACAAATTTTTTTGTGTGATCTAATTATTTATTTTTTCTGTTTATTGAAGATGTACCGAGGGGCTGGTTACCCTCCTTATGGTCCAAATTATCCTGGACATCCTGGTATGCCCAGACCTGGACCACCATTCTTCCCTGATCCCCGTGATCCTCGGTAAGCTTTGGATTATATTCAGCAACCATTTATGTACTGAACGAACTGATAAGAGGTTTAATACCCGAGTTTACAAAATTAAATGAAAGCTATAAATGCATTAAAAAGTGCACTTTTTCTAATGTCTTTTTATATAAAATTTTGCACGATTGCTATAAATGCAACATTTTTCTTAAATGGGGTAATATAAGAGTTGCTAGTTGGCTGGTAAAGTGTACCCTTATTTAAAAAAAACATAGGGTCAAATATTTGTATTGATATGGCCTGTATGGAAGTCCATTAGAAGCCCACCAAAATCAGAAAAACAGTGTATGCTGGACACATAGTTAACCAAAAGGCAATAAGCAGCTACGGGTCTAGTTGTTTATGAACGGTCGCAGCGGCGCATTTCCGGCGAGTGCTTATAAACACCTGTGCGTTTATAAATAGGTGGGCAATATATATATAATAATCAATATATATTTAATCAGATAATAATATACAGTTTTGTTGTTTTCGTAAGGTGCATTATTGTATACCTCACCTAAAAAGTAAGATAGATGTCCGAAATCTGTGAGTTTAGCTCTTGTTTTCTGCACTAAATCGTGTGTACAAAAAAATTGGCACATAGAAAATGCAAATTTCGTATACAAGTTGGTCATCACTAGCTACCACCTCATGGTTTTAACAGATTGTACCGCAAACGTATGCATTTTTTAGCGAAGACACTTTAAGGAGGTGGGTCAGAAAACCGTTTTATGGCGATTTTTACCAATTAAAGCATCGTATTTGACAGATTCTGCTACCCAAGTGCATTACCAAGTAGTGATGTGTTGTATATTTATACATTATACCAAATCTGGTATAATTAAGAGAAAATACCTGATATGATGGGATAAAATGTAGTCAACCAGTCATATTGTCTGACCGTTTATAAACGCTCTGGTGTTTATAAGCACTTGCCGGAAGTGTGCTGCGAGTGCTTTTCAACGCACGTTTGTTTTTAAATGTGCGGCCAATAATAAACGGCTGGACCAGTACCTGATAAGGGAGATGTCTATTTTGTCTATTTTGTCTATTTTCTAGTATTTCTTGTCATTTTAATTTCTAGATTGAACTGAAGAAGAGTGTTAATGTTATAAACAAATTGTTGATTGGCTTGAATTAGATATAGTGAAAAGATGCCACATGGGTGCTTTGACTTTTTATTGTTGACATGTATTGTGAGGACTAATATTATCCTTGATGATGATATTTTTTCATAAACTGTACTACACTGATGACATTGGCAAAGTAGATGAGTTAGGCGGCCCAGTCATACCGGGTAAAACAGTACATCTAATACTGAAAATTGCATAAAAAATGTTAGGTATTTTTTGTCGCTCTACCTCACCATTCCACTACTTAGTCATGTCTTAAGGTTTTATTTAGTAAACAAATTGTAAACAGGTACAGAGGAATGGCACCACAGCAACGCCCAACTGCACCTGGTGAAAATACAGCGGCTGGTGGGAAAGGTATGAAAAGGATTCCTATTATAAAGGACGAGGAGATGAAAGTTATGGATGAACTTGACGCCGCTGGTAAAGGAGGGTGGGCAACTGCTCACCCCGAAATAGATTTCAAGTGAGAATTTTAACCTGCTTCAGTATCGTGCAGTTTTTTGTAGGTGTTTACATGTAGGCTCCATTCATAATTTGTCTGTTCTTGTCACTCTGCATGCATATCTGTCCATCCTTAACGTTATTGGAATGTACATCAAACTTCATATAATGTGGCTAATTTGGCACTTAACCCTCAAATGGTTCATGTGACTCAGGTGTGAAAATTAGTACCTGGTAGGACAGAGATGGCAATGTGTATAATAAAATCATTGCTCTGAAATGGCTGCAGGACTATGCTCTCCGTGAGTTAAGATGACACACGAATGAACAGGTTCGGTAAGCAGGAGGTGAAAATGTAAAAGTCGGATGAAATAGTTGATGTCAGACTATAACCCCTGCATCTTTACCTTTTACCTTTATATAATCAACCCTTCATTTTCTAAAAAAATGACATATTGACTGGAGTTTTGCTTACTAAACCTTTTCAAGTTTTCTCTCATATAATCTTTCTTGACATGGCTGTAATTTAATAAGAATTATCCTTGTGTATATAGTAAAGTAGTAAAAAAAATTAAGTTACTGTGTTATAGATCTATTACACTATAATTAAACCTTACTCACCAAATGCAACTACATGACCGTTATAATCACACATTTTTTAGCCACCTTTTTCTTGTGGGCACAATAACTTGCCAGTTTTTCAGTTATTCTGCTGAAATTAGTTTGCTAAAAACCAGTTCTCGGACAAGTTCAATAATGACTGAAAAAGAATCAAAATGACCGATTTACCACATTGGCAACAGGCTATTGTCGAGTGTGCTGTTGTTGAACTTGTTGCTGTTTTTTTTTTAATAACTTTTACTGCTGTTTTGTGTGATTTTCTTATATTTCGTTTTTCTATTTCAGTGAAAAGCTTGTATTTAGTGATGAAGAAGATGAGGGGAAAAGGTAAGTTATGGCAATGAGCAATTACATCACCAGCACAAATGAAAGGAGGAACAGGGCTTTAGGTCAATCACTTCTGTGAAATCTGAAAAAAACGATGCCTTTGCATACCATGATTTTATCTTCAATTTTATGTTATATTCCCTGTCCATCATGGCCGGTATTTGAAATGAATGGCCCTTGAATATAGTAGTCAAGTGTTATCTATAAAATCACGAATGTCACCACAATATCTCGGCTAGCAATCACACATTTTGGTATCTTTCCTGTGAAGTGTTGTTGTTTTCGAATAATTATCGCTTTTAAACAATAATTTCGGGACTCGAGGACTGTTTTAGTCCCCGATGGTTTTTTTGTTATATCTGGTTAGAGGTGAAGCATGTACTTCTCTGCCTGCTACATAATCACCCGTTTTAGATGTCAAGGATGCCATATTAAATCTGTGAAGATCCTCATTTCCATGGCTTATAACTTTTTCTATTGAAATTAAGTCCATTTATTCATCCAGGATTTGATGCATCTATGTCTTATAGTCTACTATCATTTTCGAGAAAAGTTTTGGCTCTCATTCAAGATTTCATCTTATTTCACAACTGTGGGCACCTTAGCTTATTGAATTATGCAGATGTTTTTTTTATTAATTCCAAAATATTGATCTGATTAGTTTTCCTTATAAGCACGCTATCACTAAAAACGCTTGTCTGAATCTCTTTGATTTTGTATTAAGGCATTTTCTCTCTGGCCAAATGAATATATTTTGTCACAGTTAAGTAATTGTTGTTAAAATTGTGTCCATTTAAAATTTTCATGTCTTACTCAGTCACCTTCAGAAAGTAGGATTTTGCCTGTTTTGTGTGTGGTATCTTCCAGTACGCTCCCCTTATACAATGCATGATCAGTTATGCTGATCAAGTTGATGTTCAGCTTGATTGATTGATATGATATGTATATGTTATCTATGATATTTAAATACAATAAGTTACACAAGTCTACATTGTAATTCTCACTAAGTTTTGATCAAATTGATATATTTCTATTTAAAATAGGTCTTGGAATGAGTAAAAGTAACATTGATGCTTAAGGTTTAGACTTTTTAAATTTTATTCTAGCAATTTTTACTAATATATACATGATATTTTACTTCTCTTTCCTTGGAGCAGAGAAGGGAAAAGGGAGAGAGAACGAGAAAGAGTTAAAAACAAAGAGCACATGGAGAGAGATTACGAGGCTCAAAGGGTGAGACAAAATAATTTTTCATGTTAAAAAGTGCATCAAGCAATCTAGTCTTAGTAGTTTTAAATATTTTGGTGAACAGTGTCACTTTCAATATTAAAAGCATATAAATTATTGTTTTTTCATTTATACTTGCAAGAATCAAATTTCTATCGATCTGAAATCCATGATAATTGAATAATCATTTCATTTAGTATGAAACATGTCTAACATTAAAAAAAATTATAGCGTTATTATGCTTTTTGACCTTTTGACTCCCAAGAGGGTATTGTCATCCCCAACTCTCTCTTGTCTGTCCTCATCCAATACTGGTAGATAAGTCCCAGCTAACTATCGGGGCTGGACACTAACTCATTGGACCTTCTTGCCCGAAGAGCAAGAAATTTTTTAGGGTACTAAATTTATCACTTGCCCGACTTGCCACTGACATTCGTGGTCTGTTGTGACAGTCACTAAAATTTCAAATGCTGCAAATTGAAGCCATTGCCACTGTGTAATTTTTTACTTGCCCTCACCTGACTGTTGAGTTAATCTAAATATTAGGTGTACACATGCCTCTTCTCATACAACTTGTTCGCGGCAGTCTCATTTGTTTGGTCGCAATTATTTTTATTTTAACTTTTATTTCACACCGAAGTGCATCTGTGTTTCATCAAAATTTACATCTGTGATGGGTTTCAATTGCTGATGATTTCGTTTAACCCTTTAGTAAGAAGGGAAGAGCTGGCATGTATATATACTATTGTATTGGTTTTTCAGAGACAATGGGGACAGAGGATGGCTTTTGACCCACGAGTCCCTCAAATGGGATATCCTCATCCATCATTCAGAATGCCTCACAATGCTCAGGTAGGTTACACCAGTAAATCATTTATTCACTGTAGAAGATGAGATTTTTTAGGGTACTTGCCCCCCCAAATTTATCACTTGCCACTGACATGCGTTTTCTGTTGTGACAGTCGCTAAGATTTAAAATGCTGCAAATTGAAGCCAATGTCTGATTTCCCGGTCTTGGTGGTTTGAAGTAAACAAAAAATTGTTTCTTCCCCATCCACTCGTAAAAACTCAGTATTGTGGGGAGCCTCTGTGACGGAGAGGTAGCGGTCTCAGCCTCAGACTTCTAGGGTTTGAATTTTGAATCCTGTGTCTGGAGGTCGTTTTCGGCCTCAGACCTCCAGGGTGTGAATTCCGAATCCTGTGTCTGGAGAGCAGTGCCATCTCACCATCCTCTGTAGGTTATCCTGGCCCAATTTAGTCTGTATGTGCACAAAAATGGTCTAAAGACTGATTCATTTTTCATTTTACAAAGCAAGCTGAATACTTGAGTACTAAACAGCTGGGATTTGTGCTTTTTAAGAAAAGGTAACACAGTAATAAGTGATTAATTAAGTAATAACTAGTTAATTGATGCACAAATGATTGGTGTTTTTGTGTTTTTTTCTATACTTAGCGTCCACCTTTTCCTGCTCCTGGTCCAAATCTGCAGCCTTCACCTACATCACCGCAGCAGGTAATGCCAGGGAAAGCAGCAGGTCCGCCACTTTCTCCCCAACCTCCGAAAACTCCACCACAGCTGACACTGGCACCACAACAACCTCCTCAAACGCCTCCACCATCTACAGCAGTGCCTCAGTTATCTCCACAATCTCCACCAACTCAAGCCGCATCAGATTCACAGTCATCTCCTAAGACCCCCCAGCCAAACAGTGAGGATGATGAAGATCCATGGACCCAAAAACGTAGACAACAACAAGAACAAATGTCAGAAGCTGTTTTGAGAGCTCGACAAAGGAGAGAGGATGAAGAAAAACGCATGCAAGATGAACGCAAAGCAAAAGCTGCAGAGAAGCTAAGACAACTTGAGTCACGTCACACGAAAGACAAGGTAAATCTCTTGTTACTGGTGCTGAAAGCAATTTGCATGTTTCACCTGTTACAACTAGTCACTTCATAACATGTAACAGTGTTATATTTTCATTAAAAAAAGTTGTTGACTGTTGTGGTGTACTATATTGACTTGATACTGAATCCTATCAACTCGTATGTCATGTTTTATTTAGTTGTTTGAATTCAATTTTTATTTATGTTACAATAATCTTACTTTCAGAGTCCAAGTCAAAGCAATGATAGAGAAAGCTCTGATGGAGAACATCGTAGCCGTACTGCTAGTGAGAGCAGTGACAAAGACCGTGTTAGAGACTCTAAAGGACCTCAGGTTTGTGAATAATGTTGCTGGAAACCTTATGTGAAGGATAACAAATGACTGACAGCCATTTTTTATCAATTTTGCTAATATATCTGAAACCTAGCATGTAGGTACAGTTTTTAGTATAAAATAAACTGCCCTGTGTTGAGTTTATTACACAATTAAAATCCATGACAAAATTAGCATATTCTAAAATTTTTAATTGCTGGCTGCCAGTAACAGAAGCCTGCTTTTTGTTACGTTTCTTAACAACTCTTTTCGTTCGTTAATTCTGAAGCTATCTTAAAAAATCTGTTGATGATTTTCAACCAAATTTTGTAGTGCTATGCAAATTTGTGCTGATAGAATAATAATATAAAGAACAATATAAGCTGCAGTAATTTAGTTTTGTTTCTACTGAGATATCAACATGCACACAGGAATTGAAAGTCATGACAAATCTTGGTACTTTTATCAGTGTTGTGCCTAGTTTTTAAGAAGTGGATTTATTGCGTCGCCATTAACATTTACCTGTGGGCTTGATAAGTTTTTTCTAAATGGCTGAGTTATTGCGATTTATCTCGTTTCACGTTATCATTTTTACCTTGTGGGCGCTATAAATTCCGAAGTTTTTGATGTATCGTTCTCAAACTTATTCTGCATGCTGCTAATGACCAATTCTTGGACAACTTAATAATTGTGACAAGACTGTTGTCAAGTGTACTCTTGTTTAGCAATTGCCAGTAAGGACCGGATTAATTTTTGGGATCAAACAACTGCATTATTTTATTACATTTACATACATTGAAGCTAAATAGCTGCGACATGAATTTAAAACAAATAACAGGACACTTGCATTACAGCTAATGCATTAAATGAATCATAGTGCCTCTCTTTTTCTTTGTATGCATTCCCTAATTTTTTCAATTGTAAATTTTGCAGAGTGCTCAATTCACCTCTAGTAAAAGTCACAACAAGCTGCCACCTCGTTTTCAACGTCAAAACCAAGAGCAACAGCAGCAGCAGCAGCAACAACAGCAGCAGCAGCAGCAACAACAACAACAACAGCAGCAGCAGCAGCAGCAGCAACAACAACAACAACAGCAGCAGCAGCAACAGCAACAACAACAAATGATGGGTGTCCCCGGCATGCCTGTAGCGCAAGGACCTCAGCCACCACGTGCACCTCCTGTGAAAGGTCTTAACCACCAAGTACCCAATATGAGACATTCTTGGAACCCATACTGGCAGAGCATGCCCCCTTATATGGGCATGGGCATGTCTCGTGCTCCAGTTGACATGATGGCAGGTATGATATTATTTTTCATTTTGGAATGTTTTTAGTCTTAACTGTGCTTTGTCTTTCTAGTGAAATCTTTTTTTTAGTATCAAGCAGCATGGCAGCATCATTGTTACAAAATAGCTCCAACATGTCTGCATTGAGGCCAAACCTACCAATGTTACTGTACATAGTTCTGCATGTTTTATGTTTGATTTTCTTTTTCGTTAACTCTGCTTTGACTTTAATACAGTAAAGGCTTTATTGTAAAATGGTTGATACAGATATCTGATGGTACAACCAGGACTTGTATTTGATAAGAACTTGACAGTTCATTGAATAAGTTTTAAGTTTGAATAAAATTGCCGACATTTTTATCCCTCTCCCAAGAAGTGAGAGCGAGGTTGTGGCATCAGCAGTTCCTTCTGTCAGTCAGATGAATCAGTTTCAAAATGGCGGGCAGTGTTATCTCGTTCATCTCGCCATCCTCAGGAGGTTCTGGTCCAGTTTGGCATATATGTGGCCTGAAACCCCATTTATTTCAGACATATAAGCATTTTCTTGTAAGAGTAACTTGTAAATTTTTATTCCAATGTGAACAACGCGAAGCAAAGTTTAGAATTTTAAAATAATTTTGAGAGTTTTTGGAAGTCTAGTTCATTTAGCTCTCTTAATCATAACACAATAAATAATGTCATGTATAGCCCCTTGTCCAACTGAGAGACGCCAATCCCAATAGAAATTGGCACCAATCCCAATAGAAATCTTACAATTTAGATTATCCCAGCTTTCTTGTATTTCCATTGGAAAGATGCTCTGATCATTTGTAATGGAGACGAGAGGAAGTTATAACCTTTATTTTATATATTTAGTGGGATGTGATTTGCGCAATTCTTTCTGTGCTTTTCCACCAAAAGCAGTTGCATATAATTATGCAAAAGAATTGTCACCATGTTTTGAGTACCAATACTGGCTGCCAGAACAAGTACCCCGTTTCCCCCCCAACTTTGAGAATTATTTCTACTTTATGTTGTTGGTTGTGGTGCTGGAATGATGCATGGGCATGCTTAATAAATAATGTTTTGTAGTTTGACCTTAGTGTTATTTTTTTTATGTAATAATGTACACAGTATGTATAGACTGTTTCTTCACTTCCATCTTACAAATTAGCGAAGTTAATCTGTGTGCATGTAACTTATCTGTAAAATCATACCTTTGAGATCATTTGTTCTGTAAAAATTACAAAGCTGAGAAAGTAGTGATATACTTTCAAATTAAATATAAGCTGTAATTCTCCTTTGTTATTTTTTCTGTTCAATTTAAAATTAAGTAATTTTAATGAAAGCCTATGTCAATGTTTTATATATAATTTATATAGTACACCTGAAAAATGGAAGTTTAGTTAGAGACTTCTCTTTCTATTGAAGGCATGCCTATGCATCCGCAGCTGCGACGACCGCGATCAGAAAGTGGAAGTGACAGTCATGACGGGGAACGCAGAACCCCTGATATGACGTTTGATCTTAGAGACCCACGTAACTGGCCTGACAGGGCTATGTTTGGTCCCCATCCAGGTAATTTAGTGTTGTACCTTGGTGGCAGGAAATAATTCCATTTGTTTTCAGGTTACTCTCAGTCAGACTCATTTTAATCTGGAAGTATTTGCTTGATAGAGGAACATGTAAAGGAATAGATCACATACTTAATGCCAAGTTGCTTGAAGGCTGTTATTGTCCCCTGTGCTTGTCTCTCTGTCTGCTTTCACTAGTAAGTGTAAACTGCGACAAAGTTTTGAAAGTATTGATCACATATTTACCCTTGGATTGGATTCAAAATGGCTGCTACTCGCACATTCTTGGTTTTTTTTTATGTGCTACAGAAGCGAAATGCGGCCGCATGGCTGGTGCCATATGTTAGGGGAGGTTGGGCTGGGGATAAAAATGTAATTTTTTATCAAAATAGTCATTAAGCCCCTGAGCCATTTCACCAGCAGGACATAGAAAAGTGATAAGTTTGAAACCACCTTTGTTCCTAAGTTTAAACAATTTACCAGATTTCAGGCATATTTAGGTTAATTATGGCCGATAGTTGTCCTTTTTCACTTTGCTCAAGCTCAAATTTTCAAGGCATATCCCTACCTGAAACCGCATATTTTGTTGTATAGTAATGTGTCTAAACCAGATATCAAGCATACTAACCTGGATTCCTTAGGGTTAGGCTCAACAAAACTCAGATCAACTCATAAGAGCTATTTCACATCTGGAGCCGACCATTCCCTCACCTGATACTCCATGTAGGGTCACAAATAGTATGCTCAAGTCCAGGCAAGGGCCAAGCTGTCACTGTCACTAGACTAAATCAAAAGACTGCCAACCAGGGGATCCAATATTCTTGATTAAATTTTCTCAACTTATCCTACACAGTTAGATGGGACTAAAAACAACACCCGGAATGAGTGACCACCTAGCAGTCAGTACCAACCGAAACATCAAACTTAGCCACACAAAAAAGCAACATGTAAAGTTTGCAATTTCAAACAGGCTGACAGTACCAAAATCAAAACTGTTTCATCCTCCTTCTATGCAGAATTCAGTAAAATGTCAAGAAGAGTAGTGGACCGACAAAAATCAAAAATGGAATTTTCAAAATTTTTATACATTAAAAAACAAACTAGATATTCCATGGATGACAACTGAAATAAAAAAAATAACCAAAAGAAGACATACTATTCAAAATTCACGAAAAAGTGAAAGTACTAGGTTGAAGCAGAGACTCTAAGAAAATCAGTGACAGTCTAAAATACTAATTAAAGGATGCATACAATACTTATTTGACAGAAATGCTTGAAGTTGGGGACGAAAACAAAAATTTACAAATTTTTGAAAAATCGGAACTGTGACAGTTCTGGAGTACTACCATTACCCAATGAACAGGGAGAAACTAGTACAGACACTAAAGGCAAGGCCCAAGTACTAAATGAACAATATCAGTCAATTTTTACTAAAGAAAAAAATCAGCCAATCCCTCCAGTAAAAACTTAAACATGCCTGACATCAACTTTACAACCAACAGATCTCAAAATTACTGTCCAAACTAAATCTTCAAAAAGCCAATGTACCTGACAAAATACCAAGGGGATTCCTTAAAGAATATGCTGATGACATCTCCGAATTCCTAAAATTATTTTCCAAAACTCTTGCAATGCTGGTGAACTTCTCAGGACTCATGGCAGATGGTCATACCAATTTTCAAAAAGGGCAAGAAAAACCTAGCCTTAAATTACAGACATGCCTCCATAACAGCCATCACCTGCAAACTAATGGAACACTCCATGCACACACACATTCAACACTGACAAGGGGGGAGGATGTTGTGAGCTGTAGCAATTTGTTAAGGAACTCTGTTTGCAACAGATATCAATCTGCTTCAACAGAAGCTTGAATGAACTTAGTGATTTTATTTTCTATGTTTTGAAAATCAATTTTCCAATAGTATCTTCACATATTAGTATTCAGCATGGATTCACCATGAATGCCATTCTTTTTTTATCAGCTTGGGAAGAAATGAGGAGGACTGGACCACATCCACCCCATCCTTTCTTTTATACCCCAGAATTTGACAGAGAACGCCGTGAGCATGAGACAGAAAAGCGGTGAGTTTTCAAGAGCTTCTTTTTCATAAAATAGACATATTCATTTTCTACTGAAATAACAAATTTGTTTGCATTGTTCTTTTGCATTTCGTTGTCATTGGCATCGCATACAATTTTTTTTATCACAATAACTTGGTTTGTTGTTCATGACCAATCACATTCCCCACGATATGGAGATGTGCAGGGAATTTTTTTAAGGTTTTGCTGAAATTCAAAATGGCCACCACGGATCAACTTTATGATTTTTGTGGACTTTAAAACTCTTAACCTAATTATGGAGGGGGATGATATAGGACTCCAGACCTCTTGTTTATAGGCATAAATGAAAAGGATGAATATATACAATTTCCCAAGGTTTAGATATTTCTTGTATATTGACCGAATCTGACCAAAGCTACAGTTAAATACCCTAATTGGCAAGATCCTAATGACACCCTAATAGGTCACACCAAATAAAAATAAAAAGCTTATCATGACGTTTTGAACTGTGATGTAGGCATCAGTGTGCTGGGCGCAAGCGCCCTCCATCCACATATAATGCCCCGGGTTAAATGCTGTAATGTGATTGAATAACAGATGGCTGCTTTCATGTTGGTTCCAAATAAATGGTTTTTTTTTCTCTGCTCCAGAGAGAGAGAATATGAGCGGGAATACGAATCCCAACACAATAGGAGTTATGAATACGATGAGAGAGACGAAGATGAAGTTGATCATGGACATTCAAGAGAGCCTAGAGATGTGAAAAAGTTAATTGATGGAGAACATGATCGTGAAAAAAGTCCTGTTAATGCTGAGCGGTCACATGATTTCATAGCTGAGGTGCAGCCGATGAACAGGAGGTCACCTATTGTACAGAAGGACCCATTTGAAGATGCTTCCTTGGTAGATAGAATCGTTGAAAGTCCGGAATCGAGGCAAATAAAAGATAAGCCCTCCAGGTAATAGTGCTTCAGAAATATCACATTGTCTCCTCATGTGAGACAGGTTTTATGTTAACTGTTTTATTAAGTCTCCACCCACTATGTGGTGGTGGGGACTTATTGTTTTTGCCGAGTCCGACCCGCCGCCGCCATTTGTTTATTTCCAAATATTTGTAGTATGCATACAGGCCCTGGAGAATGTGTCTGGTAAATTTTTTTTTGCGTTTTTCTTTCAGTTTCTTCAACAAAATCCAAGATGGCCACCAAAATCCTATGGCGCACGCTAGAGCTTAAACCGCTCCATCGAATTGTTTCATGTTTGCTTTAAAGGAAAGACCTCACCCAGGCCGTGAGCTGAAAAGCTTTTGGTGTGATTCTGATAATAAAAACTTTGATTTTTTTACGTTTTAGTATTTTAGCGGATATTTCTGTTTTACTCATTTTGGCCATTAACAAAATTTGGTAATATAGCCATACAACCCTACTCGGATTATTTCTAAATATTTTCAGTATGCATAGTGGCCCTAGGAAATTTGCCCTGTAAATTTTTTTGGCTGTTTTTCAGCTTCTTCAACAAAATCCAAGATGGCCGCCAAAATTCTATATCCCTCTCTTAGAGCTTGAACCGCTTTATGGATTTGCTTCATGTTTGGTTTAAAGGAAAGACCCTACTCTGCACATGTGCTGATTAGTTTTTGGTGTGATTCTGATAATAAAAACTACGGTTTTTTAGAAGTTTTAGAATTTTAGTGGATATTTCAATTTTGTTCATTTTGGCTATTATCAAAATTTGGTAATATGGTTATACAGCTCAAATTTTATCTTTTGTGTATGCTCAGTGGCCCTGAGAAAAAGGTCAGGAGAATTGTTTCTCTTTTTCATTTTTTCAACAAAATTCAAGATGGCCGACGAATCAGAGTTTGAACTGCTTCACCGATTTTTTCCAAGGAATCAACTTATCCTGGCTATATGTTGATTAGATTTTGGTGTGATTCTGAAATCACATTTTCACATGGTTTACATAAAAATTTTGTGACAGTACTGTATTTCTCTATAATTAATGTACTATGTGGGGCGGGTGGAGATGCAAGCTTTGCCCCTCAGGCAAATCTAGTTCAACTTGATTCAATACTTTAACTTTTTAATTTGGGAGCCTGGATCAAAAATGATTAAATTATGAAAAATGGCTGAAAATCACTGGTGACCCGGTTCAGGGTGTGATGGTTCATGTGTTGCTCGTCTTTTTTTTTCAGGAAAGATGAAAAATATTCAGATATCAGGGACAAAGAGAGACTGCGTAAAGACACACGAGGTGGTGGAAGAGACCATGACAGAGACCGTGATAGGGAACGTGATAGGGACAGGGACCGTGACAGAGATGACCAGCAAAAGCCTTCTAGGGATAGAAAAGGATCTGCAAGAGAAAAGCATGAATCTCCAACACAGGCTGTATGGAATCAAAGAGATAGCAGTTATGATGATAGACCTCCATCTGGTTACCATAATCAGGAGCATCATAAAAGTAAGCTAGGCGCAGGGCATTACGCCATCTACTGATAAAAGTAAACTGTGCGGCAGGGCATTATGCCATTCACTGATCAAAGTAAGCTGTGGGGCGGGGCATTATGCCATCCACCGATCAAAGTAAGCTGTGGGCCGGGGCATTATGCCATCCACTGATCAAAGTAAGCTGTGGAGCAGGGCATTATGCCATCCACCGATCAAAGTAAGCTGTGGGGCGGGGCATTAAGCCATCCACTGATCAAAGTAAGCTGTGGGGCGGGGCATTATGCCATCCACTGATCAAAGTAAACTGTGGGGCAGGACATTGTCATCCACTGATCGAAATAAGCTGTGGGACAGGGCATTATGTCATCCACTGATAAAAGTGCTGTGGGACCGGGCATTATGCCATCCACTGATCAAAGTCAGCTGTGAGGCAAGGCATTATGCTATCCACTTATAAAAAAAGCTGTGAGGCAGGGCATTATGCCATCCACTGATCAAAGTAAGCTGAGGAGCGGGGCATCATGCCATCCACTGATCAAAGTAAGCTGTGGGGCAGGGCATTATGCCATCCACTAATCAAAGTAAGCTGTGGGGCAGGGCATTATGCCATCCACTGATCAAAGTAAGCTGTTGGGCAGGGCATTATGCCATCCACTGATCAAAGTAAGCTGTGGGGCGGGGCATTATGCCATCCACTGATCAAAGTAAGCTGTGGGGCGGGGCATTATGCCATCCACTGAACAAAGTAAGCTGTGGGGCAGGGCATTATGCCATCCACTGATAATAGTAGGCTGATATTTGTTTAATTTGAAACCAAGCAGTTGCAAATCTTGATATTTAAGCACTTCCCAATAACAGTGATTTAACTGGCTGATAGAACAGAATAAACAACCACTATAGTCGAGATGAGCAGTCAAAGGGTTAACTGTTATTTCTGTATATTTTGTTTTTCAGGACGTAGTGAATGGCATGCACCACCACCAATTACAGCTCAACAATCTCAACAAAATATGCTTCCCAGAAGCAACTACACTTCCCTGAAACGCAGTCATTCTATTATATCAAACAGTTCAGCTGCATCACAGGACAGGAAAGCTGATTCCCCAAAAGATGCTTCTCCAGCACCAAAACCGCTGATGGAGACAAAAATAGAAAGAGCACCGAGTAGGGTATGTATGTATACATAGATGTTTAACAGATATCTAGGTCCTGTATGTACAGTAGAAACAGCGACCATCCATTAATGTTAGGCTTTTTATAATCGCATGATTCTCTGCATATTTGTATTGAATCACAAAATGTAGCATATGTCTTTTATAAAAGAAACTACATGATTCAAGATGATCGAAAGAGCTATGAAAATTGTTGTGGAAATTTTAAATTTTTGTTAAATTTCACCTACGCCTGGTATTACTTATTATTCTTAGTGGCAGATATAGAAAATGGTTCAGTAAATGGTTCAAGTTAAAAATCTTTGCACAAACAAACAATGTTGATTGAGTGAAATACCTTGTGTTATTCTTGCTGTTGAGAAATAAATAGATCACCCTCTCAGAGCTGCTTATTGTATTTGCCTCCCCCCATCAGTCACTGTCAATTGGGTAATATTAGACTCTTTAAATTTTCACAAAATCACCCTTTTCTGACTTTTCATGAAATTTGTGAATTTTAAAGTAAGAAAATTAGGGTGTTTGTTTACTGCTTGACCTTAGCTAACCTTGCAATGTCACTGTCTCTGCACGGATATCACAGGTTTCCATGGTCATGGAAAATCATGGAATTTTTAACAAATGTCACACACACTTTTTGCGAAACATACACACAGTTTTCCAATCATAATGACACTGACAGTGCAATAATCTATAAAATGATTTTTTACAATATCTAGATTCTAGTATTACATATATGCTTATTGCCTGCCAAATGAAGAAGTGTCTATCACCTGCTGTTATAATATCATGATATTGTCATCATACCTCTAACTAGATAGCAAATTATAATACTCTAATTTCTCTGTACTGATGTTTTTGTAGGAATCTTCTCTTCAAGATATCAGAAAACATGAACAAAAGGAAGAGCATGTGGAGCAGCGAGCAGAGCCAGAAAAAACAGAGAAGTCAGTTTTTGTATACACATTCTTGCATTTTTAAATTAGAATATAGTAAACCCCTTCCCCCTCTTATGCATGCACCCTAGTCGACATGCATCAGAGTTTCTTCCATAAGTGAGGAATGCAAAATTATTGTTGTTAAAATATTTAAAACTGTGTATTAAATGCATCATACAACTGCTTCAGAAATATTTTTATAATCCTCATTTTTTTTATTATATATTTTTATCCAATTCATCATAGAATAATACCTCTTGAAATGTGTTGATGACCCAATGGCAGCTGTAAAGCCAGAGGCTAGGTTATCCATACCGTATTTATCTCAGGAAATTATAATTTATATTTTATTTCCAGTAAAGAGAATGAACCCGTAAGAAGTGAAGTACAAAGAAGTGAATCCCCAGCCGAGCAAAGGCCAAAGGAAGTGAGACAAGAGAAGAAAGCTTGGCGGAGGGACAAGGAAGAAAAACCACATAGGGATGAGAGACAACAGAACAGAGGTCACACTGAGAAGCCTGAAAAAACAGGCCGTGATGAGAGACCACCAGCAAAGAGAATGCGCGATGAAGAGCAGAGATACTATAGGAGAGGAGAGGAATATCCTGGGCGAGATAGGCAGTGGCCAAGTTCTCGAGGTGCAGGCCGTGAATTTGTGCGAGGTGGAAGAGGGAGAGGAAGAAGTAGCTACAACGGTGGTCGACCTGGGGGTCGTGGACGTGGCTACGAGAGAGGAGGTCCTGGTTATAGTGGCTCAAGCCAACAATCAGGTCAAGGATCCAGTCAAGGTCGTGATAACTCTCGTACTCAGCGGCCAAAAAGACAAGATAGTGCTGATGATTATGAAGGTCATTATGAGACAGATAATAGGAGGAGATTACATGGTGAAGAGACTGATGAATCTGAAGGCAATACTACAGCAGCTGGTGAAGCTCCACTAGCAAAACCCGAGGAAACACATCGTAATACTGATGGCCACGTAGAGGCATCTGATGATAAACTGCAACAGGAATCAGACAAAAGAGACAATGAAACTGCCCAGAAAGATAGAAAAGACAAGAAAAAAGATGACAGAAGTGGCCGATTTGGAAATAAAGATAAACGTTATGATAGAAGAGATCCTAGGGATCGAGGTAATGATAGAGGTAGTGATGGTAGACGAGGAGGCAGACGTGATAACAGGAGAAATGATGGAGGGCATGATAGAGGCGGATCACGGGAGAACGGAAATAATCAGAGAGATGGTGGTAAGCGAGAAGGTGAAGGTAGGAGAGATGGTGGAAGAAAGCATGAAGGTGGTCCTCAGCATGAGGGGCGTCCTAACGACTCCCAGCAAGATGGTGAAATCATTGATGGACACACGCGTGACCAGGAATCAATACAAGGACATAATCGGAGAGATGATAGACAGTCTGTTGGCTCTTCAAGGAATCTGAACGTAGGATACCATAATGAACCAAGGAGAGGCAGAGGTAAACGTTATGTATTTGCATAAAGTCTAGTTTAATAACAGTGTTTATCAAAGTGAGTTTAGCAGTAATTGGCCTTGACCAGGATCTATGTAGTATGGGTGTTACTTTGGGTTTTTGTGTGTGTTGTTTCTCCACTTTGAAAATGCCACTGTACTGGGCCAGTGAAATAAACCTTGATTATATTACTCTTCCTTTGCAAAAACGTTTCACTTTCTACTGCGCCTTGGTTTCTGGAATTTTAATTGATTAAATTATTTCACAGTTAAGTCTACATTGTTATAGCTGACTGTTTTAGGGTTTAGGTTACTGGTTCTTTTATGCTTGTCATCAACAATACATTATTGTTTCTCTTGCCTGTCCCAGACTTTATGCCTGGTCACCAGGGGCTGGTCTCATTTTGTATAGTCAACATTTAATTGAACAACATTATGATGGTTGGTTTTAATAAGCGCTATATATATATATGTTTTGTTATTGATCAACAACACATATTAATTGATCTAATCATCCTATACACTTAACTTTGTATGTTTCTGGGTTTTATTGACACAGATCAATGTTTTTTTTAGATGTTCTCACTTGTTTTGACGTGATTTAGTACCTTTTTTCCAGGAGGTATGAGAGGAGGAAGAGGTAATAGATACTACTCTGCACCCCCGACAAGAAGTGGAGGATTTGGTAAACCACCACCACAGAACGACGGGTATGAAGGAGATTATAATGGTGATTATGAAGATGATTACAGACCAAGGTAATTTCTATGTGAGATAGCAATCTTGCGGGGTTTATGTACAGATGAATGCTCTCATCAATATTCAATTTAAAAAAAATCCTGTGTCCAACTTCCCTATAGCTTGGTCAAATTTGAATATGAGGGTACATAATAATTGGTATGGTGTCATCTCCATCGTTTCAAATACGTGATAACAGCATGTAAGCATGATGCACGCCTTAACATTAAACTGATTGCTCTGATTTCTTCACCATGAGTGCAGCACCTCAATATATACAAATAGTTCATGATCTTGGTTTTTCATCATATTTTCCACAATTGGGTGTTGATTTTCAGCTTACATTATTGCAGTTCAACCCAATTATTTTTGCTTACTCTTTAATCGAAACTGATGCGCGCTCATAAAAAATCTAGAAGGGGATTTTCTTAACAAAGCGAAATAGTGACGCTCCAATACTAATGCCTGAGGGAAGCTTCATTTACACTATATCTTTTGAGAACACATTTGATAGCTAAGGCGTGATGTCATTGATGGCGTTAAATCCTGAATTTTCTTTTACTGACAAAACTACACGCCGAGGACATTGTCAGCTTTAGTCAACTTAGTTCAGTTAAATATCACTATGTTTGCACTTGTCTCTCTTCAAGCTATTATGTATTATTTAATATTTGTGTTGTAGGCGTGAATGGGGTGAACATCACCCACCCCCTAGAATGACTCGTAGTTCTAGTGCTCGTGGACGTGGAGGTCTGGGAGAAAAATCTCGTGGTCGTGGATCCAAGCCCCGTACTGGAGCTGCTTCTAGAGCAGCCAGTGCTCAAAAGAAGCCTCCTGTTCAGAAGCAGAACTCTGCTGATGTTGCTAATAATGATTATGAGGAATGGGAGACTGCCTCAGAAAGTAGTGATGTACTCGATAGGAGAGATTCTAAGAGCGATATAAATAAAGATGCAGGAAAAGATAAAAAAGATGTAAAGAAAAGTTTTTCAAGTCAGAGACCTGGCCAGGAAAGACAAAATCGCAGAACAGAGGGGAGGAAGTCAAACTCTTTAGAGCGTCCAAGGAATTCTGCTAAAGAACGTTCACCTAATTCTATGAGACCTTCTGGAACTCAAGGAAATTCCAACCGCAATGGATCAAACAACAGAAACAAATTAAATTCTCATCGCAAAGAAAATGTCAGCACGGTATACAGAGTGGATCAAGTGGTGCCTCAAGATCCCAATGCCATACAAAATGCAATCAATACCACTTTAGACAGGTTAATTTCAACTTCTTCAATGTTTTGTAGTCTGAAATTTACATACTAAGCAAGTCTTCTTTTATTGTTATTGTGTGATTTAATATTTACTTTAGTTTGAATATCTGATTTCATAACTGAATTTTTTTTAATATACAGGAATAAAAACTCAAAAAGGGCAGATTTGTCAGATGTTTCTCGACCAATCAAATCTGAAAAAGAAAAGAAAGATGCATTGGCAAACATAGATATCAATAACATAGCCAGTAAGTGAAACAAACATATTACACATGATCTTTTGTTACAAATGTGACCCAAGATTTGCAGGGGTTGACAAAAAAACAATTTGACATGGGCAAATTTAAATTTTGATAATTTCAGAGCCATAACTTGGAGATTTATTGTTTTAGTGCTGTCTATTGTCGTTAGCCTGCCTTTTAATTAAAAAAATGGTGGGCTATTGCAATTGAAGTTCGGCGTTGGCATCGGCGTTAACATTTACTTGTGGGCGCGATAACTTGAAAAGTTTTTCATGTATCCTTTCCAAATTTGTTCCGCATGTTACTAATGACCAGTTCTCAGACGGGTTCATATGGCTGGAAAAAAAATTAAAATGGCTGATTTGTTGTGATTTTTTGCATTTTGTGTCAATAATTTGACCTTGAAATGTTTTTCATGTCAAATTTGTTAGGCATGTTACTAATGAGCAGTTCTCAGACAAGTTCAATAATGGCTTGAGAAAATACAAAATGGCCGATTTATTGTGATTTTTCGCATTTTATGTCAATAATTTGACCTTGTGGGCGCGATAACATCCCAAATTTGTTATGCATTTTACAAATGACCACTACTCGGACAAGTTTAATAATGGCTGAAAAAAAAATTAAATGGCCGATTTACTGCAATTTTTTTGCATTTTACATACATAATTTGACCTTGTGGGTGCGATAACATGAAAAGTTTTTAATTTATCCTGCCCAAATTTGTGCATGTTACTTATAAGCAGTTCTCGGACAAGTTTGATGATAATGGCTGAAAATTTTTTCAAAATGGCCGATTTATTGTGATTTTTTGCATTTTATGTCAATAATTTGACCTTGTGGGCACAAGTTTAATAATGGCGGCGGGCTATTGTCGAGTGTGCTCTTATTTTTATTCTTCAACAATTTGATGACCTAAACGCTTTGTCGAGTGTGCTCTTATTTTTATTCTTCAACAATTTGATGACCTAAACGCTCTCTGATCTTCCCAATCTTTTTCTAAACACTGATAGACTATCCCATTTGAGTTCAAAAATCAGCTAATTTGCATATCCAAGATGGCCAGCATGAGCTAATGTGCATATCCAAGATAGACATAAACGCTCTCCAGTCGCCAATATTCATCAATCTTCAAAAAAATTTTCTGAACACCCTCTGATGGATTATCCTGGTTGATTTCGAAAATCAGCTTATTTGCATATCCAAGATGACCACCATGGCACTTAAGTTATATAGCCCCATTCTTAGTGCATCAACGATAAACTTATAATTGTGGAAGGTGGAGACTTTATATTTACTATGCAAATGCAGCATCTAGTTTTAATTAATTTGCAGCCTCAGTTTGTTTTAAAACATTTTGAGCATTTCCTTTGCTAAATTTTTTTTTTTGGCTTTTTGTGTTACCTTCAGAAAGGAATGTTTTTCCTGTAGTGTAGGCAGGTAATTTGTGAGCTATACATTTCCTACGGTGAGCTTAGGACTGACTGACACAAGTAGCCCTGGACTTGGCTGAGCCGGTTGGTAGAATCGGGCCGAGGTATATAAATATTAGATATGCTAGAATAATACAATGTCAATAAATACAATTTACTCTATATAGTGTACATTTGGAACATTGAATGATCATCATTTCTCCCTATCAATTCTAAATTGAATGCATACTGTTTACACAAAACTGACTTGTTATACTATCTACACAATATTTAGATGATACAGCTTTTTAAGCGTTAATGATATCAGGCTGTACCCACATCTGTCTACATGAGGGCATTTTACAGGTGTGGTTGTGATAGATGATCAGCCTGAAGTATCGATTGATGACCCAGCATTTCTCTTTGAGACAAATGAAGGATTTCAGGAAGTTACATCAAAAAAGGCTCAAAAGACTAAGCAGAAGGTAGCGCAAGAAGAAGCCCAGAGGAAGAGTCATGAAAACCAACAACAGGCAAAAAAGGAAAAAAAGGAGGCTGGCAAGGTATGTCATAGAAATCACCAACCAGAACAAATTATATATAGACAGTTCTCTCAGGCCCGCTTTTTCTTCAAAATTTAAGTTATTTTGGTGACACGTCAATGGTAATTAATCATTCAATTAACAGTGAATTTTGAAATTTAGCATGTAAATTAATGATGATCATGTACAACTGTTGAATGAATGTTTTTATGAGTCGAAGAGGACACACACTAAAAGACGCTAATCCTAATGACTCATGATTTATATGTAAGCACTAATTGACCTGACCGCAAAAATAAAAGATTCCAGGTATTTGAATTTCAGTGATTTTCAGAGTCCTATAATAAACAACTGTTCTAGTTATGGTTTTAAATAATGCATCCAAATGCAGTGAAAGTTGTCATCATTAATCAATATATTAAGCCATTATTTGCATATTTAAAAGCTCATCCAGCTTCTTTAGTTTGTTTTGTATTCAAAAGTGTAAAAAAATACTCACATTTTCTATGCTCCCAGTGAGCATATAGCAGCATAAGCACTGCTGGATTATAAGACAAGTGTGACAAATAAGAAAACAAATCCTTTTTTGTTCTCTGAAGCAATGCCATTAAATAATAAACTGCCATCCAAAAATAATTTTGCCTGCATACAATAGGTTTGCATAACTCTAACTCTGTGTATGATGTTGCCTCAATCAAAACAAAGGATGCGAGAGAAGGCATTCTTGTGCCTGCTCTTATGTTTAGTCTCTTATTTTGAAGGGTATGAAAAGTGGTGGTGCGTCATCCTCTGAACAAAAACGTATGAGACAATTACCACCACGACTAGCAAAGCAAAGAGAGCAGAAGGAAAAGGAGAAGCAACAACAACAACAGCAGCAGCAGCAACACCAGCAGCATCAACAGCAACACCAGCAGCAACATCAACAGCAACAAATTGTACCGCAGCAACAGCAGCAGCAACAACAACAAATACCCCAAGGCCAATCAAATGTCTTCATGCCTAAAATAGAGAATTGGGACAATGAGATGGCTAATAATATTCCACTGAATGCTGCTCCTGAACAGCCGCCAAGAAGTGAGTGATGTCCAGTATATAACCTTTATTTTGTACAACCAATCAATGTTTTGTCCCAATGTACGGTATTAATTAAACCCTTCTTTTACAGAAACAATGTTTTCAACTTGTTCCTTTTTTTTTAACTTTTCAGTCCTTCTAAGTGAAAAATGTCATAAATTCATGTCAAATATTTCCAGTGTGGTGTATGTTGTGTAATTGTGTCAGATGTGCTTCAGTCTTGTATATTTAAAATGTTCAAATTCTGGTGAAAATTGTAATGACTTTGGGATTTGTATTAATCCAAGTAAACCTTAGTGACTGACATACTATTACACGTAGGATTTTTTTTATCAAGACACGTGTATACCTTTTTTTTTTTAAGACAGTATTTTTCTAGCTTGAGTCTACCGTTTTGCAAGATAAGGAAATATGCGTTGACTTTAAAATGTTTTTCTTCCCCAGGCACAAGTAATAATGTGAGTGGTCCCTTTTCCATGGGTATACATATTCCTGCACCTGCTCCTCCAGTGAATGCTTGGGATAAGCCAATCAGTTTGACCACCACAGCTCCTACCGTCAGCATACCTGCCTGTGATGCTAAATACCCGGATAAAGGTGATCAACATGACAGTGGCATTGACATCAGTGAGCCGATTAACTCGGGAGCATCATCGACTCGTAGCTCTCCTAGTGCAGAAAACAAGATGAAGAATGATGACATCAGAAGGGTATGTAATCACAGAATGTTTGGTATAGTGAACATTGGTTACAGTAGATGGTATTACATTTTTATCTCATTTGAATATTTATTTAAAAAAAGATGCTTATTTTCTTTTTTTCAGCATTGTATTTGAGTTTGGTCTATGATAACTAAATTTGGTTCAAACTAAAAAATAATAGGTTTAACAAAATTAAAATGTATAATTTAATAATTTTTCTAGAAATTATCTTGTGAACTCTTGTGAATTTTGCTTAAATTTATCATGCGGGTTGTAAAGTCCAATTCTTATGCCTGTTTATTTAAAGTGGAAAATGGCCTACTTATCATTGCTGTATGCTTTTCTGAAGTTAATGTGTTTATTCTTTCTTTTAAATTTTTTTGATTTTTTCCACAGAGGGATGAGTTGGAATCTAAATCTATATCAAGAAACAAACCTATTGATGGAAATACAGGTGGCCAGTATGATCCACCTAAATCACAAAGACTGCCAAAGGTATGAAGGAATATATTTATTAAGTATCCACTCACTGTTTTAGTGCTGTATATTCTTGTTATTATTATTCAACAATTAACACTCTACAGTAACAACATTTATCTGATCTTCACAACACTATGGATTACCCTGGTTCGGTTTAAAAATCAGCTAATTTGCTTGTCAATTCTAATATATAGCCCCATCATTACTGCATTGGCAATAAACATTTAATTGTGGGAGGTGATAACTTTTATATTTGCCATGTAAATGTAACATCTAGTCATTTTTAGCCTGCCTTTTAATTAAATTATTCGGGGGCTATTTCAATTAAGGTTCGTCGGCGTTAACATTTACTTGTGGGCACGATAACTTGAAAAGTTTTTCATGTATCCTTCCTAAGTTTGTTTTGCATGTTACTAATGCCCAGTTCTTGGACAATTTCCAATAATGGCTGAAAAAAAATCAAAATGCTGATTTATTGTGATTTTACGTGAATAATTTTATGTTGTGGGCAGGATAACTTCTAGTTTAATAATGGCGCTCTTGTGATGAGATAAAATATGTATAGTTTTTCATAACATAATTTTCATGATTATGCGAGATCTTACATAATTACAAGATCTTGGTCATAACCTTGAGTTTTCATATTTGTGCATGTTTCTTTTAGTATTAATTACGGATTAGGCATCTTTAGCATAATCATCATCCCTTGTGTTTATGTGATCTTTCAGTTATATTTGACATCAAATTCACACATATGCAACATTTATGTTTAGAATACAAGAGGTAATAGCGTGGAGAAAGCTCTACCGAAGCCTATCTCTGTAAAAGCAGAAGAAGTGGATAAAAGTGTTGGTGTCAAGAAGTTGGAGCAAAGTTCCCGTTCAAAAGTTAACGGCCAAGGTGAAAACCCAATACAGCTACCGGCTAGCTTCAATGACGAGATACAATTCTCTAAGGTAACTACGTTTTTTTATCATTATTGATTTTAAGTTTAAATATTACAGAACCCTTAACAGATATTTTTTTAAATTTTGAATACATTTTCTGGAGAACATGTAATTTTTATTAAAATGTGCTATATTTTTTTATTTTGTTTATCAAGCTGAAGCAAAGTGTAATAAATCAATCTTCTTGTGGGTTGAATCTCTCTGAGAGGGTGTTGTCCTCCTCAGATCTGTTCTTCCTCATATTGTACAAACTCCGCTTCCCCATTAACATGACTTATTGGATCAACTTCATATTTTACACTGTTGAGACATTGGTCTGATTCTGAAAAAAATTTCTGGTGACATGTCATCCAATTGACCTTATGGCTAGATGATCACAGCATATTAGCAAAATAGCATGGCTATTATCAAAATTTGGTAATATGGCTATACAGCTCAAATTTTATCTTTTGTGTATGCTCAGTGGCCCTGAGAAAAAAGTCAGGAGAATTGTTTTTCATTTATTCAACAAAATTCAAGATGGCCGACAAATCACATGTTACTCTGAAGAGCTGGAACTGCTTCACCGATTTGTTCCAAGGAAGCAACTTACCCTGGCCATATATTGATTAGATTTTGTTGCGATTCTGACATCACATTTTCACGTGGTTTACATTAAAATTTGGTGACAGTACCACCAAAAAAAAATGTATTGCTCTATAATTAATGTACTATGTGGGGCGGGTGGAGACGCAAGCTTTGCCCCTCAGGTAAATCTAGTTTCATTTTTCATAACACATGGTAAATCAAAACGTATTTTTTTCAAAATGGCTAAATGGTGAACATATTTGCACATATTCATGGATTTTGCAAAACACAACGCAAACAGAGCAAGATAACTGGCAAGTTGGCTAGACACGATATGTTCAGTCCTGACATGACTACATTTTGCTTGATATCATTAAAATGTTTAGCTGTACCATTTATTACCATAAAGCAAAATGTTGGGCATTATATGTTGATAAGACATGTCAAATCAAAGGATTATTAAAAATGGCGAGTGGTTCTCTATAATTGATGTATTTTGGCTGCCAAATCTATCTATGTGGGGCTGGTGGAGACTCGAGCTTTGCCCCTCAGGCAAATCTAGTTTAAGCTGGAGTCTTCATTTTTGACAAGATTTGAGAAAATTTCAAATTGACTTCCAAGATAATTTAAGCTGGAGTCTTCATTTTTGACAAGATTTAAGAAAATTTCAAATTGACTTCCAAGATAAGTGATGAAGCTCCATTCCAGTGACTACGGTCACATGCAGTAAATGTTAGCTTTTTACCAAATTCAAATTTTTGATTTATTTTTCAGGGCTGTAGAACCCTGGGTAAAAACCATATTCTGCAAGTATTCTTGTTTGAGGGATCTTTTTCAAGGACAGTCATTGTTGTTAGCAACAAAAAAATCTCTCGATGTTATGCAAATTCTGCTAGTCCCGCCACATTCGCCAGGTGTTCCTACAAATAACGCAGTATCCTGGCGTATATCGGTTACCCACTGTACTGTGTGTTGCATCATGTAACATTGCTAATATTATCCTTTTCACTATATCTTTTGAATTATTTTGGCTGTTTAACAGGGCGAAGATGCATCTGAGCTGAAATTGGATTTTACTTTTGATGCTGATCTTGCAAAGTTGACAGAAGAACGTACAGAAAGCAAAACTCTAGAGCCCCCTCAGAAAATTATGCAGCTTCCAAGTCAATCAAGCCAACACAGTGGAATACAATCCCCCACATCAACTGCTACTGATGATTTGAATCTCAAAATAGGTGCTGTGAAAAATTTGTGGGAGTGTAGCCTACTTCCCATGAATACTGTTTTTGAGCACAGGTAAATACCCATTTTCTAAATTTCATAGCTCCCTAAAGTGCTAATTTATCAAATTCTATCATGAAAAATGCCTTGTAATTATTTTTGTAAAATTATTTCACTTAGTATACACATCCTCACCACTTTTTACAGGGGGAGAGGGAGGTTAAAAACTTTTTTTTTAATATTTAGCACTTTCAACTTCAGGCATTAAAATTGGACAAAAAAATCTTAATCGGACAGCATGTAATCTTTGTTTTATGAAATTGGATCTTTTAGCCTCGGATCGCACCCATACAGTAGAGAGGATGCTTAGTTTATCTATGTAAAGAAATTCCTGTTTATAAATCAAATAGTTAATTCTTGTATTTTTGCTATTCTATAAATTTAAATATGCATGCTATACATACAGGTACTATTTTTGAGTTTTGATTGTCTTGTAGCATCAACACATCAACCTCACACTCCAGCAGCTCCAATGTTGTTAACAAACCTATTGAATCTGATGCTGTCCCTGCACCTTATGTCAGTACGTATGGTTCATCTATGGATGAGTCCCCAGAACTGGTACATCAAGAAATATCTCCAGTGATGGATGCTCAAGTGAATCTAGGAGTTAGTGGATCAGGCTTGGGGCACCTGGACAACACAGCTGCTACTCTGGTAGGCCTTGATGGCAATGTCATGCCAAATAAGATGGAAAATGTTGGAAGTGTCCCAACAGATTTGCTTCCTTCTTCCTTAACACACACGGTCTCCTCGATTGGCCAGTCTTTGCTGGAGTACTCAGATGCTGGTAACGTGGTGGCTAAAGTGAAGCAGGGCATCATAATGGAACAGAGTAATGTCTGCAAGGTACATTGGACGGATATTGAATTTATATTCTCTTTATTCAATTCACTGCACAAAATATTGTTGTCCTAAATAACGAGGACTATCTTTATACATCACATTCTGACTTCTGTAGACATCTTATTCTGACATATAAAGACTGTCACACACTGAAAGAATTAACACTTTTATAATGGCCGTAGGCCCATAACATAGGTATTCAAATGAAGTGGAAAGAGCTAGCTAATACATTTTACGTTGATTTCAAATTGAAAAAACCCTTCCATGGTTTTTATCCCCCGTCCGTAGGGGAAGAGGGATTTTAGTCGCCCCAGGATTCTGTGCAGTGTCACATTTTCTTGTGGGCGCAAAAACTTGAAAAATACTAGTCAATTTGTTTTGAAATTTTAACATCACATTCCTAGCAACATGGGGATGTTCAAGTGATTTTTTAGAGATGCTACCAAAATTCAAAATGACCGCCAGAGGTCAACTCTAAAAATTTTTGTTGTCGCAAAAACTCCAAAATTTAAAGTCGGAAATTATTCAAATTTTACTATCACATTCCCCACGATATGGAGATGTGCAAGTGATTTTTTTAAGGTTTTACTAAAATTCAAAATTGCCGCAATGGATAAACTTCATATTTTTTGTGGGCGCAAAAAAAGAAAAATTAAAATCAGTGATAATTCACATTGTACAATCACATTACCCACTATCTGGAAATTGGCATGTGATTTTAATGAAATTGAAAATGGCCACCACAAATCGACTTTTTAAATATTTGTGCCCGCAAAATTCTAACCTAATTTATGGCGGGGGATGATATAGGACTTCAGTCATCTTGTTACAAAAATGTTTCAGTCCTTGAAGGGTTAATACTTGACTCAAATAGTCACATTTTCTGTAACTTAAGAATCTTTCTATATTTTAGAAAGATCTTCTTACTCAATGCAAGAAGAGTATGATTTATTCAGATTCATTAAAGGTACAAATTGCTGCATCAACGCTAATTTTTAATTAATTTAAAACATTGAGAAATACTGCGACACAAAACCCTGCCTAATGGAATTAATTTATATTATTGACGAGGCTATCTGCGTTAAAAGTGTTTTTTCTCAAAATTTGAGCTTTCATGTAATTTAACAATAATTTTCGCAGGTGAAACCACAGCAACAACAGCATCTGCATCATCAACTGCAACAACAGAGCAGTGGGATGTCACCGAGTATAGCTTCAGTGCCCGGTATAATTCCCAGTCCTCCATCTGCAGCAGCTCCTGTCATCATAGCCACACCGCAGGTGTCTCAGTATGCCCCTTTCCAACTTGGATCATCTACACTGGTGCCGCAAGAGTCAAGGGTAATAATATCCTCATCTCTTAACCCTTTCACCACTGAAGCCCGTTTTATGTGCTGAATGCCATAGCATTCAGCACATAAAAACGGGCTTCAGTGGTGAAAGGGTTAAACTGTAGTCTTCAACTTTACCTTTTGTTGTTTTATCTAACTGTTGATATGCACAGTAATTTAAACATTGCTGAGAATATTTCACCAAGTTTGAAGACTATTTTACCAAGTTTTTCTAGACAAGATAAGGTTGTTTTATTGTAATTGAGTTCAAGACAAGTTTTGTCAATAGTTGACCTGTCCATGGAAAATGTGATAATTTATTATAGATTTCGGAAAACAATCTGTTTATTTATTTTTTTAGTTTACACAGCAGAGCTATGGCTTCAGCCTCTCTCAGCAGCCTCATGCACAGAGTGCCAATCCTCTAGCTCAGACATATACACAGGCTAATTTATTTCTACAACCAGCAGCCCCGGCTCCAAGTGCCCCTACTCAGAATGACCTGTATCAGACAGGTAGTCAGCTGTCTGCCTTCAGGAATCAGTATGGTCAAACACAGCCAAGTACTATCATGGTATCATCAGCCACATCTACTCTGATGTCTACAGCTATCAAGCCACCAAATGCTCAGAATCAATACTGTATGTATCTACTTGTGTTTTGTCATAACAAATTGATGACCACCATATTTTTTTTAGCAGACTCTTTACATTTTATGTGACATCTTCTTAACCACAATCATGACTATGCTGTCTATAGTACTGCCTATCATATACACGGTTGCCGGGCAATAATAAAAAGTCTTATATTGGTTTGTTAAAATTTAAGGCATTAAATAGTTTTGAAAACAATGGTTTTGTCAGTCAAGGTCTTAATTTTTTGGGCAGCCAGCTTTTCTGTTGAAATGTGTGGTTGTTAAAAGACTTTCACCAATAAGTATCTGCTAGTATTTCCCGGCAGACAATGTATGCACACTCCATACATGCATGACACACGGGTCCCAGCTAGCAATGGTGTTGACATGGCAGTGGTCGCCCAGCATCAGCGATTATGGCCCAACGTAAACACATTTGATTCGATTACATTGTATTGGAAACAAATTTTAATCCCTGAATATGTCTTAAATTTTTTATTTGCTGGGCTTGAAAAGTCTTATCCAAAAGCTGCAAAAACCCTGGGATATAGCTGGTATGTATGTTGTATGTTGCAGTATCTGCAGGGAACCAGAAGAGTAACCCATTGGCTACTTATCAGTATGGTCCTATAGTGAACAATGGCACATTACAGCCATCACAGGTGTTTGTGCCATATGACCCTGGTCAGCCCGTAAATCAGCCAGCACCAACCCCAGCACCGACAGCAGCTGCACCAGCACCACAAAATGTCAACAGCTCACAGCTGATTAGCTCACAACTGATGCAGCAAAGGTAAACAGGCTAAGTGTATCTTCCTGCCTGAAAAACTGAAGAAAACTTTTACTTGCCTATGACATTATTTTTAGTGTATTCACATTAGAATGTGAATGCTTACTTTTATATATTAAACTATTATATATTAAATTTCTTTTTCGGGTAGAGGGTCACTGTAGAGTAAGATGTTGGGATGTTTACTGTAATTTGATCACGCACACAGAGTATGTGCCCTTTGACCTCGCTTGAAAAAGAATGTCAAACTATGAGGCGGGGAGTCCGAACTTTCTGTGATATGACAAATGGATATGGATAAATACTTATTTCTAGCAGTTTTGTCTTTTAAAATTTTGTTAAAAATGCATTTAAATTTAAAGAAATATTTTAATTATTTTGAAAAATATTGCAAATTCTAGATGGAAGTTTTTTTGTTGTAAAATTACATGTTTGACCTGTTTTCTAAAGCCATTATTTTGTACGATAGTGGCTTCAACATAACTGGTCTTTCATACTGATAACTGAACTCAAACTACTCTTTTCGGCGGTACTGTAAATCAATATGAACATGCCTTGATGAATCAACTTAACATTCCTCACGTGTGATTCAAATGATTCATTATGCAGTACAGTGATACCCCTTAAAGTTCTAGCACCACCTTGTCAATTTCCTATAAAATCCCTTGTCAACCAGGGTTGTGGCAAGTGCATAAAATTACATAGTACTTGACAAAATTTGCTTTCGTGTGTGTTTCACAACTCCTTCTAGTTAGTCATTGTCATATCATAAAAAATATTCTGGTAATGATTTTTATCCCGCCTTTTAAATAAAGAGGTGGGCTATTGCAATTGAAGTTAGGCTTCCTCCGCGATAACTTGAAGGATTTTTATGTATCCTTCTCAAATTTGTTCTGCATGTTGCTAGTGAACAGTTCTCAGACAAGTTCAATAATGGTCAAAAAATGGCAGATTTTTTATGTCCATAATTTTACCTTTTGGGTTGTGATCAATTCAATGTTTTCCATGTATCTTACTCAAAATTGTTATGCATTTTACTAATAGCCATTTCTCAGACAAGTTTGATGATAGCCGAAAAAATTTAAATGGCAGAATTATAGAGATTTTTTCGCTGCTACTTTTACCTTGTTGTTGCAAGAGTTTTTCATGTATCCTGCTCAAATTTGTTATGCATTCTCAGACATGTTTAATAATGCGGGCAGGATATTGTTGAGTATGCTGTTGTTCTCATTGTTATTCTCTATTGGACGTTTGCTTTTTGAAGCATTCAAATTTGATGTGGATGTATCTAGTAAAAATATAGGATTATGGTGCTCGACTTCTATATATTTCACTATGGGTTTTTTTCTGTCATTTCTACAATATTAACCCTTACAGCGCTGGGATCGACTTTAGTCGTCAGATTCTGATGACTAAAGTCGATCCCCACACTGTAAGAGTAAAAATAGTTCTATGGCTGTAGACCCATAACATAGGTATTTAAATGAATCGGAAAAAGCTAACTAAGACAGTTATGATGATTTTGAATTGGAATCATCCTTTGGTTGCGATGTTTGTTTACAAATTAATTCAGTGCTTTAAGGGTTAAGTGAATCATTTTACAGGACTATGCAGAATTTGCCAACTGGGCCGGGACAGTCATTCTATTCACAGCAACCTTTGCAGCAGACTGGTTTCTACCAAGCTCAACAGGCTGCTTCAAGTTTACAGGTATGTTATGTTTATTTAAGCAGCTGTGCCAACATATTTGTGCCTAATTTCTCATAGACAATGATCACAATAGATTTGAAAATTGTAGCTTTTATGGCTAACGTTCGCATCTCCCAAAATACAAACACTGCTCGCATTGAATTGACCACCTACAAATCCCTCTAATACAATTAGCCGGAACAGGTGAAATCACCACATAAAAAAAATACTTTTAATTGTGTTTCTATGTATTTGTTAAGTAGATTAGAAAATAGTTAGAAGAAAACAGACTAGTTCACTAAAAAAATGTTTTCAAACCATCAATACGAAAGGGGCAAAACAACCCACCGATACAACATGCTCATTTTTTGTGATGTGGGGACACTGACCTTTCGAGAAGACCCCTAATTTTACTGCGCTTAGTTATATAATAATCCGCTGCTAGTCTTACTAGTGTGGCAATTATTTTTGCAAAAATTTGGTCATTGATGATTTCGATTTGATAATTACAAAAAAAAATCCACTTGACTTTGCTGAAACCTATAATTATGACTGCGAGGCTGTGGCTGGAGGCATTATGTGGTTTCCAGTGAAGTCTTATTTTTGTCCAATATGAATACTTAAGGTGATCTATCACCCCTTATATGGTATGAATAATTATGTCCTTATATGGGGTGATTGGCTATCATGTGACCCCAATCACCCCATATATGGGGGTGATTGGCTATCATGTGCTGGCTATCATGTGACCCTCTCAGAGGGTCACATGATAGCCGATCACCCCCATATAAGGAAACACTTGTGCCCTATCTTGTGGCAACTTTGATTTATCTGTCACAAATTTATTCTTACTATATAAGGGGTGATAGATCACCTTTAAGGTGATTTCTTTATCCCAGGTTCTATAATGGATGATCTCGATTACTTATTTATTTAGTTTCGACCTCTTTGGCTCGCTCACTACGGCTGTAGATTTGTAGTCTAGATATACCAAGTTTGAAATGCTACTTTGTTTTGTTCAATATTTTTTCAAGCAGACTAGCTATTTTGAGTTTTCATTTTTTGACCATTTGGACATCTGTATCTTTGACCTAAACATTACTTCTTAGCAGGAATACCTTGTGTTACTTCTTCACAGCAATGTGCATCTATATTTATAAATTCTAGTATTTATTCCTACTGTTGTATGTCAGAGCCATAGACATCATTGTTATTCATTAGTTTCTTGTTTTCTGCAGGTTTAGGCCACACATTTTTTTCACCAGTCCAATTCCATACGTGGATGGAGTGGCTCCACTTAACTGGAAAACATATTCTAAACGTGAAAAATATTCTCAAAAGCTTTACTAATGCTTTTAGTAAATGTAGTTAAACTCTCCCTGTACATGCACATACAACTCATTCTTCAGCCTTTTACAATAAACAGTTACTTGATATTTATGATGGTTTTGATGCAGGGCCAGATCCAGCAGCCTCCCCCTACACAGTATCAGGTGCAAGGCTTCAGTAATCAGCCGCAAGGAATCAGTTTGTCACTGCAACCTCCGAGCCACACCATCACATTACCAAGCCAGTCACAGCTGAACAAATCAGCGGCTCCATTCAAACCACCACCACAGTCTAATATGAATGCAACACCTTCACAGCTGAAATCATCTTCACATGGCAGTGCCGGTCAGATTGATGCTTTTGGAGGTACAACAGGGATGAGTGGTCTCGGCAGTGTATCTATGACTCCCACTACTACAACTACTGTGACCGTTGGACGGGCTCCAGCCCCTCTACTACAGCAAACCAGCTTTGATGGTACCTTGGGAGGAGTGATACAGATGCAACCTCAGCCTATATCCCTGAAAGAACAGCAACAACAGCCCTCCTCTCATCAAGCCCTACCTGTAAAGACAAGCCACCAGCAGAAGATCAGCCATACTGGCCCTCAGAACAACAGCCAGTTTCAACAAACATCTATAATTGGTGCCCAAATACAGGGTGAGTCAACGAGTATTAATTGTAATAAAACATCAAATAGTGTGGATGTAAAGAAGGTATGTCCTTATTATGGCAACATTTTGGGATTTACATTTAAAAATGTCATCGCTCAACATTCTTTGAGTGAAACATCTGAACATGATTTACTCTGTACATAATGCTCTGTCTACAACAATTTTTACTGTTATTGAATTACAGAAGTTTAATAATTTGTTTTGAACATAACTGACAATTTTTTTTTGATCAAATTACAAATTTTTGCTCCAGGAATCCCTGTTTTTCAGATCTAAGAGGTTGGTATCTTATACACACCTGCTATATTATAACAGTACTCTGCAAATAATTTTGACTTTACTTGACAATGTCTGCCACATGTACACAGAAAATATATATTTTAACACATACTTAAAAATTACTTAATTAGTTGGGGTTTTTTTTGTAGGAGGCCAACTTGTGAGAACACCACTAATGGTGAATATGCGAGGAAATCACCCACCCCAACAGCGCATGCAGAATACATCTCAGCAGCATCCATGGGTGAATGTGATGATTCAACAACAACAACCACGACAGCAGAGACCGACTAATGTGGCTGTGACACCTGTCAGCAGCTCTCATAACCCAAAGAGTAGTAGTGTCGTATCAAACATAAGTAGCAGTGTGTCTGCTCCTGCAAACAACTCTGTGAAAGCCATGCAGGCCAAACAGCGCCAGGAAGTACTCAAGCACGCTATGAGCTTTCTGAACCCTCAGAGTAAAGCTAGCTCTCCAAGCACAGCTGATCCTCCGAAAACTGCTGCCATAGAGGTGACTGCTGTAACCGCTGAGAAAGAGATAACTGAATCTGAAGGAAGTATTGTGGCTAAAGCTGAGATTCCTGAAGAAGACACTGACAAGAAATGAATTTGTGGAACACAAAAGTGCTGAGTGTGTGGACAGTTAAATTCTGTGAACTCTTTTATGTGCACTTCGTGACAATTAATTTTATGTAGTGTAGTAATCTGTATGTAGCAGGAAACAAACATTGGATAAACCGAGAGAAATGTCTACATATAACTGATGAATAGTGAAGGATAGTTCACTGGGATAGGACTGATGCACAGATGCTTTCTGTGGTGTTGATATGTTTGACAAATCAGTCACACTGATTTGTCAGCACAAAGATAAATTATTTAAACCGTTTTTGTTACGTAATTCATTTCAAAGAGAATTTGTTGTAGGAACTTGTGGTGTCATTGCTGCATACTTGACAACGCATTTTGGCATAGTCCTTGCCACAAATCGTTTATTATCTTGCTTGCAATAAAAGTATGCAAGCGATTTTCTATTGTGTAGTTTATATGCTATTTATTATTTTGACCATGATTTAGCTGATAAGCATGGCTGTTGTGTTTTTGCTACTGCATGTTGTGTTAAAAGTCTAGATAATCATTTGATGCCAGTGTCGAGCTGGTTTCGGCAGAGAAGATGATGCTGATTGTGTGCCCATTCCTTTTGGACTGCAGGGTGCCATTATATATGTGAATGTCACTGGCGCTGCTTAAAATAAAAGATATCCGTCTAAGAAAGATAGCCCATATTATAGAAACTGGCTACAATAAGAGTCTAGATGCAAACCTATTTATTGAACTAGTGATGGTAAGTCTTTAATAAAGATCTTCGTTTCAGCTCAAGATGCGACTCTGTCTGCTTGTATGTGTATAACATTAGTATGTGTTTTATTCTTTAAAGGCCATGTTCTGTGCTTCAGCGACATGAACAGCATATACCAGGATCAGTATTCTGGTGTTAGCCAAATGTCAGTTTGATACATTATAAACTGTAGAATTTGTTTTAGCTCTGGTTTTAATTGCTGATATTTAAGATATACTTCTTATTTATCCACTGAAATGACTGATGATGTGAACATGTGGAGAGAAGGACTATCAAAAAGGAATATGCTTCATCTATACATGTTGCAGATCCAAGTCTACATACACAATAAATAAGGTGATGACAGAATCCTGTATAGTTCACACATAGCTCAAATGTCATCCTGTAACTGTGAAATGATGTCCATGCAAACAACTTGGTCACTTCGTTTTGTAAATACCACATCATTTGTGTGGCTGCGTTTGACCGGTAAGGACAAAGGTGATAATAATCGTACACGATGGTAAGCACAGAGGATCCATCGTCTGTGCCTCGGTGCCTTGGTGGATCCTTTGATTCATAGTACGAATTGCGAAGGAACATTAACAATGCTGCTGATTGTTAGTAGCAAGCCTAAGTAATTGACATTTACTGATATGTTTAATGAGCTTGAATATAGTAGCTGGTCGCGTGTCAATAAAGACTTATGATAAATACACGCATTGACTGCAGCTGCGCTGTGAGTGTGTTGGGTATACAATGGTGACAGAATCCTAACCTCTATTCATTACTGTGTTATATGTGATCACAAAGTTGGTTTGGTTATTTAAAAGAGTCGCATATAAAGTTTAGTGCGACCAGCACTTCAGTAAAGGAGTTAATGATGCTGGATATCGTTGCAATATATAGTGAAGTGGTGAGAGTCATGCAGTTCACTGGGACTGTTCTGTTGATCATTAACTGCTGCTGTGTTACTGAGGCTGAATAATATGTATATACACGTTACCTGCTAAATGCCCCTGTAGCAGATAATGTACAAATGCAGTATGAGTGATTGGTTCAGCTGGTAGTGCACGCCTGTTGCCCCCAGGCATAACTCCTTCAGCAACCAATCTCTGGTATGTGTAACTTGAATGAACAGTACATGCAGCGTGCAAAAAATGGCTGACAGGCGAGCTATCCCAATGGTGGCTATTTGTGAGGAGAGTCTGTTGTCGGTGGCTGGCCACTAGGAGCACAGCTCTGGTCGGTGCTGTCACACAGATTGGTTTTCATGTCATTGTGTTGTATTTGTCCTTCTTAGCCACATTATTATTCCGTTATTCTTAAAGGAGACATTGGTGTGAGCAATTGTTAAGCATAGCCAATGGGCGAAGACTCGTTTATAGGAAATCGTACAGAGTGTGATTAAAAATCTCATTTCCAGTCAGATATGACAAATTCACATCAGCTGGTATACCAGTTCATTTTTGGCTTTGTATATTTTAAATCAAACTGCCTTGTGCACCTAGTGCAAAGCCAAGCAATGGTTGAAGAAGGAGCGCCAATGCTCCATGCTTCATTTGTTGATTCACTTCTTAGTTTTATGTAGTCCTTGTAAAAATAAACCCTGCCACTTGAGTGGAATAATGTAACCTTGTTTTTTTTTTTTTTTTTTTTTTATAAATGTTTGACACGAAAAAATAAAATACGGAATGTATAAATATTTTTTGAGGTCTCTGGCAAATTGTGGGATGGAAGTCTATTGTGACGTCATTGACCTTTGGTTTGTTCACAACCATTAGTGTAAAACATCACACGTACTCTCTGAGCCCTCTCATCAGATATAAGAACGGAGATACAAAACGTCAAAAAAACTGAAGACAAGATAAAGCAGCAACACTAGGAGGGACTATCCACTTTAATAAATCGAAAACATAGAAAAAAATTAATTAATATGTGTGGAAGTTAACTAAAACATGACATGTCACAACAAAAACATACATGTATTATAAAATGGAGAATAATAGACAGGTAGCATCTTAAAAAAATCACTTGCACACCCGCATTTGGCTAGGAATGTGATGTTAAAATTTCAAAAAAAATTGACTACTAGTTTTTGCGTTCACCTAAGTGCCTAAGTGGGTTTCTCAAATAAGCAGAATTAGAGCAAAAACTAACTAAATACCCCTAGCAAAATGTTTCTTCCCCATCCATTCATAAAGATCTTGCGAAGATTTTCACACCTAGCTGACGCACTGACAATTCTCCTGAGTGTAAATTCGGGATGGGTCGTACAATCAATTGGTGGCCAACGCCACTGAAATGGGATCAACAAAGTCTTTGTTGGCGTCAATCACATTGGAAATGAGTAAAACTGGGAGTAGACTTTCTTTCTCTATTGAGATGCTTTGGTATTTGTGATGATCTGATTAACTTTTGGGGTCCGATCTTCGTGATTATCAGTTAATTTGCATATTCAACATGGCCGCCATGGGCTAATTTGCATATCCAAGATAGACTTAAACGTTCTCCAGTCGCCAATATTCATCCGATCGTCGCAATTTTTAAATGAACACCCTCTGATGGATTATTTTGGCTGAGTTAAAAAAATCAGCGAATCAGCTAAGTTTAATATATATACAACATGGCCACCATGGGCTAATTTGCATATCCAAAATCGACTTAAATGCTCTAAAGTCGCCGATCTTTGCAATTTTTTTTCTGAACACCCTGTGATGGATTTTCCTGGTTCAGTTCGAAAATCAGCTAATTTCCATATTCAACATGGCCACCATGGGCTAATTTGCATATGGAAGATCGACATAAACACTTTTTACACATTTATTTTGTATATATGACCTATGTGACTGCTATTCTTCAGATATATTTTTGGGGACCAAGCTATAAACGACCATTTCCCAAGATGGCGATCCAAGAAAGCTTGGTTTAATTGGATAATAAGGCAGTTGTAAAAAAACAAGTCAGTGGGAATTCCCCTTCTACCAAATCCATGCTGGTCGCTGAGTGGACCTGTCAACACCTAGAGTTGGCAAGCTGCCATTATTCACAGGAAACCCTAAACTTTCCAGTCCCTGAGCTGAATGAAATAGGCTACGAAATAGGCCTATCTAATGGGGATGCTTTTAATGTTTTTGTGCCGCAAACAGTCACATCTAGTTTGAAGCTATATCTTTACGTGATATTTTTGGATTTAATATTACATCTGAAGCTATAGTGACGTTGGGGGCAGTAGGGATTTACAGGCCTATACACAGGACAGATTGATGGTGCTGATCTGGAATATACCAACAAATAAATTTTCATGCCGAAAAAAGACAGTCATCCACCTGTTGGCAAATGACAGATGAATTCCTGCCTTTAAGTTTGGATAAGTATGCACAAACTTAATCTAAATATGTATGACATTAAATGTTGTACTAATGCCATCTGAACACCCTCTGATATCCTGTCTGCGTTCGAAAATCAGTTTATTTGCATATTTAACCGGGCCGCCATGGGCTAATTTGCATATCCAAAATCGACTTAAATGCTCTAAAGTCGCCGATCTTTGCAATTTTTTTTCTGAACACCCTGTGATGGATTTTCCTGGTTCAGTTCGAAAATCAGCTAATTTCCATATTCAACATGGCCACCATGGGCTAATTTGCATATGGAAGATCGACGTAAACACTTTTTACACATTTATTTTGTATATATGACCTATGTGACTGCTATTCTTCAGATATATTTTTGGGGACCAAGCTATAAATGACCATTTCCCAAGATGGCGATCCAAGAAAGCTTGGTTTGATTGGATAATAAGGCAGTTGTAAAAAAACAAGTCAGTGGGAATTCCCCTTCTACCAAATCCATGCTGGTCGCTGAGTGGACCTGTCAACACCTAGAGTTGGCAAGCTGCCATTATTCACAGGAAACCCTAAACTTTCCAGTCCCTGAGCTGAATGAAATAGGCTACGAAATAGGCCTATCTAATGGGGATGCTTTTAATGTTTTTGTGCCGCAAACAGTCACATCTAGTTTGAAGCTTTATCTTCACGTGATATTTTTGGATTTAATATTACATCTGAAGCTATAGTGACGTTGGGGGCAGTAGGGATTTACAGGCCTATACACAGGACAGATTGATGGTGCTGATCTGGAATATACCAACAAATAAATTTTCATGCCGAAAAAAGACATTTAAGTCATCCACCTGTTGGCAAATAACAGATGAATTCCTGCCTTTAAGTTTGGATAAGTATGCACAAACTTAATCTAAAAATGTATGACAATAAATGTTGTACTAATGCCATCTGAAAGCACAGGGAGTACTGGGATGATCGCTAGTAGTAGTACTTTTTGCCACTATCCAGGGAGGGTCGCAGGGATCTGTTCTGTCTGTCGCATGGCTTTACAGCAATAAGCATGGTAGGGAAGCAATTGTCAACAGCAATCATACAAGGGGAGCTGCAACCTCTACGAGTCTGGCCATAATCTTCGGGCGGATTGCCAGTGGCATACCCAGGTTCCTCCGCTCGACAACGGTGCTAATACAGCAGCTGAATCAGTACAGGCGCTGTCAGCTGTGCAGGAACTGATGCTGGCTGTGGTAGCCATGAAACAACTGACAATAGAGTGTTAGACATTATGTGTATCACTTGGGATGAATGGAGTAAATGACCTTCAGTTATTTTTATTCTGTGGCCTATCCGACCCAAGGATAGTGGAGCTGTGCAAAATTCCATGGAGTTTCAGCATTAAATTTCATAAGGAAACCCAAGTATCCAGCCAGTCTGGGCATATTTAGGGGTGAATCTCCTAGACATGCCCAGAACCCCTTATTGGGTGAGCGAAGAAAAACGCTCTCAATAATCCACCATGCCCTATTACCTCCACATCATCTATACATCATTCTTCTCATCAATTGACTACAACGTTTTTATCGTATTACAATGTCACTTAAATGACCATTTGTGCCGAAAAGTGACTTAAAGCAATAATTTACTACTACTACTACTACTACTACTACTGAAAGCACAGTACGATCACTGAAAGATAACTGGGAAGATACAGAGAGACCTCGATGTTCCGTCATCATCTGTTCTTAAGAAATATGACGGAACTTCGAATATGGCAGAGTTTCGGAACAGCTCCCCCACCCCCCTCTGATCTGTGTTGGAACCGAGGATATCTAATTCAGACTGTAATGTTATTATATTAGTATGTGTATTGGTTGTGCGAACAAAATAACAACATAAATATGGTACAAATATAATTTTATTATTTCAAATATATAATTACATGATTTTATTATTTCATATATATAATTACATGATTTTTTAAAATAATATTTGTACATTCTGACCTCATTTTTGGAAAAAGTCGGTGATACATGTCTGTTTTCTAGATATTGTAGAGGTAGTGTCTAGTGCACGAAGGGTGGACCACAATTGTTCAAGGTGAGAAGGGGATAAAGACGGATGTTGTTCATTAAACCACAACATAAGTGCTTCTTCAAGCTTGCCATATTTTGCTGCTCTACAAGAGCGCTCATGAGACATCCACTTTTATTTGCTGCGTAAAATATCATCCACTGTTGTGCGACCCACTGTCACGTCTCACTCTTTGGCAAAATGAGCGGCAATATCAGAGCACGTAGCTTTAGGATGAGCGTCTTTGTAAACACAAATTTTTCGTTTTTCATCTCCATTGAGGTCAGTGCGTCGTCGTTTGCATGGATTCGAAGCATAGTCCTAATCTATGAAATTGCTGTCCTCAACGTAGATAACGGCATTAATAATTACGATCTGTTCACAGAAATTGTTAGATACCTATAGATTTAGTTAACAAAATCAAACATTTCAGTACTGATATCTACACCAGACATATTGAAGGTCAAATTAATTAATCTTTATCGGCTTAACTAGCGGCTATATACACACGAAATTAAACATTGAGACAATTAAACTGGGCATTGTTTTAATGTGCGAGACGTTGGCTTTGACCCAGGAAACATTCACCCAATGTTGGTACAATGTGAACCCATAGTCTCAGACACTGGCCCAACCTTGTACCAACATTGGGTGAACGTCTCGTGTTTGCTGGGCTGTATCATATTACAGCCGTCAAGAAGTGGCATGTAGAACGAGCGGTTCCTCCTTTGTTGGGGGTACGGTGTCAAAGGCAGTGGCCCAGCATTAAACCAATGCTCATATCGTGAACATGCGTTTGTCGGGTTTTATTTGCTCACTAGCACCCCCACTAATCCCTTACACGTTAGGTGCATTTTTTTGGGCGGGGGCCCTAGGGTAGTGGTTAGCATCGCTGCCTTTCACGCCAGGGTTCGGGGTTCGGTTCCCGGTCTCGGCGGTTTGAAAGAAACAAAAAAATGTTTCTTCTCCATCCACGTGTGAAAGTCAGTATTGTGGGGAGCCTCCGTGACCGAGAGGTAGCGTACTCGGCCTCAGGCCGCCAGGGCTCGAATTTCGAATGCTGTGTCTGGAGGACAGTGTCATCTCAATCATCTCACCATCCTCAGGAGGTTCTCCTGGCCCAGTTTAGCCTATATGTACACAAAGGTGGCCTTAAGCCCGATTCATTTCATTTTGTTAGGTGCATTTAGCCAGCGTTGGGGAAATGTTTTGAAAAGGACATAAGCAATGCCACAATCACTATACAAACAAGTGGCGCTCACACAATCAGCGTGACTGTCTGTGACAGAACAATGAGACGCTTACGTCATGCATTGATTTAACCCTTTCGTCATGACGGAACATAGGAGCAAAAATACATTGGGCAGATTCGTTCCCATAAAAACCAAGACCGGATGTAGAAGAAGACAGAACATCGGAGGACGGATCTCCGAGGCCTGTCTGTATGTATTCTAGCTACGTGTTGCCTTACCAATCTTCTCCCTACCAATCTCCACCTAAGAAGAAGAGGAATTCCGGCCTGGAAAGCGAGGGGATCAGCGTCAGATGGTTTCAGTTATGTGGCCTTTAATAGGCTCCAATAGGCTCTTATGAAAACCAGTTTGCATAATTTAGTAGTGCTGTTAATTTCAGATATCATAAGAATCGTGCACAAGTCCAGAAAAGCATTAAATTCTCTACATTACATCTTCGGGGTTTAAGGAGCATTTTCAGATGTGGAACCACCTTGAGGGTTTTAACTGCTGACCTTGAGTGACCTTTAAAGTTTGTCCAATATCAACATATAACTTACGTCGTATATATCTATAAGACACTTTTTATGATGAGGTATAGCCCTAAAATACCTTTGAGACATTTAAGTGGTTTTCTTTACGACCTGGAAGGCTACACTTAAGGTCCCGAGGCTGTTACATGAATTTACTACCTTTGAAAGGAGACACTACACATCAAATCACAGTAAACTTTCAGGCAATCTCACTCTGGTCAGCATCAATTTTTGTTTTCATACGTGTAGCAGACACCCAGTAGTACAATATTGTAGTTGGGGTACTGGGATGGTTTCTAGTAGTAGTACTCTTTGTCCACACCTTCGGGCGGATTTCCAGTGTCGTTCCCCGGCTCCTCCGCTCAACTGCGGTGCTAATGCAGCTCTCACATCAGTGCTGGCGCCGGTGTAGGCTGTGGTAGTCTTAAATAACCAGCAATAGCGTGTTTGACATTAGGTCTCTCACGTGGGATGAATGGAGTTACCCGGAGGGAGTTATCCTTCCTATTGTTACACTGGGGACTATCCGACCCGAGGATAGCGGAGCTGCGCGAAATGCCACAGAGTTTCAGAATTAAATTGCACACCGAAACCCAAGTCTCCGGCTGTCTGGGCATGTCCGGGGGTAGATCCCCTAGACATGCCCAGAACCCTTTATCGAACAAGCGAAAGAAAACGCTCTCAATAACCCACCATGCCCAATCACTCCCACCCTCACATCATCATCTGTACATCATTTCATCTCATCAATTGACTACAACGTTTTTATCGTATTACAATGTCACCTAAAAGATCTTTTGTGCCGAAAAGTGACGTAAAGCAATGATTTACTACTACTACCGGTACTTGTCCACACCTGGGGAGGGTAATAAGGATCTGTTGCACGTTGTAGTGCATAGTATATGGTCTACTTATTAGACATCATAAAAACCTCCATTTTCCAACCAGTCGGCATGTTTACAATGATGCCTTTTGATATCGCTGTAGACGAAAAAATATTATGTGAAAAATTGTTGACTATTTTTCTTCAAGCCAGCTTATTTACGTTAATCTGCAAATAATTATTCACCTGGGGGACCATGCAGACCTTTCAATTTCCATGTTACAGTAACATATTCTGTTTCATTTACTAGACGTCATTACCCTCGGAAAACCAACATGGCTGGAACTGATATTTAGAGGTTGTTATAAACATCCCCCTTAAAGGTGTTTGCTTACTGTTTTTGCATTGGCCGTCTGCCGCCATTTTGTTTTTGCCACTGCGTGTGGGCCTCTATGCGGATTATTTTTAAATTTTAACAAGAATACATGTATTCTTGTTTCCACTTATGTAATGTATATGCTTGAGGAGTTCTTTTGGTGAAAAAAATGGTCGTTTTTAGCCCGCCTTTTATTTAAAAAAGGTGGGCTATTGCAATTGAAGTTCGGCATCGTTGGCGTCGGCGTTAAAATTTAGCTCACTTGTGGGTACGATAACTTAAAGAAAAGTTTCTTATGTATCCTTCCCAAATTTGTCATGCATGTTACAAATGATCAGTCTCGGACAAATTCGATAATGGTTCAAAAAAAAATCTAAATGTCCCGATTTATTGCGATTTTTCACGATATTGTTGGCACGATAACTTCAAAAAATGTTTATGTATCCATCTCAAATTTGTTCTGTATGGCACTTTGACAAGTTCTCAGATAAGTTCAATAATTGCGTGAAAAAAATCAAAACGGCCGATTTATTGCGATTTTTCACATCTTACGTCAATAATTTGACCTTGTGGGCGCGATAACTTGGAAAGTGTGTCATGTCCAGCTCAAATTTGTTATAGGCTACATGTTACTAATAAGCAGTTCTCAGACAAGTTCGATAATGACAAAAAAAAATAAAAGTGGCTAATTTTTTGCGATTTTGGCATTTTACGTCAATAATTTGACCTTGTGTGTGCGATAACTTTAAGTTTAATAATGGCGGCAGGCTATTGTCTAGTGCGCTCTTGTTTAATTTTGATAGCCTGGCCAGTGGAGGGGCGGCCGGCGCCCCCCTCTGGATCCGCTACTGCTGTTCTTGCCCTTAATAATTTTTTGGTGTATCTTGGATAACAGGAAGTGTCCGAAATTGACCTTTTAAGATAAAAAAAAATTAAACAGGTAAAAATAAGTTGTCCTTTGATACAGCCAAAGCCAAATGACAGATTTCTTACATTTTGAGCTGATATCAAAGCTGGGGATCAGTCCACAAATTGATTAGTTTTTGGTGTATTTTTCTCGGGGGGGGGGGGGGTGGTGGTTGAGGGGGGCACAATTTATTAATAATTTTCATTTGCAAAAAATATTGTTGTAACAACTTTTTAAATTGCAGTAACCCCTTCAGCCTTTCAAAGATTTTTGTGAGGGGGGGGGTGGGGGCGGGACAGATTGCCGCAGAAATTAGGTTGTCCATTATAAAATAATTTGAAAATGTTTGAACAGCTAAAATTTAGTTGTCCTAAGATACAGTAAAAATCTGAATGACGGTATTATTTATTTTATGCTGAAATCGGATTGATTAATTTTTCTTGGGGAGGGGGGGGGGGCACAATTAAGAAAAAACTAAAAAAACTGGTGGACAGTTTTCCAAATGATCATTTTTTTTTGTGTGTGTAGGGGGGGGGGGGGGCACAAATAATTAATTCTTCTTGGGGGGAGGGGGGCATTTTTTCATTGAGGATTTAGTTCATTTTATTGTGATCCAGTGATCCAATCTGACCTGCCTTAAGTATTTGTTTCATTTTAGGCTGAACTATAGGCTTGGAGGTCTGTCCACCTATTGATTAGTTTTTGGTATATTATTTGAGAGGGGGGAGGTTAAAATGCGTCAAACACTGCAGGTTGTCACATCTTTTTGTCATTTGTTCTGATTTTCTTCGTCATGATTGGCTGTACCAGAAATTTACTTCTTTTGCACAAGAAATCCTAGGACCTTTTGTAAGAGTGACTTTATTTATAACTATTTAAAGATTAAAAAAATAAAAATGAGCAGTATAAAATATATATGTACATGCCTATATACAACAGGATTAGTTCCGTAATATAACATGAAAATTAATACATGCATGTTATGTAAACTTGAAACCAAATAACATTATATACTAAAAACAAGTACAGGGTAATTAAAATATGCATCATAACAAAATTAAAATACAAATAAACAGCATTGTCATATATGTTTCCCGCACCAAAAACAGAGATAAAATGGCTACTGCATATAGCAAAAAACTCTGGAGAGCGTAGAAACTTAAGAATTATATAATGTACAAGAGTATGTATAAAATGTACATAGTAAGTCGTAGTTTCCTTCATATTTATACCAAAATAAGTAATATTTATAATCTGTGTAATACAACTATCTTAAATACATACAAACTGATTGCTGAATGTTCGTTATTGGTCACCACATATTTTAATATAGCGCAGCCGAATTGTTGGTAAACACAATGAGGATGCTATACTTATTCCACCTCCAATGTGAAAAGGAATGTCATAACTCCCGAATGTATCATACAATCTTCCTGCAAAATCAATAAAACAGACTATATAGGTTTGGTAATTAATAAGTAGACCATGCTTCAATATAATTCAATAATTAGAAGTGTAATAAATAGGATTCGCTGTTAGATATTCTACCACATTTCGTCGTCTTGTATTGATAAAGCGAGACTATGAAACAGAAGATCGTAAGCACTTCTATGATTGGTTAGCATGAGATGTTCTCGTATCTATGTGTAATAATGATCGTCATCATATTTGTTGCTTACGATCTTTTGGCTCGCAGAAAATACGTCATTTTTTTAGTGTTTTGCCATAGATACTAATACGGCTAGGTAAGACTATAAATATTTTCTGATCTAAGATTTATTCAACCAAGGATTCTCATTATTCTGATAAACCAGTGAAGTATATAGGCCTGCTTAACAGTCTGACCACAGTAATCATATGAAAATCAAAACTTGACGTAAAAAATAGAAATAGGTCATATCAAGATTATTTTACGTTTTAAGGGCCCTAGCAACGTTTTTGAAATTATTTTTATTTTGGTTATTTTAGTAATGCCATGGTCAGACGGGGCTTTTTAATTCTTCGAACCCCACGAGCAGCTCACACGTGATCCATCGCCGATGCTCGCCGATATTCCCGAACTGCCCTCCGAAGCATCGGCGATGCTATGTCGATGCTTCGCTGAGCGTTAGAAATGTTATAAATCTTATTGCTATTTTCTCTCTTCACGCAATAATACGCCAACAGAACAGAGGTGATCTATTCTTCATGTATGATCTCATTCGGTAGCCACAAGGTATGTGGTTTCACGTAAAATATCTTCAACTTTTATATCCTCTCCACAAGACACAAAACCATCGCCATAAATCTAAATTACTATTTTCTCTTTTCACGCAATAATGCGCCAACAGAACAGAGGTGACTTATTCTTCATGTATGATCTCATTCGGCAGCAACACGTAAAATATCTTCAACTTTTATATCTTCTCCACAAGACACTATACTATCAAGTCAAGACATCACCACGACATCGTCAAGACATCACCTATACGCTGCCCGAGGCATATGCGATATTCGTCAGTCGCACGTCAAAGGATAACCGACCATCGCCGATTCTCAAAATACATCGTTAACTGTTAGCATATTAATCCCCGAATGTCCCACCATGAGGCCTAACGTTACATCACCGAAACTTCGGCGAAATTTAGGCGATACTCTCCTGAATATTCATCGAAAATGCATCAAAACATCGCGTGTGTTCTCTCATGGGACCGTAGCATTAGTTCTCAGAAATGCCTACGGATTTAGTTTTCCTACGTCTACTATGCTAGTAATTTTCAAGGAATATAGCTGTCAAATAAGATCATGTCTTACCTGCCAATGGTGCGCCTCCTAAAGAACCTATGCCAGCTGCCATTAAAGATATCCCAGTGATCATGGGTGTCTGATCGTGCCCGAATATCTGTACTATTGATGGTACCAGCATGCCTGATTGGAGTCCGAACCCCAGTCCAATCCCAATGCTACACAAATAACTGTACCACATGTGGTTGACTGTTACATGTGTTAGAGGCAATACGGCAATGCTGATACCGCGTATTACATGTCCTAATGCAAATAAGCTGATAACATACATATGGATATATTTCCCGACCAAGCCAAAAAGTAGACAAATAACCACAGACGATAAGCCCCCAAGAGACATTAAGATAGATCCTTCTGTCTTTGTCAAATTGTATTGCTTGGCTAAATCCGCAGTAAAAACAAATGCAATTACCCCGGCGATATTCCAAAGTATTTGATTAACACAGAACAGACACAAATCAACACTCAAAAGACTTTGTAGCATCATTTTCTCAGATTTGGATGAGCGGTGTACAGGTATATCTGTAATGGTAGCAGCAATTATAACATGAGCTTGTGCCATCAGACACCCAAGTATCACCATGGTCATTCTCCATTCCATAGTTCGTATGAGGTATTGTAGTAAGTATGGTATTATCAACATGCCTACACCATTCCCTGTGCTTGTTATAACCAGCGCAATCGACCTGTGCTCGTCGAACAAAAACCCAGGCAAAACAAGTGATGTAGTAAATAGCATACCAAAACCCAACCCTGTGGTAAAACAACACGATGAAGCAACATAGTTATAGAATTCATGTCAATAAACACTCACTGGAACAGTTAGATCATAACTCGAAGCAGCCTGTAATGTATTTGAAATATTATATAAGTATAGGGGAATATATAACAACATGTAAGATGTTTCAATAGTTTAAATTACCATAGACATAGATATATATAAAATATATTTACCAGTGACAATACCATAGGTGAAGTAGAGCCAATTGAGACTTGGAACAAAGGCACTTGACACTATCCCCAGTGTGGAAGTTCCAACTCCTACCAAAAGTACAGGTCTAAAACTGTAAAAATCTACTGCCACTGCAGAAAGAGGACCTTAAAATATATATTTGAAATATAGTCTTTGTGTTACAATGACATTTGCATTGACATGAAACATTTGGGAACATAGCACATAGTCACAGAAATACATGTTAAGCAATTGGTCAGTCACTGTTAAAACTATTGGTCACGATTTTGCTGCCGAATACATCACCTAGTTTGTAATCAATGACTATAGCAGTAGCTCTGTACCACTTTTTTAATTATGTCTCCCCTCCGTACACAGGAGGGGAGACATATAGGTTTACTTCTCACCGCTCATTTTTATGTCACATCAGTTTTGTGTCTGTGCTTTCTGTTCTCTCCGTCTATCATGCAGGCGGTCACGAGACGTTGACCCAATGTCGAGCTATTGTTGGTCCACCGTCTACGACGCTGAGCCAACATTAGCCCAGTATTGGGTTACCATGTCGTGTTTGACGCCACGCTGCATGTGGGCCAGCGTCACAGACGGCGGCCAACTTAAACCAGCTTTTGTTCAAAGCATCATGGGGTAGTACAGCCAGCATGAAGTAGGCTTACTGACTACGGTTGAATGTATACTAGCCAGCACCGGAGATGCTGGCCCAACATTTACCAGACATTGGGTCGGTGTCGGCTTACACTGCCTGACCCGCAGCCCAGAAAATATGAGGCGTTGAGCCAGTGCTGGTTTATGCTGGGCCAGCATCGCAGACGGTGGGCCAGAATTGGATCAGCATTGGGTCAACTGATTGAACTTCTCAGGAGTCTCAGGAGTAGCGAACCATGGGGGGGAAATGCTGTAGATATAAAAAACGGGTTCCACCACATCAAAATACATAGTCTCTACCTTTCTACTGTCCAGAGTAGCTATTTAGTAACAATAATTACAAAAGCCATTGACACAACATCTAATATCATGGGGCTGGCGGACTGTTGGGTGAGCGCTGCTTGCTTTTAGATGGTGCCTCACGACCATTGTACTCAAGATTTTTGTGTGCACTATAGATGTGCCTGCCTGCCTGCCTGCCTGCCTGCCTGCCTGCCTGCCTGCCTGCTGCCTGCCTGCCTGATTATATATGGGTTGTGTATAAAAAATATATAATATTTCCAACATATTTTCTGTAAATCAAATGAATAATTATATGTATATATCACCTACTTGTTAGGAACATGACAGCTATGTTCACGGAGCCAACCCATCCCGTCTTCTCTTGTCCTTCATTAAAAACCTCCAGCCATTCGACAATCAACGGTGCAACGGAAAAGGCAGTTCCAGGTGTAAGTATCAAAAGAAAAAAACAGCAACCTGCAACGGATATGCTCTTCAAACTTTCCACACTTTTTTCTTTTTCACTAGGATTGACCTGTACCCTTTAAACAAATAAAAATAAACATCTAATGATTGGGTAGGTGACCATTGCTCAATTAGTTACTTTTTTTTGCTTCCGCGTAAAGCTAGTCATTAATTTTTATGTGATGTGTCCGCATCCATGTGCTGAAGATATAGGCCTATTTAAACACATCTGCAAAGAGTCGATATCTCATCCATAACTAGTAATTCATAGCTAGTTCGCGCTAAGTCAGAGAATAATAACATTTGTCACGAATGATAATTATTTGTAGATTTCGTGGAGCTAGAAACGGTAATTTTCATATTTATAATAACATTTTCATATAAACAGCTATGACATAAAGCTTCTTCAATGAGTTATAATATCGTGCATTTCATCTCGGATGGATTATAAGGCACTTTCTAAGTTTAATTTGCACTTGTTGTTTTATAGTGTCGGTAAAGCCTAGGTAGATCAAGTACCGGTAAGGCATTAGTGATCCAACTGATAAATGCTAAGTATGTGGTAATACGATGTAGGCTTATACATTATGAAGCCAACTAAATGATTCTAATCCTGTTAAAATGCAGTCGTGAATTAGCAAATAAATCCACAAGGCTGACACTTGATTTAGTGTGAAAG
>OZ024905.1:17026285-17217659 GCA_964017125.1 Flabesymbios commensalis
AAAGAAACCGATGTCACTCTCAATAATAAAGGGTGAGCCACACGTGGCGAAGTCCCGTCCTTTCACGTGTGTGCTGAGAGAGATGACGAGATTTATCTGCCAACCACATCAGCCAATTAGGAAGAGTACATAGTGATTAGGCCTAGGGTAAGAGCTGTTAGAAAGATCTCGCCCTCCACATATTTCAGACTAGAACGCAACACATAGCTATGAATGTTATGAGATCCTCGCATCATCACAAATTATAAAATGGCGGCTATATTTTTGGGACCTGTAATAAAATATTCTCATGAGATAAATAACAGATAAAATGTTTTTGAAATCAACTCAGTGTAGGCCTACTCATGAATAGTAACTGAGGTCTAGTATAGGTAAGCTAAATTATTTTTATGGCGTTAACCTTTTCCATGCGGATTCTAAAACGTTCCTTATTTGCGGCTCCCGGACCCCGTCCGGTGTCGTATGTCCCCCTTGCTGAGAGTCCACCCCGCTGCCTGGATAGTATAGTGAAACTCCTCCGCTTCTGTCGTGCTCATCCCTCATATAGAGTGCATTATGTATAGCTTTAATAAACGTAGTCTAATTTAGGCCCAATTATTTAATGAGCTCCCTTGAAATATTCGTCAATAAATCATAGTGCAATATTGACACACCCGCATGGATTAGCGTCACAGTTGGGCAGCAAAGCAGAGGCTTTGTTTTTGTAAGCTGGTAGCCAGTGTACGCAGAAATCAACTATTTCATGAAAAATGTAAAGGTAACCCTATTCAAATGATAAATTACCCTATAAAGACTGGTGCCTTAATCACCACGTTAAGGCATTATTCCAATTATAAATGAGATGTAAATCTGTCATTATAAAATAAAAAGAAAACCATTGATCAAACAAGTAGGCCTACGCATTAATTTATTGAGCAATCGATCGTCCGCGCACCGGATTTTTGGGGCACAACTTTACAAACGAAATGGTAATGATTACAGACTCTCATTTATATCGCACGCCGAGTCTGTTATTACGGACTAATAAACACTGAAAAATGAAGGCCTATATGATTTTACTGACTGCAGTGCCTAGAATTCCCCCTGCTTTAATACCCTGCACATAGGCTCACCCCTTGCTTACCTTACGTAACAAAAAATAGATTCCGTTTTCTTGTCCATTTGAATAAGCTATTGGTCCGTAGGCCTAGGCTTTTGTTATAATTATTTGAAAACAAACCCAAAGGAGAACAATCAGACGGCAGAGTTCACCTCGTCATAACTCAAACAACACGCTGAAGGAACTGGCGTAAACTCGGTCATTCTTTTGCAAATATTCAGTGAACTCGCAGCATTGAACCATCAGAGGTTCAATGCTGGGACAGGGTCGGAGACGGTGGTCCGCATTGTTCTACCATATCCCAGCTAACACAACACCCTGAACTAATGCTGGTTTAATGTTGGTCCACCGTCTACGACGCTGTACCAACATTAAACCAGCATTGGTTCAGGGTGTTGTGTTAGCTGGGATAGGGCCTATGTCACAGCTAGGGTATCAGGTAAACACGAGTCATAACATCCCTATAGTGGTTCAAAGTGGGCCAAATTCTCCGACGACCACCCAGCATTGCGCCTTTGCAGGTTCAATGTCGTATATTTACCTAAAAATAGGAAGCTATGACCGGGTTCACCCACAGTGAAAGGGGGAACAACTATGACATGTAACATCTTCACCTAGCATTGTTTTCATCGAGCCATTCAAAAGGGTTTCCGGTGAGGTCACTCACTGGGTTTCACATAATACTTACTTTGTATCAACGGGTTCTTTGATATCAGTGAAATCAAGAGCCTCGTTAACTCGTCCGCATCCTGAGCTAATGGTGAATATATCTCCATCTCTCACATGCTCAACAGCTTTTTTGTGCGAAATCGCACGATTTCCCTCTGAAGACAACATCGCGTGCCACCTGTCAGATGAAAATGTATCATATTATGTCATGTCACCCTTTTATATATTATTCATATATCGATCAATGGTAGACGATTCAGCGATATTCGATACCCCGGTATATGAAGTCATGCTGCACGAGTGACCTTATATTAAATCTGGCATAGTATTGATTGCAAAGGTATGATCTAGGTCAGCAATATGTAAATCACATTTTGTGGTGGCTGAAGTCCATTTTAAATGTTGATATTATAAAAGCCTACATATAAATATATATATATATATATCATTATGTACCCGGGGTTATTTTCTGACGTATATCAAGATGAACTGGGTTGCTATTATGGATCGGATTAAAAGTAAATTTTATAGGAAACTCAATAATAAACCCAATATTACATTAGGGTGACATTTTATTCTTAAAAACATGTACGACCTATTGTATGACCCATTGTGTGAAACGCAGTTGACATCATCGGAAACCCTTTTGAATGGCTATTCGGTTAAAATAATGTTATATGAGTCCCCCTCCTCCATACTTCATTGTATTAGATTGCTAGGTGAAAACATTGCAGGCCAAAGCTATCGAGTTTCACAGAAGAGGGTTTCAATTATACAGCTAATTATAAACATACATGTAGGCCTATTTAGATGCAGACAATCGACACCAGATAATCAATAATTTACCACGGTGACCTGGACATTTCAATACAAATCAACTCAAATTTCAAAATATCACGCACATGCGATGGTTATGTGATGGTGCTTATGGATTGTTTTCGTCTTTTTAAGTACCGCTGCTGTTAGAATGAGCACAGAGCCTGTCGGTAATATCGCGTTAATTAATTTCCTTGGATTAAGATATGCTAATATGTTTTTATGTTGATACCGTTTTGTTCAATTATATCGTTGCAGCTCATTTAGAATCAGTTTTACACTAATATCAGGGTTAAGTTATTTTCACACATTTTTCTTAAAAACTGATAAGGGATTTTGATAGGGCCGTGGCCCCCATGAGAGCGTCACATAGTGTCTTAATAGGGGTTGTGACAATTTTTATTACATATTAAATTGTATTTTCTCTTGTTTATAATGTCGAATAAACAAGTCTGAGTCTAGATAATTGCCAAAAGTTCCCCATATCTCCTTTGTAATTTGCTTATATAACCTGATACTTAAATTGTATCAGAAAAAGCTCATTTTTCACATAAATCATACTGATGATTTATGTAACTTTTCAGAGTTGAGGTCAATTTTCATTCTCAATTATAACTATCAGTTCTAAAGAGTGGTTACAATTAAACAATTTCAGAAACTAACAAATTAGAATAACAACTATTTATGTCAATTATGATTACACTCAGGTCACGGTTTAAAGGACACATGTACAAATTATCAATAAGGTACAGGCCTATGTATGAACAGTACGCAATAATATCCGAGTGGGTAGATAAATATAGAAAAAGATACGAAGTTATTTCCTTAAGGGAACATCATCATACCCCAACCTACTCTACCCCGCAGCTGAAGGGACTGAGGGGTATAATAGCACTTCATGTCTCCGACCTTGGAAGATACCCACTGGCTATATCGCCCTGTGTCTTGCAGCAAGTCGCTGCTCTGAGTTTATCACCATGTTAGCCACAATTGCTGATAAATTATGCTCAAGATCAAATCTAAACCACATCAGTATATCCCATTGTACAGATTTATCCGTAATCTACTGATTTGTTCATTTTTTTCAAAATTCTACAGACGGATTGTTTTATTTTTTTACATTTTCGTACACCGCATTTCCCCCTTCATTTCCCCCACCTGGATTTGCTGCTATTTCGCCTGTGAAATGAATGGGGTTTTAGGCCACCTTTGTGAATATAGTTTATATGTTAAGCTAGCTCGATCAGGAAAACCTCCTGAGGATAGTGAGATGACACTGCCAGGCAGAAGATTCGAAATTCAAGCCCTGGTGGTCTGAGGCCGAGGACGCTAACTATCGGTAACGGTAGCTCCCCACCATATTTAATCAAGTGAGCGGGAAGAAACTTTGAAACTTGAAGGCCAGAGTGGAGTTCGAACCCGCGATCTCCGATTTTCGAAGCAGGCAACTTTAACCACTGCACTAGTGCTCCTGCCCATTTGTTTGAGGAGCGCGCAAAGCGGGGCTTTGCGCGAAATTACCGTCGATACACCAGTCTCAACCTTAACTCGACGAGGCCGTCTTTAACGTGATCGCCTGGTCACATTGAGAATGGACAAACAATGGTGTTTCTCCGAAAACCCCACATGGGAACAGTAGGGCTCGAGCCCGGGACGCATGCATGACTGGCGAGGCAGTCAGGCGCTCTAGCCATTGCGCCACGTCCTCTTCTCTCCCCCGCCCATTTTCGCCTGTGAACTTCTCATATAATATGATTATGCCCCGAGAGATAGAGATGCAGCATAGACATTGTTTGAATTGCGCTAAACACAATGCTACATAAGAACAAAATAGGGTTATTTAGCAGTAATACTAAATATTCATATATTTATTTATACATAATTATATATTTAGTTAAATAATTAGGCCTAAAATGTAAAGGGAGAAAAATCCATATTGAATGACATTTTAAGAGTGAGTGTTTCATTTTTATCGCCATCAGTTTGAAAAAATGCTGTGCATAGGGCAACCCTATAATAACAGAAGTATAAAGTCAAAAAACACTAGTCTTATCTGAAGCACATTCAATATTGAATGACATTTTCAGAGTGAGCGCTTCATTATTGTTGCGAATTGTGATTCCTTGCGCCATCAAAGTGTCGCGATTTCTGATTTTGTGCGCTATCACAGTTGGATACAAATTCTTGGGATTTTGTTTCTGTCCATTGGGCAACCCTGCCACATAGACAACAAAAGTATCGAGTCAAAAACACGTTTCTGTAGGCCTAGTAATCGAGCCATTCTCTAAAGATTAAACTATGAAGTTGGTGGCGAGACATCACCCCTTCGTGCTGCGACGTTTTACCCCGCATGGGGGACATTGTGATGCTCAATAGAATGGATAGCCTGCTCGAGTCTGACTATAATCCATGGGCAGTAGCCAGATCCGTTCATCGGTTCCTATCAACAATTTGCATCAATGATCACTTTGCTAGAATATAGTTATCTCTATTGTTACTCTGGGGACTATCCGGCGAAATCTTCTTCAACATAACCACTATGGATCCATCCAAACTATATCTCAAACCCGAATGTAGCATAGGTGAAAGCTATATTCGATAATTAATATCAGTCTTGGTATCATAATTTCTTCACTGTTACGTCTGATGGGAGTTCACCCTACCCCTTAGAACGTTGGTCATGCTGCGTATGCGGGTGGGTCTATAACCTGTGCTCAGCGAATCGTGAAGTTTGATCTATCTACTTTAAATGTGATCTATCACCCCTTATATGGTATAGTGGAGCTGTTAAGGAAAAAATCGTTCACTTTTTTCTACAATTATGAAACTTGGCAGATATATATAAAAAATGCATACTCTTTGATATTAGATAAGGAAACAGGCTTGAAAATGAAAGAAAATTGGCAAACTCCAAGATGGCCGCCAAAATGGCCTCAATATATTGTTTTTGTCAAGTTTTGCTACAGTTGTTTTAAAAGCTCGTATCAAGTATATTAATTACTGTCCAGTAGATTTATTTATAAAGCTGAGCACATAAAATCATAATGATTTGTTGAAATTACGACACAGGCAGGCAATATTGAACCTAAGATGCCTAAATTAGCACAAAGTCCAATTCTCACAACCTCCTGATAATTAACTTTTTTTATTGACATGTAACATTCTTTCATAAAAAATACACAAGAGAGTACCTATTGTTACCTCTCATCGTGCCTGTGATAGAAGTATACATTTTTAATACTGTTTAAATGCTGTCTAAGACTTAAAAACTACAAAATCAAAATCACAATTATACCGGTGGTGATTTCTACCAAATAATGATGGCATCTCATTCTGGATGGAGGCTGGTGTGAATGTTGCATGTTGAATGAGACATACGATTTAATAAATATGGTTTTACAAGCAAGTTAGAGGGTAGAATGTATTTGTCTTTTTTTACCATATATTATAAACATTACTAAATGATGAGTGTGAAGAGACCACATGAAGCAGTTACTATAGGCCACTTAGAAAACAAAACAAAATTTAAGGTGGGCACTAATACAAGTGAAACTTCGAGTGTAAACCAAAAAAGGATTGGCAACATGAATACGCATAGTGAACAAAATACAGTAAACGCCTGAGAACATCACTACATTAAAAGAACAGTGTCATATTAAGTGGGCAGGATCGCACGACGATCACACCATGTTAAGAGATTGAAAATCCCTTTCTAGAAAGCAGAAGGTCATGTTTTTTTAACGCGACCCAGCAAGCACAAGACATCGACCCAATGTTGGACTTATGTTGGGCCACGCTTTGTAGACGGTGGGCCAACATTGGCACAACATTGGGTCGATGTATCATGTTTGCTGGGAAGGGAAATCAAGGACGAAATAGTTTCATTTGTAGAAATGAAGGTTGAAAACTGAATAATGTGAAGTACTGACAGTTTGGTGAGGAGAGGCTGGCTCACAGCACCACGCCAGCTCCTACCACCAACAGAGCCCCTGAAGTCAATGCCAAAGTGTCCAACAGTGGTGTTGATGCTCAGCACCCGGACAACATGAATTTTCCAGAGCTATGCAGACGAGGTGTTTGTCCCCCACATAGCCTCACAGCGCCAGCCTTCAGTTGACATATGTTGGGATGTGTGCATTCATCTTCGCTTAAAAGAGAGAGAAGAAGATAAGGCATTTGGCGAGTCACCAGCAAGGCTGAAAAGAAAGAAAGATTTGTTACTTTCTCCATTTTAGCCAAAGCAGATAATCACATTTACGAGCAAATGGAAAGAAATGGAAATAAATATATGTCTGAGAGAGGAGCAAATGAAAATCGCTCATGTAATCGGTCCAGAGGCCTCTGAAGATTTTGAAGCGCTGAGCACCACATCATTCAGAAAAGTCACTCACTGAGAGATTCGTCATCCTGATGTGCGACAGAAATAAGTTACTCCGATAGTATCAATGCCGCCAAGACAAAAATATGCATCTAGGACAATCGAGAACATCCTTCAGACAAGGCAATCTACGAGTACACATCAAACTCACCATTCTACAACATTAAACATGGCCCCAGGCGACTAGTGTTCCGGATGCAGAAAACTGTGGCTCAACAAAGGAGAAGGATTGTTAAAACATTCCCAAGCCTCATACTCATAATATGAATTTGTACACTGCAGATGCACTGTCTGCACTGGGTGGGGAAAATGTACTAAAGTTGAACTAACAGGCACTGCTCTGTGTACATCCTCGTGGGACTGTAATGATCTGTAACTGTCATGTCTCTGCTGTTAAGCCCTGGTCAGACAGCACTTGACGGCTTAATCACGGCCAAAAAACGTCAAAAAGTAGTCTCACGTGAAACAGCCGATGTTGTTCGCGTTGAAGACGTAGCAGGACGTGGGGAAAGATCGGAACGGCGTCGGACGCAGAATAAGGTTTTGAACTGTCCAAAATTTTAGAGAGCGGACAAGCACGGACGGCACACGTGGTAAGGACGTACAACACACGCGAAACACACGTGATAATCTGTGTTCCGACAGTGATTAAGACGTGGTAAGACGTCAAAGTTTAGCGGTCTGTCACGGTCAAAGCACGGTTATCGGACGTGTAATACGCGTTGGTATCACGGGAAATAGCGTGTATTTAGCTGCTTATCACTGACAAATGCATTTTTCCGCGTACATAGCACTACCTAAGCACGTTTCAAACAAGTTCAAAATACGATTGATCACTGCCTAATCACTTCTCTATCACTTCTGACTTGCGGCATATAAAGACCGTAATTTTCTAAAGACCTCTCGGCACTTGCAGTCTAGATGCTCCAGCACCTACAGAGCCAACCGATACAGGCACAACATATCCTTGAGAGAAGAAAAAGAAGGAGGAGGAGGGTGCCACGGAACATCTGGGTACTGGATTGCGAGGAGACCTCAGCTGGGGCTTTACGACCGACTCATGGTCAAGCTGCGTAACGAGGATCCAAGAGCCTTTACGAAGTTTATGAGGATGCCTCCTGCAATGTACGATGAAATTGTGCAGATACTGACACCAGCCCTTATCAAGCTGACCACCAACTGGAGAGTACCCTTTGAACCAGGCCTGAAGGTGGACTGTCGAAGCTCTGGACCTGCAAATGTGAAGACCAGCCGTGTGCGGCCGCTTTATGCCGCGCTTCAGACGACGCCGAGCGGCGTTTACCCGTGATAAGGCGATGCTATGGCAGTGGAACTACCGTTCTACGTTCGTGATCAACACGTGTTCGGCAGTGCTACAGACGCGATGCGGCCGCAGTTAGCCGTAGTAACTAGCCGTTTTTTTCCCGCGTTTGAACACCTGCGAACTTATATTTAGCTTTACACGTAGCTGGACGTGGTTCCCCGTGCTTAGTGCAGTGCTTCAGCAGTGGAGCAGCCGCCGACGGCCATACCACGTACAACCACGTAGGCTACAAAGCACGGCCAAGCACAAAATTGACCAATAATTACCACGTACGACCACGTCCAGCAGATTTTTTAACTTTTTGGCCGTGATTGAGACGTCAAGTGCTGTCTTACCAGAGCTTTACGCTGTTAGCGTTTATAATGGTTCTTAACAAGTTCACTATATGGTATTATTATATACTGGTTGTCTACCACTCAACTTCGTGTCTAACTAATGTGTCTTTTGAAAAGTGTATTAATAGTGAGTTAATATTGCTTTCTGCACAATCATGACAACATAGCGACAAATAAAACCCTCAGACGGGACTATACCCTGCTCTTATCGAATGAGTTCCAAGGGTTCTTCATAGTGTACAGTACTATACTGTCACACTCCAACCCTTTAAACAGTTTGGAACACTGTTTATATGCACAACCTCGATGACAAACATCCAACCCGACATGTGTTGCAACTCAGTACCTCTGGGCTTTGAGCGGATTTAGACCGGGATAACAGGGTCCCAGAACCCTGTCAGCATTTTAAAGTCGATCACAAACAGGGTTTTAGAGGTAATTTGGTTTAAACACGATATGCCTACTATGGTCGGGTTCCAAAATGATAGGTGCATGTGTCTTTCGCTGACATTGTTAATTTAAAGTTGAGGAAAACCAGCAGGGTGGTATTTGAAGGCTACACCTCCTCTAAATATATTTTATTAATATAAATGACTTATGTTGTATGTCGAATTTTTTACTGTATTTTAAAAATGTAGGGAAAAAGAAAATAAGCTCTTTGGTGGCTCTATGATTAGGCTATAGATCCAGCCAAATCTTGATATAATTGATCATTTTGGCGGCCATCTTGGTTGGGATATATGTCTTAATAAGCTCTCACTTCGTTAATAAAAACATTACAAATGACTTTATTGATCTTAAAAAGATACATGTAGATATCAAAATAAGGCTAATAAATCAAGCAGGTTTGAAGATAAAGCCAAATCTTGATAACCAAGGGCATTTTGGCGGCCATATTGATTATATCTCTTATCATAAAATGTGATTTTTTTCTGATTATATTTTTTAATAAAATACTACAAATTAGTTTCGTGATCATAAAAACATGTGCAGTAGGACTGACGATACAGCCAGTCTTGATACCATTGTTTTTTTTGCGGCCATCTTGGATTTATCTGTTATTAAGCTATGCTACATTACGTATCTGAAATGCATACAAGACCCCCCCGCCCCCTCAGCTGATCGATCAATAGTACCACAAAAAAATCGTGATAATATTTTGAGATTATTTCCCGTATCTCCCAGTTGACGGTCAAATAATGGTTTATGGTTGCCTAATGAACATCCATTCGTTGTTTATATGTGACATATATGCAAAATAAATTGCAATTGGAATATTTCAGATGTCTACTACAGTATTTGGGTGCTCGGATGCAGCTTTCAAACGCTTCAGTGAGACATGTCACCAACCTCAAATATGTATACATCTATTCACGGCCATCTTGAATTTTGAGCAGGTTTCGATGACTCAATGATTTGTCTCCTTATCTTATATGAAGCAGTATATTATCCTTAACATCTCTGCAAAGTTTCAGAATTGTAGAATAATATGAACGATTCTGCTGAAATTCAACACTTAACCGCTCCACTAGTATGAATAATTATGTCCTTATATGGGGTGATAGGCTATCATGTGACCCTCTCAGAGGGTCACATAATAGCCAATCACCCCATATAAAGAAACACTTCTGCCACATATTGTGGCAACTTTGATTTATTTGTCACAAATTTATTCATACTATATAAGGGGTGATATGTCACCTTTAATAACTTGAGAGTACGGGGTAAGCTATCTGGCAAAAGTGAATATATTCATAGCGAAAGTCAGGTTAAAAGTGCTGTAATAAAGGGACCCGCAAACAGAAAATGTGCCTCACACGTAAAATATGTCATGGTTGATCAGTGTACCATAACACACAAAACGGGTCCGTCAAGTGTCAGACGTGCGAAAAAATCAAATCAAAAGTGACTTTTGACGTGCGAGATTTGCGTGGTAAATCCCGAGTTTGAGCTATGGACTGGACTGGGTATACATGTGCCTGTGGAATTATCCAAATTCCGTACGTGTTTTTAACATATAATGTACCCACGACAATCGCTTTCGACTCCTAACATCTGCATAGATACGCTAAAATAAGGTAGCATCCTCATCTTCTTCACTGGAACAGAGGCTCGTTTCAGGAGAACATCGTAACTGAGCTTTTAGTCAGACACAAAGCGTAGGCTAGCATCAAGTAGCTTTCGGGTCATCTTTAATTGTCGACGTGTCCAAAAACGCGTCCAGATCGCGTTCTCTGTGATTTAAGTACATGCCACCAGATTCGAAACCAAAACATAGTGACCTGAGGTCAACTAGGTTACCTTTTGGTCACAGAGCTTTCTCCTTTAACCCATTAGAGAAGCTGGTTATCGTTGAATACACTGGTGCCAGTCAGTCTAGCAACAATGAAGCAGCGAACTCCGTTGTTATTAATACAAACTGAATAACTGATAACCAAATATTTTTCATTTTTAACAAAGATATTATTTTTTATTAGCATGCAAACAAAAAATTATCATAAAAAGAAAAATGTATATATATATTATAGTTTGGCACTATTTGGTTCCGTTTAACAACATTTGTATCAATTCAATTGTCAAATAAATATAATAATAAACTTAAAAAATACTTGAGTGGTGCAAGAATATCACAGTTAAAAAAAGTAGTCAAATCATCGATATATTCCTGGATTATCACTAATTCTATGTGTGATAGTGTAAATATGTACAAAATATAAATATAAATACACAATGGGACAATTGTTCGTGACTTTTCACAAAATATTTCTTGTGCATATAAGCAAAAACGTTCATAATATAATCTCGTAAACACACAACTTGTTTGTGTGTATGCTTATTTAATTTACCAGCTATCTATAAATGAGATTGAAAGTGTAAATGTCTCCCGTTATATGTGTTTTCATATCATGGAAATGATAATCAGTATAACATATTTATTTAACAAAGCGAGTAGAATAGTATTTTATAGTATGTAGAGCTCTCTGTCATAATAACATTATTACCAAACACGCGAGTTGATGCACACTTTTGTGGTGGTGATGACACAGCGATCATCAGTAAAGTTGACGCACACGATCTACTGACATGACCCAATTGTCAGTCCAGCGCTCTTCTGCCAACTGTTGCTTCGCACGTTCTTCTTCTATACTCTTAAGCTCTAGTTGAAAGTAACGCTTGTACTCCTATCAAATAAAAAAAAAACATAAACCATTATGTTATCTGATACAAGTAACACATTGTTGACGTCTTGTTGGATTGATTGTGAAAGTTTAGCCATTTGTCAATCTTTGTCAGTCATTTGTTAGACGAAAAAATGCAGACAGTTTACTAAGTAAAATGAATATTTTATTATGCATTTTAAATCAGAAAACATAAGTGTAAATACATGTATGACTATAAATCTCTAAGACTGACCTCATAAGCTAGGTTTCTGGCCCTGACCGCAGCAGTGTGAGATAATGTAGTGCGTGCTGTAGTCACAGACGCTGTGTTATTGTCAACAGGCTTAGTCCGGGAGCCGCGCGCCGGGCGACGCTTCTCCTCTTTAGGTTCCTCAGATGGCACTACCAGCTCATCAGTGGGAATACCTACAAGGTGAACAATCACATACATATAAAAAGGATAAGTGAACAAAAAATCTGGACAAATCACTAAAATGAGGGATAAATGGATTAGTGTAATCTATATTTAACTCTTACAGCGCGAGGATAGACTTTAGTCGTCAGAATCTGAAGTCTACAAATGTCAGATTCTGACGACTAAAGTCGATCCCCGCACTGTAAGAGTAAAAATATTTCTAATGGCCGTAGACCCATAACATAGGTATTCAAATGAATCAGAAAGAGCTAACTGAGACATTTAAGATGATTTCAAAATGAATTGTCTCCATGGCTTTAAGGGGTAATAGCCGTCCTTATTGGTCTGTTAGTTTAAACCTCAACCCCTATGCTGCCCGGACCGTATATATGCGTTTTCAAACAAATTTTAGACCAAATACATTCAACTGCAATTGCTAAAATGCTTTCTGGTAGATACTTAGTTATTATAATAATTAAATTTTGAAGACGTATATTTTTTCATAAACATACATTTTTTTGCGTCATTTGGAGCTGGAAATTGCGTTAGCAAATTCAGCTTCAAATGAATGAAAAATAGCCTGAAAAATATCGGCATCATAAGGGTTAAATCACTGATGTAGACCATAGTAGTTTTCATCAGCAGTGTTTTTATCAGCAGTCACCTAACAATTGCTAAAAGTTAAATATGGTTTAAATCTGTGACACTAGCTATTATATCATTTTACAAAGTAATTCCAGTCACTTAAGTTGTGGATCGCGGCCAGACACAGCTTCAAGTGACTGGAAGTTCAAATTTACAGTTCAAGCCCAATCGGTTAAGTTTACCTGGCCAAGATTTTTGTCCACGTGGCAATTTGTCTTTGTCTGGGTCATCTTCTAATGGTTGGCCAGCCTGCTTTCTCCTTATTAGTTCAGCAGTAGGGTACTTCACAGCAGCAACTCCTACATATCACGGCGAAAAATAATGTTTGTTTAAATAGTTTTAAAACATACAATTCCATTAATGCCGTCAATGTAATAACGTCTTCGTCAGCTTTGAACTTTACGTATGGGACAACAAGTATAAAGGTTTGATACTCACGTCCTTTTTCCAGGTCATCAACAGTGAGAACTTGATCAAACTGTAGGAGTAGTTGTTCTGTAGCTCTCGCTAGCTGCTGTATGAAGATGGAGGCTGCCGTGGTGGCTGTTGAGCAGAGTGACTGAGCATGAGTAGTCACACCTGCCAGACATGCCTGATGGCGCTCCTCTTCTGTCTCACATAGCTCACTCAGACGCTCTGATTGCTGAGGGTGACCAAGGGTAGGACGCAAATCCTGCTTGTGACGAGTCTAATTGAAGTGAAAAAAATATACCACTTGCTAACATTAAGGTGAGCTATCCAGCAAACACGAGGCATTGGCCACATTTAGAGATGATGTTGGCCCATCATCTACGATGCTGGCCAACATTGGGCCAACGCTGCGTGTTTGCTGGATAATCAGCTACTATAAAAACATATTTGTTTATTCTTTGGGATTATTTGCACCTTAAGTAGCTCATCATTCCAGTCTGTTCTTAAAATATTCAGCTCATGCATGGAATATAATTTCAACAATTTATGTAACTAAAAAAGGATTTGACTTTTCATTGATAAATTTATTGGAGGCCTGGAAACATGAAGTTTAACCTTTTCACCTGCGAAGCCCATTTTTGTAACCTAACTGTCATAGCATTCAGCTTAAAAAAGTGGGCCCAGGTGGAGAAACTGTAAATGTACCTTGATAACATCCCACTCTTGCTGCTGCTGGCAGAACTGTTGATCTAATTTTGCTCGTTCCAATTGCGCCTGGTCGATAGCTGATCTGAGGATCTCTTTGATCATACATCCCGGTACACGCTCCATTAAATCCTCCAGCTGTACAAGCTGACTCCGCAACTCTACATAAACATACCACAAATGGCTAGTTACAGTATGACAACACAAATGCACAGAATTCTGACATGCAGTACAATTACTGTTTTAGAAATGCCTACCATTACATCGAAATCATTCAAACATCATAAAGTTTTTTGCTACTGTAAAAATCTCCATACGTCATGGTGTTAAAATAAAGCTTATTTTATATTTTGTCCCTTACATACTGTAGGAGCTTTACAGTAGATAAAAACATATTTTACATGTTAATGCGATGTAGGTGATTTAGAAATGATGACATAAGAGTGGGATCAGCTGTACAGAGTTGTTGTTCACTTGTGCATAGAACTGGAAGTGCTAAGGTAGGAGAGAAATGTCATTTGCTGTACAGGTGTGTGATTTTATATTTGTGACTGTCTCGCCTATGTTAGTTACCTTGTAGACACTGGTTATGATAATCATCTGCCTGAGTAAAATAGGACTGTAGTTTCTGTACCAGTACATCAGCACACAGCTCAAATGTCTCCTGTAGAGCCTGAGGACGTGTTACAGCACGGTTACCTTTCTGTCGATAGTACATCTGGCAAACATAGTGGAATCATATATATTAAATAATGAAGCAGTCAAATACACTCGGATGAATTAAAATTCAACTAATTGTAAACAGATCTTGATAAAATTCACTCCAAAAACAACTAGTCATTCACTATAAGAAATGTCTCTGAGGAAAGAACATAACTAATTAATCGATAGCAGAATGACAGCTGTAATGACCTAATAAATTAAAGAAAATAGCGGGATTTTTCGGTGTGGAACATAAAGCTGTACAAAGCCAAATGACATTTACTGCCTTTTGGCTTCACACGGCACCAAATGCGATGACATGTAATGATAAACGTTCATAGTGGTATACATAAGCTTACAGGCTTATGGTAAAGTGTGTGATATGTATTAAATTTACTTTCACAAATTCTTACCTCACTAGCTGTTAGTAAACCATCTAACGCTTCACGCTGGATATGCTTTATTCGGCCAAGAAAATGATTGTTTTCTCCTTCTTCTGGTGCCTCACCAAATATGTAATACTTCTTGTCAATTTTGTTGGCTTTACTGCGTAGCAACCCACTGGAATATTTTTTTCGGTTTAAAATTAACAAGTAATACTATTACATCAGATTATTATTTGAATTTACATACATATTTCATGCAAATATGATATATTTATAACATTTACACGAATGTGTTTAGTCTTTTTTGTGTATTTTTCCTATCTGTTGTGTCAATGTATTGTTTGAGATCGCCTTTTAAGATTTTATTTATTCATAGAAAGATATACCTCACATTTGCTACATGCTAACACTAGAATACTAAAAAGTATCATTCATCTATCATATAGAAATCAAATATCCTCCAAATCCAAGGCTTTCATACGTTGTACATCATCAATAAAAATATGAAGAAAGCGTATTTTGCATAACATATTTATAAATAAGAGTTTCAGTAGTTGAGAAAATCAGGAGCAGAAGCAGCAGCAACAACAGCTGCTGCATCAGCAGAAGCAGAAACAGCAGCAGCAACATTAGCAGCAACAGCAGCAGCAACATTAGCAGCAGACACAGCAACTACAATACAGAGGAATGTGCTTGAAGTGAAATTAGATAAAACGTGACTCCAGAGTAATTTCTACTGCAGAGAAAAGATCTAGCTGCTTTGTCCGCAATAGCATAGAAAGTACCAGAAATTTATAGTAATAAATTAATGTCATTTTTTTTTACCTTTGGCATACTAGTTATGGTTAAACTTGCTTTGGTAAAACTTTGTGATCTTTTACAAGCAACATAAATATCACAAAGTAATGTCATTGTCGGGATGAGCAATCTTTGAAATAAAATAAGGATTGAAAATTACCTAATATGACTTATAAATGATAAAAACATTTCCAATTAAATGAGAAAAAATGTACACATGAGATTTAATTTGATGACAGAGCACAGAGTGGTATTCGCAGTCTTTTGCATGGAGTATGAGTTGGATGATATTACTACATGTATGTTGTATTATACTAGTACATCTTGTTATGGAATGATATTAAAAATCGTTGACAACTATACTATGCATTTCCACTCTGGTCACAATCCACTACTTTGAATGTTGTTTCAATGTAGAGGTTTCAATGAAATGTGAGATTCGCTATCTTAGCCATTTATACTTTTATATAAATAATGTTACTTAATTCTACCCATTATAAGTCAAAGGATCACAATATCTTTAGTGCTTAAACTAAACAATATGATATTGATAATGCCAAATAGGCCTACATTTTCAAGAGAAATTCATACAAACCCATGAATAGCCTAGATTTTCGCTTCAAAAGATTATTTTTTACATAATCATAACTTTCAATTGTAATTTTTTTTTCATTTATATTGCTGCAGGACAAGAGGAGAAGATATGCATATAGTAAGAAGATAAAAAACAAATCGAAGTGCTAGGAGTCAAACCACACAATGCACAGTAACTGATAATCAGCTTAATCGAATGAAGATGAACAAACATAAATGACCACTTAAAGTCTGAAAAATAACATAGGCTACAAAAAAAAACTATGAATGTGAATAGGAGATATATGATATACACACAGTTATCTGTATATACACAGCTAGCATTGTGCAATATAGAGCAAGTGTACTGCTGTATAAATTCACTTACCAATGAGACGATGATTAGTCAAGAATTATTCCCTCAAATCCAGATGTAATTATTGGGAAAGACGGATAAATGTTAGTGAATACGGTATCAGAAGAGATATGTCTGCTACTTTTGATTTAGAAGGTTAAAATGTCACAACTACAATCTTTCTAAGAACAATAGATTGATTGCTAAGCATATGCTGATACATCAGAATTATTCGAAAACATTTATTTCGGAAACATAGTACAGTTTCTGTGGTTGGTTAAAAATTAATGAAGAGTTTAAGTTGCTACTAAAGGCATGATATCTATAAAGAGACAAAAATGCCAATAAAATGAATAGTCGAGCAAAACAAATTGAGGTACTTATTTCAAGCAGAAATAAGATAAGTGAAAAACTTTGTATTGGAACAGGATAATAAATAAATCTATAAAGCACCATACATCAACATCTAAAAATCTGTATATATTTGTGAAAAATCCACCATGTCAACTGTCATCTATATTTTTAAATTTAAAACATCTTTTTGCATTAGTGTTGTTTATTGTCATCAATGTATTACGGTGTTGATACCAAAGATAATGCTTAAATTGAGGTTACCTGAAAAAATAACTAAATCACATAATTATACCATCACCTGTTAAGCGAACACAATGATAGAAGTGTGTTATCCATCAGTGTATTAAGTGGGGTCTAAATTGAACATTGTAATGGCAAAAAGAACCTTCAAGCCTTTAACCTTTAAGTGTTGTTGAAAAGCTGTGACAAAAATACCAACTTGTCAGAAAGCAGGAGATACATATCAAATCCTTGTGGTTTGGAAACACACCAATAATTCTATTGCCAGTTTAGTAGGTAAATATTACATGATGTGATACAATGACAAACTTGACGACACATTTGAGCTACAGGTAAACTTTAGAAATTTGTGTCCACCTTCGTTCCACCCTTTAAGTAAATAATACACGAATACATGACCATACACTGTAAAAAAATTTTTTTTTAAATATATTACCTCCAAAAAGCTTTTATCAAAAGCTACGCTACTGTAATCAACTTTAGGTACATTTCTTCCACTTATAAAACAAATTCCCACCTACAAAAATTAAGAAGAAAAGGCCATTTTTAATAGCCTCTCCCCTTCAAAAAGGTACATAGCTGGACAAAACATCGTTCCACAAAATATTTGAAGTAAAACTTTCTCTAAAAGATTTTATTTTTCAAAAAGCTGCTCCCCTACCAGAAAAAACTCCAATCTATTATCTTTATTTTAATGTAATTTCCCAAAAAGGTCTTATTCTTACATTCATCTTACATCTTACAAATACATGTAGGTTCAGTTGTTGAGGCTAAAATGCTAACAAGGAAGGTAGGATGTCATTTTGGAAAATGGTCGTACAGTTGGCATAGTGCTAAAATTTCTATTCAGTTATTTCACAAACTACTTTTGCCAAAAAGTAAAAGACAAATAAAAAATCCAAGGAGATTCAAATTGCGAGCAGCAATTAACAAAATGGTTAAGAAGGCAAACAGATTAGTAAATACATTTAAACACCCTTTCTCCTTCACACGGCAATACCAATAATACACTGTGCTTAAATCAAACAAGTACTGACGGTCTCCGTTGCTTTGATAGCAATGTGAGAACTGTGCCCCAGTTTAGACTGCTTATGGACATGGAGCTGAGAGATCTGTCAAGGTGGACAGGTGCCGACGAACTGTGGCGACTGATGGAAAATACATTCTAAATGAATAGTATGTGGCAACAACATAGATTTTACCACAATACAATAGTATTATGCATACAATTGTATTATGCATACAATTGTACTATGCATTTTTGATTCTACCCATGTTTTAACTCATTCAAGATGGCTCATTCAGTATACACATGTTACTGTGAACAGGAATTTTTTAAATATACTTTTTGTGACAACAGAAACACTATTTACTGCTAGGAAAAGCATTGCCCAAGATATCTCGGGCTCCATCTGGATTTGATTAATCAGCCAAAAACGTATTATTAGGAGCAGTGTTGTAAATGTTTAAAAATGATCCAGTTTCATCTCTAATATGATAATAGCTTGATAAATACCACTACATTGACGGATAAGTTAATAATTGTGCCAAGAATTTAAAAAATACTCTTGAGTTAGACAATATGATAAAATATGGGTAAGTATACAACATATATACATGTACTATTAGACGAAAATTGAGTTGTTACTTGTTCTAAATAACTATTTTCTATTCAGTTTGAAAAATGATGTTTATTGCTTCAATCAGTTCAATTCTAAATTGTAACTCACCCAGATTGTACCCTTTTAGGTGTTTCTGTTTGAGAGTTTGAGGCCGTTCCGGGCTTGCTTGATTTCTTTGAGCGTGTTTCCACATCAGACATTCTGGACTTTGCCTTTTCTCTGCTCTTCTCTCTACTGTCAGGGGGCGGGGCGCTAAGTGTTGCCTGATTGGTCACTAAGAGACAGAAAAATGGTTAAATAAGTGATGCATTTTACATTTACAACATACATTCAAAGAAATTAATTGTGTCAATTTGATATATATAAAGGCCTAGACTGTCCTTCTGTGAGTAGACTTGTGAAAATAAAAGTAATTAGCCATTTTCCATTCTTCATGATAAAAAAAAACTGTTACACAAGTTTTTTATTGAAGAAACTTCTTGGTGACAATTTCTACACTTGAAGGTATTTTAAACTAGAGGCAAGAAAGCAGTTCTTATACCCTGATTTTGCCCTGGCTGGGTAGTTGTTTCCAGCAAGCTAGCATCAGTGCCAAATTTCATACGATTTTTCTGCGTTCTGAAATTAGAAAGCAGAAAAGGTGTCATATGAATGTCATTAGGCAATTGACAAAGCATACATTCTGTAGAAAAATTAAGAAGACTATAAATATGTAATATAGCATTACATTTAGTTGATACTTGGTGCTCATGAGGGTAAAGTTTTGGTGAATAAACTAATCTTTTCTTGATTTTAGTGAGGACTAATGGTTGGAGAAGTTTCACTGATATTTTATGTTTATACCTAATTTTCTTAATAACATCCATAGCGTGATCTTATATTCACTTTTTGTAGAGAAATGGACAGGATCAGATAATAACACATACTTGAGGATGATTTTTATAAATTTCTGAGTAAAGACGAGTTATTGGAAAAGATGGTGTAGTGAGATACTCACTTGAGGATGCTTTTGATGACACCAACAGTGGGGTCTTCAGAGGGTTGCTTACCAGCTTTGCTTATAGGAGGTACACCTTCACTTTTCATCGTAATGCCAACAAAGCCAACACGAGAACCTGTCCAAATAACACATTGCACAATTTTAAGCAAAAGATACATGCGAAAGAACCAAATCAAAATAACTATATAAATTGTATATCCAGAGAGATCTAATACCTTGATGAGAAGTCATAGTTTCTGTACCATACAGAAAATAACCCCAAAATACACTAACCTAATGCAGGGTTGCCTCGTAAAGCACCAGATGGAGGCAGCAATTCAGACTTGTCAATACAGTTTAAATAGAAACTACGCGTATGTACAGCTTCAAAAATCTGCTTTAGACTTTCGTTCAGCTGGGTAGGCGTTACTGTCTGAAAAAAACATAATGTCACAGGTATTAATATTACAGTTTTAATATCATAGTAAAGTAATTTTCCAGAACTGTGTCTACTGTAATAAGACGATGCACTCTTTGTCAAATATATTACTAAAAAATAACTTATAGTATGCATGTGATAAGGCAAATAATCTATATTTATGTGTTATGTTTGACAAATTATAAGATAAGAACAAACTAGCGGTATGACATTAGGGAATGTCTCACCTCTTTATCTAGATTCGGTTTCTCACAGGCATCTATCCTACGGTGGAGCTCCTTCAGATGGTGAGCTAGTTTTTTGGCCTGTGTATTGCTTTCAGCAACTTCAGCCTTTACCTTCACCTGAGTATTTGTCAGCCAGCGGGCTACCTTCTCCATGAACAGTAGATCTATCATGTGGTGCTTGAACCTGTTCATCAAAAACATTCACAATAGAAACATTCACCCTTCATGTGAAGTGTCATTCTACATCAAAACATAAAATATTTTGGCATTTTTACCCCTGTGGGGTATAGTGATCACCAGATACATGACCTATGTGCCTGGGCAATTCATCCCATATATTTGTTTTGGCACCAAGCCATAAGCGACCATTTTTCAAGACGGCCGCCTAAAAAGATTGTGGACTTATGAACCATTGGTTGGATAGCACTCAAATTTGGCATGGTTGTTCTCTAGGTATTTTTGATAATCTGATTAATTTCTATGATGAATCCATTAAAAAAAAAAGGCTTCCGCAGCCATTTAAAACAAGACTACATAAGTCCAGGAGCTCCCGCGACGAATTAGAATTTGATTTAAGCAATTTTGTGTAGGGTTTTTAATGTAGTCCTAGGCAAGGTCAAAAATCAAGACGCAAGACAACTAGGTCTAAGAAGCTCAGTCTAAGAGTAAGATAAGAACTAGACAGTCTGTCAGAGATTGCAAACCTCCATTGATATTAATGATCCTAATCAGTATCCCAGTAATGGTCTACCTATCTGGCACGGTTTACCCGATATCAGGCTAATCGAGGTAACTAATAGCTGATTTACGGTCATTTTGAATTCGATATAAACTAGTTAAAAACTTAGGGTGCATCCTCCCCCGAAACCTCAAATTTTGTTTTACAGTAATGGACTAACATCTAACACAGTTTGCAAAATATTGGGCATGTGAAAGTAAATAATGGCCGATAGGGGGCCATTTTGAATTTGATCGAGTCAGAATTTTTCAAGATGCATCCTCAGCTGAAATCTCACATTTCATTCTATAGTAATCGTCTAGCTATCTAGCACGGTTTACCAAATATCGGCCATGTGAAAGTGAATAATGGCCTAAAGGCGGCCATTTTGAATTTGATCAAGTCAAAATTTTCCAAGATGCATCCTCAGCTGAAATCTCACATTTCATTCTATAGTAATGGTCTAGCCATCTAGCACGGTTTACCAAATATCGCCCATGTGAAAGTGAATAATGGCCGATAGGAGGCCATTTTGAATTTGATCGAGTCAGAATTTTTCAAGATGCATCCTCAGCTGAAATCTCACATTTCATTCTATAGTAATCGTCTAGCTATCTAGCACGGTTTACCAAATATCGGCCATGTGAAAGTGAATAATGGCCTAAAGGCGGCCATTTTGAATTTGATCAAGTCAAAATTTTCCAAGATGCATCCTCAGCTGAAATCTCACATTTCATTCTATAGTAATGGTCTAGCCATCTAGCACGGTTTACCAAATATCGCCCATGTGAAAGTGAATAATGGCCGATAGGAGGCCATTTTGAATTTGATCAAGTCAAAATTTTTCAAGATGCATCCTCTCCTGAAATCTCACATTTTGTTTTATAGTAATGGTCTAGCCATCTAGTACGGTTACTAAAAAACGGCTATGTGAAAGTGAATAATGGCCGATAGGCGTCCATTTTGAATTTGATCGAGTCAATTTTTTTCAAGATGCATCCTCTCTTGTAATCTCACATTTTGTTTTATAGTAATGGTCCAGCTATCTAACACGGTTTACCAAATATCAGCAAAGTGCAAGTAAATAGTGGCCGATAGGCGGCCATTTTGAATTCGATTGAGTCGAAAGTTTTTAAAAAGCATCCTCTCTCGAAACGTCACATTTTGTTTTATAGTAATGGTCTAGCTATCTAGCACGGTTTACCTGATATCAGGCCTATCGAGGTAAATAATGCTGATTGTCGGCCATTTTGAATTCGTAAGTTAAAAATTTTCAGGGTGCATCCTCCCCCGAAAACTCACACTTTGTTTTATAGTAATCAGGTAATGGTCTAGCCATCTAGCACGGTTTACCAAATATCAGCCATGTGAAAATGAATAATGGCCGAAAAGGTGGCCATTTTAAATTTGATCAAGTCAATTTTTTTCAAGATGCATCCTCATCTGAAATCTCACATTTCGTTTTACAGTAATGGTCTAGCCATCTAGCACGGTTGACCAAATAACGGCCATGTGAAAGTGAATAATGGCCGATAAGCGGCCATTTTGAATTTTATCGAGTCAAATTTTTTCAAGATGCATCCTCTCCTGAAATCACACATTTTGTTTTATAGTAATGGTCTAGCCATCTAGCACGGTTTACCAAATAACGGCCATGTGAAAGTGAATAATGGCTGATTGGCGGCCATTTTGAACTTTGACAAAATGAATTTTTTCAAAATACATCCTCTCCTGAAGCCTTACAATTTGTTTCATAGTAATGGTGTAGATATCTTGAGCGGTTTTCATGATATTCCACAATATCAGGCCTGTCGAGGTGAATAATGGCTGATAGGCGGCCATTTTGAATTTTATCAACTTCAAATTTTTCAGGATGCATCCTCTCCTGAAACCTTACAATTTATTTGATATTAATGGTGTAGCTATCTTGAGCGGTTTTCATGATATTCCGCAATATCAGGCCTGTCGAGGTGAATAATGGCCGATAGGCGGCCATTTTTAATTTTATTGACTTGAAATTTTTCAAGATGCATCCTCTCCTGAAACCTCACAATTTGTTTTATAGTAATGGTGTAGCTATCTTGAGCGGTTTTCATGATATTCCGTAAAATCTTTCAGTCGGATTTACCGATGTTATAAATGAGGTCAAAGTGCTGGGTCAACTTCTAGGTCAAGGTCCAAAAACCTGAAAAGGCACAACTAGGGACCTTAGAGAACATGTATGTGCAATATGACTGTCATCGGCCCAGTACTTTTCGAGATCTGCTCCGGAAACGAAGTGCGCGTCAAAACGTCTAAATAGGTCATAGTTCTGAACCAGAAGTAGGTCAAAGTTCAAATACCCCAAAAGGCACAACTAGACCCCCTAGGGGTGTTGTGTGTAAAATTTGAAGACAATCGGAAAAGTACTTTCAGAGATATGCTCCGGAAACGAATTGTTTACGGACGGCCCAACGGCCCAACGGCCCAACGCCGTCACATCATCATTTTCTCCTCTGCAACCTTGCGTATTGAATTCGGATTAAAAATATTTTAACCCGTCCATTAGCCACCTGGAAGTAACCCACATACCAAAAATTGTTATCCTAGCTTATTTTCTCACAAAGTTATAGGCAAAAGAAGAGGCCAAAAAAAAACGGAGGTAGAATCCATAGCTCCCTTCGCTCACCTACGGTGACGGCGGGAGCTAAAAAGATGGCCGGCTCAAAAGCTTGTGGGCACGATAACTTTTGAACTGTTGGTTTGATTGAATTTAAATTTGGTAAGGTGGTTCTCTAGGTATTTCAGATGATCTGATTAACTTTAGGGATGAATCCATTAAAAACAAAATGGCTGCCGCAGCCATTTAAAAAAGATGGCCGACTAAAAAGCTTGTGGGCATGATAACTTATAAACCGTTGGTTCGATTGCATTCAAATTTGGTATGGTTGTTCTCTAGGTATTTCTGATGATCTGATTAACTTTTGGGATGAATCCATTAAAAAAAAATGGCTGTCGCAGCCATTAAAAAAAAAAATTGACATGGTGGTAGTGGGAGTCATTTTCTTCAAATTATTTCTTGATATTGATGGACAGAGGCTATGGCTGAGGGGTCCTGCCATCAATTGATGGCTATTTTTCAAATCAGTCTTCAAAATATAAATTATTTGAAGTAAAATTCAAATGCATACTTCAGTTTCCCATTTTTCCATTATCTATACTATAATAGAATAAAGCAAGTTAACGTTCAAACTTCATTGAAAGTTCACCCTGGCCAAATTGCTATTTCCGGCCACCCAATATATACTCCTCACACAGCAGTAAATCTAGAACACACACACACTGGAAGTTCCTGCGAGATAGGTTTTATCAACACTATAAGCAAAAAATATAAGGACTATATCACCCAAAGACACATGAACAAGAGAATGACATGCAGCACATCGGCAGACCAGGCAACATGAGGAGCGGACCCAATGTCAGGCAAATGTTGGCTCACCATCTGTGACGCCCAGCACTTTGCCACACCGCATATTCGCTGGGAGGCAGCCATGCAGGCGACAAATGTCTTACAGAGTGCGCCAAAATAGCACAAAGTATTTAATCCCAATGTTCGGTAATGTTGGGGAAGTATCGTAAACAGTGGCCCAACATGAAGCTAACATTGATTCATCCCATGCTTATGCACAGGTCAATGCTACTAACTATACATAGGCCTACTAATTATACAGCTTGAATTATAATTTATTGAAGTTGAGAAATAATTTTATGATTACTTTAATTAAAAATATATCTGTTTGAAAGCTTGTAAAATAACATATGTTTGATTCTTCCCATTGAGCTAATAGCATATGTTTCAGATAACCTTTATTAATCGTGCTGCATGTTTCTCAACAGATTTTATCTGATTTTCATGAAAAGTTGCATTAACTGACAGAAGGAGAATGATCCCATCATTATCATGATTATAAGGATTCTCTACTTTAATTGTAAGATATGTATATCTGTATACCATATTTATTCTAATATTACAATAGATGCCCACCCCCTCATTTGAAAATAAAACCCGCGATCATAAGCACTATATGATCATTAAAAACTACTGTACTCAGGGGGCATTCTAATTAATGTCTCTGGCGTTTTTTTTTTCAGCATTTTTTATTTCCATGAAAACATGACAAAGATACAGTACATGATGATGGTGATGGATGTACATGATGATTACGGATATAATAACATGATTAAGAAGCCACAGGAAACAACAGACACATCTGCGCACCCCATCCCCCTGTACTCGGGGAGTATTCTATTTAACGTCCCTGGTGTTTATTAGAAATAAAACGGTACATACCTGTCTTCAAATTGTGCTGATGTTTTAGATGCTTGATCAAGGCGTTTGGACTCCATTCCTTCCAGATCTGCCAGTATAAATCCTTCAGCAGAATCTATCTTTTGCGCCATCTTCTCCAATCTCTTCCTGTATTCTTCTATTTCTTCAGGACAAAAATTACCTCCATCGGAAAACAGCCTAAAGTAAACATATGATAAGGCAGGGTGTAAGAAAGGTATTGATCAGCAACATTACTAATGAACATATAATTTACTAGTAAAAAAGCCATGGCAGGACTCCTCTGCTATACCTTCTGTGGGAATATCGAGCTTGACCTTAAGCTCGCTTTCTTGCCACTTGTAAATCCAAATTAAACATCAGGTCCATAGCGGCTAGCCTGGTTCAATTTATTTTCAACATGTTTCAAAACTGATAGGCAATGTGCTAATAAAAATGTAATTGTTACCGGCGGTTCAAGAGTTAATACAGTCATCATAATTCTAGTTCTATCCCAAAAATAACCATGTACAATATACATAAATAGTGTAAGTTCCAATTAGACCTACAGTATTCTAGCACAGTAAGATTGGGGTGGAACAAACTTACTTGAATGATTTGATAAATCTGGCATTCGACTGTCGCAGCATCTGCAGCGTGTTATCAAGCTCCTGACGGAATGAGCGCAGAGAGGCTCTGATAATGTCCATATATTTGTCTTGTTCTGTTTGCAGTTGATTGGAGAGTGCAACAAGTCTAGTAAAGGTAAGAATTAGGCATTGTTGGTGTTATTTATAACGTTGTATTGTCATGTACATGTACAACTGATTTTTTTAAAAAGACAAAAAAGACTTATGGTACAAAGGGGCAAAGTTGATTAATGAAAAGCATTATAACATGTAATTAGATAATGGCATTACAAAAATTACCCATATTTATTGTAAAAATGTATAGAAAACACCAATGATAAAATTAGTAACACACTTGGATGATTTAGTAGCATTAATGAACACAATTTCCAGCGCTTGGATGTCTTCCCTGAATTTTTCAGCCAGCCTGTCATGTTCTTCTGTCATTTCAGTGAAGCGTGTCTTAAGATCTGTCAGATTCTGGTTGATACCCTTACAATGGCGAGTAACACGCTCACTATGCATCACCAACTCAGCTGCAATATAATGTGTATGCATAGAAAACAAAAGACTTTATGTAAATGTGCATGAATACAAAGTACAACGGGGATGGTAACCACGGAAGTGTAGACTGTCAGATGAAATATAATTTTACAGAAAGTGAAAGTACCCTCCGTACAAGCAATGAAATAAAACATACGACATTTACCAACAAAACCATCTATATTAGCTGTCAATAAGATTCCTGTACCTATCTTGAATTGTTAATTTTAGTCATATGTTTATGTTAGATTTAGACAAAATCCTGTAAACCGCAAAGCCATGTCTAGCATAAAAAAATATCATGAACGAAATATGTCATCTCTCTTAGATTGCCCACCTCCAAATCTAGTTACATGTCAGGGGAAATTAAATTATTCGATTTATTGACAGTACAAAGAACAGGGGAAAATATTGATGACAGAAGTGTTAAATGAAATTGATATACACTTCCAAAACTAGAAAAAATTTGGAGGTTTACTAGTACTATGATCTAATGTCTACAGTACTTGACAACATCAACCTCACATATTGATTTTATTTAATCAATTATCATCAGCTGAATGAGTTGCAAAAGATTGACAATTTCAACAGCTAGAGGGGCACAATTTCTTAGATGATGAGCAATAGTATAATACACAAGATAGGCTGAAAAAGAAATGCACATGATTGTATGGCTAGCTCACCTGCTCTAACATTATGCACGTCCATCTCAGCTCTACGAGGTCTGGGATCATGCAAATGGAAACGCAAGTCCAACTCATTATTTAACTCCTCTTTCTGAAAGAAATTGTAAGAGCACTGCTGTTTTAAATTGTAACAGTCCTCATGTTTAAATAGAGCCCTGGTGCGTAAATTGTATTTATTGCAAAAGAATTGTAATTATTTAAAAATGTGCTCATAAAATTTGTACCACACTAACTATAGGCCCTAAATGGGAAATATAAATCTGTGCAAGTGAACTTTTTCAATTTTATGTTTGCAAAATGAGGTAGCTACATAAGTACCGGGTATTGCCTTTCAAGTAACAGATACATTTCCAAGCACCATTATTAAATATCAAAATGTACTTAAATTATTACATTATACAGTGTGAGTCAATAATTTTCAAAGATTTAAACCATCAAGAAACAGCATTATTACAGATATAGCTACCTTTGCTGATACAACAGCTTGTGAGCGTTCTATGGCATGTTCACCCCATTCTTCCATGTGCTCAATAAAATTTAATCGAATACTGAAACAACATGTTAATATAATTATACATACTGCGGTCTACACACAGTCTACACACAATTTATCAAATGAAATAGCAGAGCCGAAATGACTCACTGTATTTATATAGATAAATAGTAACCATCTATATACATATATTTGTTACGAGAAGTAAATACAAATATGTATTGAGAAACATTGATGTAAACTACAAGCCACACATACGCTTTTTTAACTTGTAGTATGACAGAGTCAGCCACGTCCACACTCTGGATATACACGGGTTTCTCTTCATCTTTCTCCTTGACTTCCACCTCAGTGAGGAAGGCTGTCTGGTCAGGTGAGGTCCTGTCCTCAGTCTTCCCATCTGAAGCAGGAGCATCAGATTCTGGTGGAATACCATGGTCACCTGCCACTGTCAGCACATAGAACGCGGTGCCTTTAGCAGTAGATAACACCTCCGCTACTGCTAAAGGAAGGGGACTTAACGATTTCTGCAAATACAACAAACATCGAAAGGTTAAATATTTCATTCGGAAAATTAATAATAAATGTTATTGTCCAACTGGTGCCTGATTCTTGGGGTTTAGATTTTGATGTGACCCATGTGTACATACATATTTTAGTAATGAGTCATATTTTTATGCCTCCGCCGCGGAGCGAGCGAAGGCATTATGTTCTCGGGTTGTCCGTCCGGCTGTCTGTCTGTCCGTCCGTCCGTCCGGTCATTATTTTCATTGCTATAATTCAATAAAGGTAAATGTAAAGGTGCAGGTTTATAGTCTGATATCAAGTCTGAAGACCTATCATCCGACTTTACATCTTACCCCCTGGTCACTGGACCTGTTCATTCGTGTGCCATTTTAAGTCCACGGAGAACATACAGTCCTGCAGCCGTTTCGGCGCATTGAACTTATCATACACATTGCCATCTCTGTCCTACCAGGTACTCATTTTCACCTGAGTCAAGTGAAGCATTTGAGGGAGAAGTGCCTTGCCCAAGGACACAACATCTTAACAATGTCCCAAGACTGAGAGGGGAGAAACATGATATTTCTCTGAAAATTCTGCACCAAGCGGGATTCGAAACCGCACGGCAGGCAGCGACATCGGCAGAGCGCCACACTCTAGCCATGGCGCCATGTCCTTCTCCGTCAATAACAACTGAAGCGAACAGTTTCATTTCAATACCAGTTATAGACCTCATGAAAGTCTAGGTCATGTTCACAGATGGGTGACCTTGACCTTTTTGTCAAGGTCACAAATAATGGGAGAACGCCTGCCGCACGCTGCCAGCTTTGGCTACTACGCCAACATAGTCCAACAGATTGAATTAATAATTTATACAAACATTTAACCCCTCGGGCAAAAGTTTTTTACCAAAGGTAAAGGTCAAGGTCATAGGTCAAAGATGAAGGTCGAAGATTCAAGAAAATGTTTTGTTAACGCCATAACTTGGAAAATAATTATTGCATCTCTCCAATTTTTTATGTAAAGTTACTCATTAGTATGGAAGATGACCTGATTAGATTTTAATAAAAATGGCCGCCAGCTGGTAACTAATTTTTTTTTTAACTTAAATATTATTTTTTTTACAATTCACAGTAGTGCTTTGAAACTTGGTATATATAGGTCTTCAGTGTCTGCGAGTCTATTGGTATTGTCTGTTTTCATGTGCGACCAGAAACGAGGCTTTGGCGGCCATATTGATTTTGTCAAGCTGCCGTACACCGCCAGCTTTGGCTACTACAACAACATTGTCATCACGATATCTCTAGGTCAAGGGGAGAGAAGATAGAGTAGGCCTACATGGGTTTCATGTAATGGCGGCGGCATACAAAAGACGCATATGCGTCAAATTTCCCTTCTAGTTCATTTTGTCATACTACTGATCTGATCTTGCAAAGATAATTTGCATTAAAAGTTATTCTATCTGCCACCGGCTGGACCAGTCTGAGAAAATATATTGTCATTGGATGGCTCCATACTAAAATGGAGTACGATATTATCTGTGTTGAATTTAACAGATTGACTGTAGTTGAAGCTACCATGACAAGTTAGAACAGACAAAATCTCAATTATTCTCAGTTTTGACTGCAATCATTACATTTTACAAATAATAGTTTACTAGTTTTGGCCAAGAGTTTAAGGGGTTGACCGCATGTCACTGTAGCTCACAACACGTTATAGAGGCTGACAACATGTTACTGTATCTCATAACACGCTATAGAGGCTGACAACATGTTACTGTATGTCATAACACGTATAGAGGCTGAAGTCCTGTTACTGTATCTCGTAACATTTGATAGACGCTTACGGCATGTTAGCGTATCTCACAACACGTTACAGACGCTGAGAGCATATTAGTGTATCTCATAACACAATATAGACACAGACAGCATGTTAGTGTATCTCATACCATAGCTTATAAGACGCTCAATTGGCCGATAACATGTTACTGCAGCTCACAATACGCTATAGAGGCTGACAGCATACTAGTGCATTTCATAACACGTCATAGAGACTGACAGCATGTTAAGTGTATCTCATAACACGTCATAGAGACTGACAGCATGCTAGTGCATCTCATAACACGCTATAGATGCTGACAGCATATTAGTGCATTTCATAACACGTCATAGAGACTGACGGCATGTTAGTGTATACATCTCATAACACGCTATAGAGGCCGACAGCATGTTAGTGTATCTCATAACACGTCATAGAGACTGACAGCATGTTAGTGTATCTCATAACACGTCATAGAGACTGACAGCATGTTAGTGTATCTCATAACACGTCATAGAGACTGACAGCATGCTAGTGTATCTCATAACACGCTATAGATGCTGACAGCATATTAGTGCATTTCATAACACGTCATAGAGACTGACAGCATGTTAGTGTATACATCTCATAACACGCTATAGAGGCCGACAGCATGTTAGTGTATCTCATAACACGTCATAGAGACTGACAGTATGTTAGTGTATCTCATAACACGTCATAGAGACTGACAGCATGTTAGTGTATCTCATAACACGCTATAGATGCTGACAGCATATTAGTGCATTTCATAACACGTCATAGAGACTGAGAGCATGTTAGTGTATACATCTCATAACACGCTATAGAGGCCGACAGCATGTTAGTGTATCTCATAACACGTCATAGAGACTGACAGTATGTTAGTGTATCTCATAACACGTCATAGAGACTGACAGCATGCTAGTGTATCTCATAACACGCTATAGATGCTGACAGCATATTAGTGCATTTCATAACACGTCATAGAGACTGACAGCATGTTAGTGTATCTCATAACATGTCATAGAGACTGACAGCATGTTAGTGTATCTCATAAGACGCTATAGAGACTGACAGCATGTTAGTGTATCTCATAACACGTCATAGAGACTGACAGCATGTTAGTGTATCTCATACCACGTCATAGAGACTGACAGCATGTTAGTGTATCTCATAACACGCTATAGAGGCCGACAGCATGTTAGTGTATCTCATAAGACGCTATAGAGACTGACAGCATGTTAGTGTATCTCATAACACGCTATAGATGCTGACAGCATATTAGTGCATTTCATAACACGTCATAGAGACTGACAGCATGTCAGTGTATACATCTAATAACACGATATAGAGGCCGACAGCATGTTAGTGTATCTCATAACACGTCATAGAGACTGACAGCATGTTAGTGTATCTCATCACAATTCATAGAGACTGACAGCATGTTAGTGTATCTCATAACACGCTATAGATGCTGACAGCATATTAGTGCATTTCATAACACGTCATAGAGACTGACAGCATGTTAGTGTATCTCATAACACGCTATAGAGGCCGACAGCATACTAGTGCATTTCATAACACGTCATAGATGCTGACAGCATATTAGTGCATTTCATAACACGTCATTGAGGCTGACAGCATGTTAGTGTATCTCATAAGATGTCATAGAGACTGACAGCATGTTAGTGTATCTCATAACACGTCATAGAGACTGACAGCCTGTTAGTGTATCTCATAACACGTCATAGAGACTGACAGCCTGTTAGTGTATCTCATAACACGTCATAGAGACTGACAGCATGTTAGTGTATCTCATAACACATCATAGAGACTGCCAGCATGTTAGTGTATCTCATAACACGTCACAGAGACTGACAGCCTGTTAGTGTATCTCATAAGACGCTTTAGAGACTGACAGCATGTTAGTGTATCTCATAACACGTCATAGAGACTGACAGCATGTTAGTGTATCTCATAACACGCTATAGAGGCCGACAGCATGTTAGTGTATCTCATAACACGCTATAGAAACTGACAGCATGTTAGTGTATCTCATAACACGTCATAGAGACTGACAGCATGTTAGTGTATCTCATAACACGCTATAGAGACTGACAGCATGTTAGTGTATCTCATAACACGCTATAGAGACTGACAGCATGTAAGTGTATCTCATAACACGTCATAGAGACTGACAGCATGTTAGTGTACCTCATAACACGTCATAGAGACTGACAGCATGTTAGTGTATCTCATAACACGTCATAGAGACTGACAGCATGTTAGTGTATCTCATAACACGCTATAGAGGCCGACAGCATGTTAGTGTATCTCATAACACGTCATAGAGACTGACAGCATGTTAGTGTATCTCATAACATGTCATAGAGACTGACAGCATGTTAGTGTATCTCATGAGACGCTATAGAGACTGACAGCATGTTAGTGTATCTCATAAGACGCTATAGAGACTGACAGAATGTTAGTGTATCTCATAACACGTCATAGAGACTGACAGCATGTTATTATATCTCATAAGACGCTATAGAGACTTCCAGAATGTCAGTGTATCTCATAAGACGTCATAGAGACTGACAGCATGTTAGTGTATCTCATATGACGCTATCGAGACTGACAGCATGTTAGTGTATCTCATAACACGCCATAGAGACTGACAGCATGTTAGTGTATCTCATATGACGCTATCGAGACTGACAGCATTTTAGTGTATCTCATAACACGCCATAGAGACTGACAGCATGTTAGTGTATCTCATAAGAAGCTATAGAGGCTGACAGCATGTTAGTGTATCTCATAACACGTCATAGAGACTGACAGCATGTTAGTGTATCTCATAAGAAGCTATAGAGGCTGACAGCATGTTAGTGTATCTCATAACACGCTATAGAGGCTGACAGCATGTTAGTGTATCTCATAACACGCTCTAGAGGCTGACAGCATGTTAGTGTATCTCATAACACGTCATAGAGACTGACAGCATGTTAGTGTATCTCATAACACGTCATAGAGACTGACAGCATACTAGTGTATCTCATAACACGCTATAGATGCTGACAGTATATTAGTGCATTTCATAACACGTCATAGAGACTGACAGCATGTTAGTGTATACATCTCATAACACGCTATAGAGGCCGACAGCATGTTAGTGTATCTCATAACACGTCATAGAGACTGACAGTATGTTAGTGTATCTCATAACACGTCATAGAGACTGACAGCATGTTAGTGTATCTCATAACACGCTATAGATGCTGACAGCATATTAGTGCATTTCATAACACGTCATAGAGACTGAGAGCATGTTAGTGTATACATCTCATAACACGCTATAGAGGCCGACAGCATGTTAGTGTATCTCATAACACGTCATAGAGACTGACAGTATGTTAGTGTATCTCATAACACGTCATAGAGACTGACAGCATGCTAGTGTATCTCATAACACGCTATAGATGCTGACAGCATATTAGTGCATTTCATAACACGTCATAGAGACTGACAGCATGTTAGTGTATCTCATAAGGTGTCATAGAGACTGACAGCATGTTAGTGTATCTCATAACACGCTATAGAGACTGACAGCATGTTAGTGTATCTCATAAAACGTCATAGAGACTGACAGCATGTTAGTGTATCTCATAACATGTCATAGAGACTGACAGCATGTTAGTGTATCTCATAAGACGCTATAGAGACTGACAGCATGTTAGTGTATCTCATAACACGTCATAGAGACTGACAGCATGTTAGTGTATCTCATAAGACGCTATAGAGACTGACAGCATGTTAGTGTATCTCATAACACGCTATAGATGCTGACAGCATATTAGTGCATTTCATAACACGTCATAGAGACTGACAGCATGTCAGTGTATACATCTAATAACACGATATAGAGGCCGACAGCATGTTAGTGTATCTCATAACACGTCATAGAGACTGACAGCATGTTAGTGTATCTCATCACAATTCATAGAGACTGACAGCATGTTAGTGTATCTCATAACACGCTATAGATGCTGACAGCATATTAGTGCATTTCATAACACGTCATAGAGACTGACAGCATGTTAGTGTATCTCATAACACGCTATAGAGGCCGACAGCATACTAGTGCATTTCATAACACGTCATAGATGCTGACAGCATATTAGTGCATTTCATAACACGTCATTGAGGCTGACAGCATGTTAGTGTATCTCATAAGATGTCATAGAGACTGACAGCATGTTAGTGTATCTCATAACACGTCATAGAGACTGACAGCCTGTTAGTGTATCTCATAACACGTCATAGAGACTGACAGCCTCTTAGTGTATCTCATAACACGTCATAGAGACTGACAGCATGTTAGTGTATCTCATAACACATCATAGAGACTGACAGCATGTTAGTGTATCTCATAACACGTCACAGAGACTGACAGCCTGTTAGTGTATCTCATAAGACGCTTTAGAGACTGACAGCATGTTAGTGTATCTCATAACACGTCATAGAGACTGACAGCATGTTAGTGTATCTCATAACACGCTATAGAGGCCGACAGCATGTTAGTGTATCTCATAACACGCTATAGAAACTGACAGCATGTTAGTGTATCTCATAACACGTCATAGAGACTGACAGCATGTTAGTGTATCTCATAACACGCTATAGAGACTGACAGCATGTTAGTGTATCTCATAACACGCTATAGAGACTGACAGCATGTAAGTGTATCTCATAACACGTCATAGAGACTGACAGCATGTTAGTGTACCTCATAACACGTCATAGAGACTGACAGCATGTTAGTGTATCTCATAACACGTCATAGAGACTGACAGCATGTTAGTGTATCTCATAACACGCTATAGAGGCCGACAGCATGTTAGTGTATCTCATAACACGTCATAGAGACTGACAGCATGTTAGTGTATCTCATAACATGTCATAGAGACTGACAGCATGTTAGTGTATCTCATGAGACGCTATAGAGACTGACAGCATGTTAGTGTATCTCATAAGACGCTATAGAGACTGACAGAATGTTAGTGTATCTCATAACACGTCATAGAGACTGACAGCATGTTATTATATCTCATAAGACGCTATAGAGACTGCCAGAATGTCAGTGTATCTCATAAGACGTCATAGAGACTGACAGCATGTTAGTGTATCTCATATGACGCTATCGAGACTGACAGCATGTTAGTGTATCTCATAACACGCCATAGAGACTGACAGCATGTTAGTGTATCTCATATGACGCTATCGAGACTGACAGCATGTTAGTGTATCTCATAACACGCCATAGAGACTGACAGCATGTTAGTGTATCTCATAAGAAGCTATAGAGGCTGACAGCATGTTAGTGTATCTCATAACACGTCATAGAGACTGACAGCATGTAAGTGTATCTCATAAGAAGCTATAGAGGCTGACAGCATGTTAGTGTATCTCACAACACGCTCTAGAGGCTGACAGCATGTTAGTGTATCTCATAACACGCTATAGAGGCTGACAGCATGTTAGTGTATCTCATAAGAAGCTATAGAGGCTGACAGCATGTTAGTGTATCTCATAACACGCTATAGAGGCTGACAGCATGTTAGTGTATCTCATAACACGCTCTAGAGGCTGACAGCATGTTAGTGTATCTCAGAACTTGTTACATAGGTTGCCAGCATGTTACTGTATCTCATAACACATTATAGAGGCTGACAGCATGTTATCATGTAGCTCACAACATTTTACCATGACCCATAACACGTTATAGAGGCTTACAACATGTTGCCATGGCCCATAACACGTTATAGAGGCTTACAACCTGTTGTCATGGCACATAACACGTTATAGAGACTAACAACATGCTATAATGGCACATACCACGGTATAGAGGCTTACAACACGTTATCATGGCACATAACACGTTATAGAGGCTTACAACATGTTATCATGGCACATAACACATTATAGAGGGTTACAACATGTTGCCATGGCCCATAACACGTTATAAAGGCTTACAACATGTTACCATGGCACATAATACGTTATAGAGGCTTACACCATGCTACCATAGCACATAACACGTTATAGAGGCTTACAACATGTTATCATGGCACATAACACGTTATAGAAGCTTACACCATGCTATCATAGCACATAACACGTTATAGAGGCTTACACCTTGCTATCATGGCCCATAACACGTTATAGAGGCTTACAACATGTTACCATGGCACATAACACGTTATAGAGGCTTACAACATGTTATCATGGCACATAACACGTTATAGAGGCTTACAACATGTTACCATGGCACATAATACGTTAGAGAGGCTCACACCATGCTATCATGGCCCATAAGACGTTATAGAGGCTTACAACATGTTACCATGGCACATAATACGTTATAGAGGCTTACACCATGCTATCATGGCCCATAACACGTTATAGAGGCTTACAACATGTTACCATGGCACATAATACGTTATAGAGGCTTACACCATGCTACCATAGCACATAACACGTTATAGAGGCTTACACCATGCTATCATGGCCCATAACACGTCATAGAGGCTTACAACATGTTACCATGGCACATAACACGTTATAGAGGCTTACAACATGTTACCATGGCACATAATACGTTATAGAGGCTTACACCATGCTACCATAGCACATAACACGTTATAGAGGCTTACACCATGCTATCATGGCCCATAACACGTCATAGAGGCTTACAACATGTTACCATGGCACATAACACGTTATAGAGGCTTACAACATGTTACCATGGCACATAATACGTTATAGAGGTTTACAACATGTTACCATGGCACATAATACGTTATAGAGGCTTACACCATGCTATCATGACCCATAACACGTTATAGAGGCTTACAACATGTTACCATGGCACATAATACGTTATAGAGGCTTACACCATGCTACCATAGCACATAACACGTTATAGAGGCTTACAACATGTTATCATGGCACATAACACGTTATAGAAGCTTACACCATGCTATCATAGCACATAACACGTTATAGAGGCTTACACCTTGCTATCATGGCCCATAACACGTTATAGAGGCTTACAACATGTTACCATGGCACATAACACGTTATAGAGGCTTACAACATGTTATCATGGCACATAACACGTTATAGAGGCTTACAACATGTTACCATGGCACATAATACGTTAGAGAGGCTCACACCATGCTATCATGGCCCATAAGACGTTATAGAGGCTTACAACATGTTACCATGGCACATAATACGTTATAGAGGCTTACACCATGCTATCATGGCCCATAACACGTTATAGAGGCTTACAACATGTTACCATGGCACATAATACGTTATAGAGGCTTACACCATGCTACCATAGCACATAACACGTTATAGAGGCTTACACCATGCTATCATGGCCCATAACACGTCATAGAGGCTTACAACATGTTACCATGGCACATAACACGTTATAGAGGCTTACAACATGTTACCATGGCACATAATACGTTATAGAGGTTTACAACATGTTACCATGGCACATAATACGTTATAGAGGCTTACACCATGCTATCATGACCCATAACACGTTATAGAGGCTTACAACATGTTACCATGGCACATAATACGTTATAGAGGCTTACACCATGCTACCATAGCACATAACACGTTATAGAGGCTTACAACATGCTACCATAGCACATAACACGTTATAGAGGCTTACACCATGCTACCATAGCACATACCACGTTATAGACGCTGACAACATGTTACCATGACCCATAACACGTTATAGAGGCTTGCAACATGTTGCCATTGGCCCATAACACGTCATAGAGGCCGACAACATGTTACTATGGCCCATAACAGGTTATAGACGCTGACAACATGTTACCATGGCCCATAAGAAGAACATATAGGCTGACAACAAGTTACCATGGCCCATAACACGTTACAGAGGCTGACACCATATTGCCATGGCCCATAACACGTCATAGAGGGTGACAACATGTTACCATGGCCCATAGCACGTTCTAGAGGTTGACAACATGTTACCGTTGCCCATAACACGCTGCAGAGGCTGACAACATACCCATAACACGTTCTAGAGGCTGACAACATGTTACTGTATCCCATAACACGTCATAGAGGCTGACAACATGTTATAATTGGCCCATAACACGTTATAGACGCTGACAACATGTTACCATGGCACATAATATATGCATACAACATCGTTGGGAAGGTGAGATGGGCTCATCTCAGCACAAGTCACCACATCATTGATGTGGTGACGAGTGCTGAGATCAGCCCATCTCGCCGCACCAACGATGAAGTATGCATTTTCTCGTACGAATATCTATCTAAAACGGCAAAATCAAATTGTTCAGTGAAGCGTATAAGAGAGAGTGGGAGATGGGCTGATCTCACCATACGTCTCGTAGTGACTGCCAACAGCATGAGTGCGAGAACACGTTTTAGAGGCTGACAACATGTTACTGTATCTCATAACACGTTATAGAGGCTGACAACATGCTATAATTGGCCCATAACACGTATATAATTATTCAGGAGGAGACCATCATTAAGACTCTTAAAGTCGCTCACATGAGAGCCACCTAAAACATTGCTGAGAAAATAAATATATAATTATTATCAGTGTAAAAAAAAAGCAAAAATAATGTAACATACGAGTAACATTTCAATGTAGATATATTTGATGTGTTAATACAAAAAAAAAAAAAAAAAAAAAAAAAAAATATAATGGTCATTAGTCTGCCATTTTGGCTGCCGTGACCTTTATGAAGTTTCTACCCGATTTACACTTATTTTCAAACTCAGCCGAGCATATATTGTTGAAATTAGTTGGCATAAATTTTGGAGAGATACATATAATTGTTTTGAGTGAATCACATTAAGGAGAAAATTTGCCGATCAGGAAAAAATCAAGGTCATAGAGGTCACAGAATGGTCAAATGTGAAATCAACCAAGTCATGATTAACCTGCATATGAAGTTTAATGTGCATTCCAGTGAGGCAAAATAAGTTACAGCGCTATAAATGGCGGACAGATGTACGGACGGACGCGCCGCATGACGACAATAGGCATCAGCCAAAACTTGGTTGAGGTCTAAAAAGTTTTGAAAACTTTTCTTTGTCCGTCTATTGGTACTTAAAGGGTTATTATCATACCCTTTGAATGTGTGAGGTTTTCCTGTTATAAACACGTCATTCTTTCTGCTTTAAATTAGCCGCTGATAGTAATGTTTGTGCAATTATGATGATAATCACGACAGATACACTATACCTTTGCGTGCAGATAATAACCTTTCATGCATGCATCCTTTCAAATGCATGTGGTTTATTGTCACTTTACTTTGTAAAGCGATAACTAAAAAAACATAGTATTTTAAATACGTTACGTTTAAATTAAGTTACATTGTTCCGAGCCACTAATCGCAACAAAAAATAGGGGTCTGATTATGTGGCACAGCCACATAGTCAAAGCTCAAGAGTATGATCTTCCTCGCCACCCGAACTGTTATTGACTGGGAATGGTGCATGGGAAATGTCGTCGTTTGCCACTGATAATAATATATGCACGTAAGTTGACCCCCTCTCTTACAGGTGGGTCCGCAGCCAGATATGCATACCCAGGAAGATGCAACTGTTTTAAATACCTTTAATTAACTTGAATAAAAAAAAACATTGGTCACAATAAAAAAATGTCTGAAAGCAAAATAATTGTCATCTAACTCGTTGCAAACAGCTGAGCACAGAAATCCTCAACATGAATTGGTCTGGTTGTGGGCCCGCCCAATATGTATGGTGAAAGTTACGAGGGGAAAGCCATATATATATATATTGCTATTGCTGTGATCAGCGAATCAAAACCATTGACCTCCGTGAATAAACTTCAACCTTAATGTGCATCATAGCAAGAATATATCATAACCATCATCATAGAGATAAAGAAATATATGAAATGGTGATCATATTATTACTATCAATACCGATATTCTGCATTCCCATGTTTGAATTGGACTATGAATAAATTACTTTGCTCTATCAGATACACTCGCTAGGGAGCACAATAAGTGATGGCTTGATCACTTTGCAGGAGTATATATTATGTATGTATCTGATGCTGACGTATTGGGTTTAAGGGGTTAATCCCCTTCTGGTTCAGCCAGGTGGACATGATGGTTCAAGTTTCAGTCTCAGTATGATTGCCTGGTTGAGGTCAATATTTCAACTATAATGACGGAAATCACTATTTCGGGTACACTATCGTTCACGTGTTTTGAAATGAATCAGAAAGCCTTTGTAGTTTTCAGCTGATCCATGTTGGTAAATAAGCGGAAGAACCTTCTGAGCCTCACCGAGGTAGATTTATTTCACTAAAAATATAAACTCGTATTAGCTCTAAACATTGCTGTGTATACATAGTCAAGCTGAATAAGAACCAATATTTGTATGCAAATAAAATTTGTGGTAACTACATTGACGGTAGCGAATCAAACCTAAACAGTATTTTTTCAACTCTCTGAATGTATTACAATCATTATTCTATAATATATAAGGACCCATACAAGTGTATGCATTCTATATTATAATACCGGAACATATCTTTTTTTTTATATTTCTAGTCACTCTGTGCATGAATGCAATCGGTGCACGTAGAACATATAATTTAATGTGCGTTTATGTTGTGTAAGCACCATTTTCTATTCTGCAAATAGCTTTTTGGGCGTGTCAGACAAATCACGCTATATCTGTGGGTGGATTATATTCTATAACTACTCGGAAATACTCTTAACAATGGAAAGCAAGCACATAGTTATTATGTGATATTTGAAACTATTGGACTTATTTATGGTAAGAGTCATTAAGATATGAGATACGATCAAATGAGCAGAGACTAGAACTAAGAGCTGTCCTGGCCTCGGGGGTCTTTTCTACCACCCCCCCTCCACCACCACCCCCCCCCCCTCCTCAGTCCATGACAGCGGTGTTCAAGGCGTATCCAGCAATAAGGATGCTTCGCGAGATCGATGGATTAATGTTAGACTATCGTCTGCGACCATGGCCCAGCATTGCCTCAGCCTTCATTCCGTCACGTTGTTGGTTATGTCTACATGTGTACAGGCTGGTGACTGGACCAGAAACATGTCACAGTTGAGCGGAGCTGATCACTGGACCATGCCCATACACACACACACACACACACTACCTGCCTGACCCAGCCACAAGTAAACTACACCATGACATTTGACAAAACAAACCATTAGTCACTAATTACAATCAACATTCTTTCAGGATAATCACACATAACAGGTAGGAAATTTATTTTATTTCATAAATGTCATAAATCGTATCGCAAATACAAGTATCCAGGTGCGTGGAACTGCTCACTTTCCCATATGTAAGTTATTTTTTTTTTAAAACTTTCCAGGTTGTATCATGCTTATGTATTTCCAATATCACATAGGATCCATATCCCCGAAATACAGACATAAATGTGAACTACTATATCAGGCATATATAACAAACTAACGTCTAATCATGATATCATCATACTTTAACACAGGTAGTGTGTCTATTAAGTTCTCTTTAAATGCTTTGGACGTCTTATTTAATGTGAATACAAAACTGGTTCTCGTATCCTAAACAAAATTATTGGCATCTGTGTGATGTAATAATTACTGCCCTCGTGTTGGGAAATAGGATGATATCTGTGGAATATTCCAATATTTGTTACAAATAAGCTTCAAATAAAACGTCTTCTATTAAATGATGGCCAACAGCGATGTCAATTGGTCTTTACACTAGGACGCCTAGGGACGCTAAGGAGTGTCGGTGCGATAGTGCTTTAGTGTCAGAAAGTACTACAAAATCAATATATAAAAGTTTACAATAATCTAGTTATATGTTTGACTGTTTTTTTCAAGGTGAAGTTTTAATCATTCAACTAAAATACGCAAATTGATCTTGATCTATATCAACAATTTCAAGAATGGCAGTATAGCACTGAGTCACAACGTGTATCCGTATCGTTCACTGTCATTTCAAAGGCCTTGATAAAAGACAGATCGTTTCTTTCAGCAAATGTGAGGAGCAGACTATTTATTCAATGTTAGGCTTTAATTTCAATGGTGGTGCAGCATTAGAGGAGCATTGAGTCAAGTGTGGCGTTTGATTTGGCCGTCACAGTTCTCCAGAGGGCTTTGTAAACTCGAGAGACATACATAGCCAAATGTCAACACCCCTCTTGTTTAAACCACCTCCCATCAAACACGAGACGTTGACCCAGTGTTGGTTTAATATTGGCCCGGCGTCTCCGACGCTGCGCCAACATGAAACCAGCATCGGTTCAACGTGTTTGTTGGGTCAGCATGGCTTTCTCAAGTACCAGTCACATACACTTCTTTGTAGTGGGGAGCAACGCAGCTGATATCATAGGAGACCTCAGCTCAGTGCTGGACTAACGTCTGACAAACTGGTACAGCATTGCGCCCCCGTTGTTTACTGGCCGTGTATGGTGATCAGTGAAGCGTTGACAAATTCCTGCCAGTCGTGTGTACAGTGGGAGTGTGGCGGTGTGACGGACGTGGCATAGGTTTCTCTGGTGATACAGTGTCATGTAAAGCGTCCCACACAGTACTGAACAACTGAATGACTGCCTCATTCCTCTAACCATTCACACAGCAATTCTGCACATATGGACAAATGTGACTGGAAACAGACAATCAACACGTATCAACCATACTTCACCGTTGTGAGTAATCAAAGATTTGTAAATGTGGTTGTTTCCAGCATACGGCCAGGTCGTAATTATAGTCATTCAAATACACGTCATGTGCTGGACAATCAGCTTTCTTTATATCAATAGACTTTTTTGGCAGATGTTCATAATGTCTAGCGCCACGCCCGTTATACCGGTTTCAGACGTGATGTCGTGTTCGCTATTAACCCTTTTCCTGCTGGTCACGACTACTTTCGTATTTAATCTGTTTTTATTAGTCGATCAAATCACTGATATGGCGAGCAAAATGTGTGTTTAAACATGAGGATTTACAAAGAATAATTATCAAATTAAACAAATATCTGTAATTTTCACGCACTTGAAGTTGTGGGTCGCGGTAGCGAGACACAACTTCAAGTGGGTGAAAATTATAATAAATTAACTTGGCAGGATAAGGGTTAACGACAACAGCACGTTAGCTCGTTTAACCCTTGTCCTGTTGAATTGCTTCAATTGTATTTTTCGTCATTTGAAGCTGGAATTGCTAACGCAATTTCCTGCTTCAAATGACAAAAAAAATACTATTTATGAAAAATAGACATGTCTAAAATTAAATTATTGGATCAACAAAGCGTCTATTAAAAACTATTTTATCAAAATTAAGTAAGATTTTTATTGATCTAAAACATCCTTAATCCCGTATATATCCGGGCATAGCAGGACAAGGGTTAATCCTTGAAGTGCCAATGACGACTATAGCCGTTTTATTTGTCCTACAAACGAGAAGATTTAAAGGTAAAATCAACAATAAATTCACGATATTGGAATATGTTGTGAATTAAATGTTATATATATATACGTGTATATCAAAGAAATGCTTAATCACGGTAGCGAGACACAACTTAAAGTGAGTAAATAAATTAATCTAAAACGTAGCGCTTTAAGGGTTAATACCGCTCTGTTAAATAATTAAAGGCAGATATAAATAAAACCGCTTGATTGGATTGGTATATTTAAAAATTGTTCGACAAACTTATTATATGTATCTAATTTAACGACATAGCGCTCAGTAAGTTTTTTTCGTATAGTGTGGGTATACCTATATCTAATACACAACACAATTGAACAGAGGAACAAGCATGACATATGGCACGTTTTCAGGGTTTATGTATCACCCGTCGTTTATACCGGTAACGACTGCACCGAGAAAAACTTCTGGAAACGGCTAAATCTTTTGGCAGAGCTAACACCACCAGGTCTAAAGTTCACACGTCTGTATAATCAATCCCTCGTTAGATCTATCAGCTCCTATTAGTGGGTGTCCATATCACGCGATCCAAAAGTGAGAGAAGTACTGTGATCAGGGAGCGTTTTCTAACCTGAAATACTTATTTAAACACGGATTTAAACAGCTTATATAATATTTTTTTAACAGCAATGAACATGCGCTTATGAATCAATTGAGTTTATGCGTAATATAAATACTAGTAACAGTAACAGGTCTCCGGTCCCCTGTGACATTTTCTGTACCTTTGTAAGAAAACAATGCAGAGCCAATGTTATTTGACGCGCAATTGATTAAATTCATCGGACCTTTTTCAGATTAATCCCAGTATAATACTATATCAGTGTTTACATGTATATCACCACTTCATGTGATATTGACTGTAAACACAAAATAAACTACATAACCCTAAAATCTAACAGCATGACAGTGGAATATAACTACTATCAGAAATACATAAGATTCCATCTTATGTATTTCTGCTACTATGCACTGATTCATATATGTATATTTTTTTTTGAGAAAAGCAATTCAAGCTATAGTTTAATTGATTTATAAAACGTTAAGGATTATTGTATTTATTCAATCCTAACATTTTAACGGTTGACCCTTAAAGCGCTAAATTAAATACTTTAAATTTTCACTCACAAGAAGTTGTGTCTCGCTACCGCGACTCACAATTTCAAGTGAGTGAAAATTATCCATACTTGTTTATTTTGAGACAAATAATGGCAAACCTTGATCTTTAGGCACACATTTCATTCCCAAGCCTGAATTTACCATGGTCATCTTCAGCGACAACAAGCCGCGAATTGCTGTCGCAATTCTCGACTTGTAGTAGATGAAGATGATTTGGTGTGGGTGATAAATTAAAGAAAATTACTATTTATTCGTAAAACAATTTCATCGAAATTCGCCTTCTAAAACCCTTAGCTGTAAAAAAAATTAAGTATGTTTTCAATGGTGCAAAGTGATGCTTTATTGCATCGTGAGGGCTGAAAGGGTTAACTTTCTAGTAAAACAGATTAAAACATACTAAAAACATCCATAGGCGTGTTCAGCGCTGTAAGGGTTAAATTAAATTTCCAAAGACAATTACCTGCGTCAATAAATTTTGTTAAAGGTGATCTATCACCCCTTATATGGTATGAATAATTATGTCCTTATATGGAGTGATTGGCTATCATGTGACCCTCTCAGAGGGTCACATGATAGCCAATCACCCCATATAAGGAAACACTTGTGCCCCATCTTGTGGCAACTTTGATTTATTTGTCACAAAATTATTCATACTATATAAGGGGTGATAGATCAGCTTTAACATTTAGTGTTTTTTTCTGTTTTAGATGTGATGATAGATTAAGTAGGATACTGCAGAACTAGCACTGGTTATTCTAGTGTGAGGTATATCCCATCACCAGGAGGGAGGATGACGCAGGTGGAGAGCTTTGAGATCCACCTGGAGCATGACATAGATGAGCAGTACCAGTATGAGCCCGGTGAGACGCTGTGCGGTAAGGTGGTCATCACGGTACGGGAGTCAGCCAAGGTGAAGGCCATACAGGTGCAGATAAAGGGCGAGGCTACAGTTTCCTGGGAGGAGGATGATCGGGCTGGTAAGGCATTCCGTGCAGACGAGACCTATGTGGAGCATACCCAGACTCTGTTATCGGCCTTGTCTGGGGAGATGATTACACTGGATAAAGGACTTCATGAGTACCCTCTGGAATACACCTTACCACCCAACCTGCCCTCATCATTTATTGGTAAACATGGCAGTATCACGTATGTTGTAAAAGCCACACTTAAACAGGACGCTAGATTTGGTTTGAGTGCTATGATCACCAGTGAGCCATTCTTGGTGCTGAGACGCCTGTCTTTAGACTCTGATCCCACACTGACTGAGCCTTATGAGCAGCGTATAGAGAAGAGAATGTGGGGTGCCATAGCCTTTTGCATCTCAGGTAAAGTGTCTGCTATACTGAAGCTAAACAAGACTGGTCATCTGCCAGGTGAGGACGTGTTCTTGGACGCTGAGATCACCAACACCAGTCCCCGCGTGGTCAAGGCCGTACAAGCCACCATCATCATGCATAGCGTGTTCAATGCCCGCAACAAGAAGAGGTCTAACTCGCAGATTGTGAACAAGAAGCGTGATGAGTGGGAGATGACGTACGGTGAAGGTAGACGCTGGAAGAATGTCCGTATCACCATCCCCCCTTATATTCCTGAGTCTCGCCTTGACAGCTGTGACATCATTGATATCAGTTATGAGCTTGTGTTCCGTGTAGAGGTTTCTGGTAACAAAGATCTGTGTATGAACGTGCCTATTGTGGTGGGCACTACAGGTGGTCTGGCTGAGCAGGCCGCCGCGGAGAAGGAAAAGGTTTGGCGTGCTAGTAGCTTTATGATGGGTCCAGTGGAAGGCGAGACTGGCGGCAAATCTGAAGACGCTAACGCTAATACTGACGACCAGCTGCCAATTGATATGAACGAGGAAGAAACAGGAAAATTTCGGCGTCCTATGGAGCCTGGTGAAACTCGTACGAATCCACTTTTCTTCAACCAGTAGTCACAATCAATAACTTTTTTTTACCGTGAATGGATTACTAATATCAGTGACACATTCAAGCATCAGGGGTCCATATTTATATTATCAACAAACACGTCGGTTTAAATAAACACCTGATATTCATCATGACCAGCATTTTGATCGGCCATATCATTGTATTTATCAGGTGAGGTCAACAGAGTTGAATATTGATCAAAAGTCCACTTGATATCATTTATATTCAAGTTAATATAATTCGCCATGTATAGGACTCGTTGTATGTCTTGTATAAAAGGATGGCAATAACTCAACATTGCAAATGGCTTATTTTTGTATTTATAAATTTCAAAGAAATGCTTGATGTGCAATAAAATAAAAAACACCCCCGTCTGTTCTGGTCACATTCTTATTGTGTTGTGAAACATGTATTGTAAAATTTGAAAGATATCTACAGGCCTACATAAATAAATTAATGAAAATACATGTAGATTACGTGGATGTCTTCTTCGCAAATTTCACAAAGAAGTAGGTAGATTTCTGACAGAATTTGACGTGGCAGGTGCGTACTTAATAAGAGCCAGACGTGTAAGAATTATCCATTTATTAATAAATACAGGTATATTAGATTGACTCGTAATGAAACATTCTTTATTCGTTACTCATCCAGGTAATTGCTGGTTTACCAGTCACTTCATACAATATGACGCTGTGGGTGATACGCAGCGGTTAGTAATTGACCAGGTTTTTCATATTCTTTTGAAGGTGATTTTAACTGCCGTATAGCCTGTCGTGAGCAGTCACCGTATAACCCTTTAACCGCCGGTGCCGATTATATATATTTTTTCATTTTCAACCAGCTTTTGAACGTGTAAAAGAAAACAACGAGACACCAATCAGCAATATATGAAAATAAGTAACCTCCATTTTGTCAAATCTGAAGAATTTTCACCCACTTGAAGTTGTGGATCGCGTCAGCGAGACAACTTTAAGTTGGTGAAAATTCAAATTAAATAATTTGGCGGTTAAAGGATTAAGTGGGTGCAGGTCCATATCAGAATTATATGGCTAGCTACTCTACACGCCACTTACTTGATAAATAACAGCGCTTTTGTGCAAGTTAACCCTTTAAGACCCCACGATGCATTAAAGCATCATTTTACATCCCTGAAAACAGACTTAATTTCCCTACAACTAAGAGTTTTTGAACCAAAATTTCCATGAAACTGGTTTACCAATACGTGGTAATTTTCTTCAATTTTTAAACCACATCAAGTCATCTTCATTCACTACAAGTCGAGAATTGCGGCAGCAATTCGCGGCTTGTAGTGGATGAAGATGACTCTGGTAAATTCAGGCTTGAAAGGGTTAAGGAGACATAAAACATGTTTATAAGAGATTGATAACTCACAATGACGCACATGCGCTAAAATGTGGCTATTTTTTAAAGGATCTGTAACAACGACGAGTTGTGCCATATTAAACCCTGATATTTAATGTACAAAGTTTAATGTGCAAATTCATCTGCACTGACAATATCTGTATTAAAAAAAAAAAATTAAACAACAGCTGTGCAATGTTTCTAATAAAAACAGATACCTGACTTGTATGCGTTGTGTTATCATGGTTAAATTATGTCCACACAGTTTTCTGATTTGCGGCAACTGTCTGTGAAACGCAGTGACGTCACTCGGTGAAAACAAGGTTATATAACACCCCCTCCCCCATACTTCATTCTGTGAAACGCAGTGACGTCACTCTGTGAAAACAAGATTATATAAAAACCCTCCGCCATACTTTATTGTATTAGCCAGCTCGGTGAAAACAAAGGAGGTCGAGGTCATTGAGTTTCACAGAATAGTAAGAGTCATTTTATAAAAATGGTAGGCAACAAAACAATGCTCTGTTGCCTACAATTTTAAAAGAAAATGGAAATTCGTATATTTTTTTCAAAATAATGACCTACAATCCCATAGATATGTATTTGAAGATGATGCAAAACATTAATATGCGAGAAGTACTCGGCGAGAATCCCCCATCAACTCATCAAGCTATATCCCAACAAGACGTGACCCGATGCTGGTTTAATGTTGGATCAGTGTCGTAGACGGTAGAGTAACAGGCAGGCAGGCAGGCAGGCAGGCAGACAGGCAGGCAATTTTATAGGTCAAAATGTTCATTCACATTTAATTTAAAAATACAAATCTGCTATTCAGAATTTAGCACAAGAAGGTTTCTGATCATAACAGAGTGATATTATTTGAAATTTTATTTGCAGTGCTATATTTTTTAAACACGACAAATGAGGCTATTGGGTTTAAAATCACTCAGTTCAATGCAGATATATAGGTTTACAACACAGGGAATGCACAGCGCTCATCAACATGAGCTACATGAGCTATATAAAATATGACGGCTGGGATAGGATTCCATATTAGTGTACATTTACTGCATGCGCTCATTATTAGATTCACTCGTCTGAAACCCCGACAGGTCATTATATGATGTACCTTCACGTGATATGCCGGTATACATGCAATGCACAGTTATGTATACACCTAATGTCAACCAAAGCTCGCTTAACGTTGTTCCAGCGTCGGCGACGCTGGACCAACATTAAAGCAACATTGTGTCGACGACTGGTCTTCGCCGGGACAGATCATAACACCTTTACGCTGCTATAATACACATCATTAAGTACGAGATAATAACATAGATCTGAACAAGAATGTAGAAGCACCATTCTATATTCTTGATCTGAAGTTCTGAACAACAAAATTAGTATGACAAACAAAATTTACCACAAATTTTGTACAGCCTTTACTATTTTGTATTAGTAGGGCTGTGTAAATATTATTACTAAGAGAATTCATATTTAAATGGTTATTACCGGTAATATATATCTACTTCATAAAATGTTCTGCTATACTCAGTAACTACTCCACAAGTAATTATATCTCCCCCAATTTGATTATCACTATTCTGTGAAGCGCAGTGACATCACCGGAAACCGTTTTAAATGGGAACTCGGTGAAAACAAAGTTACATAAGACCCCCTCCCCCATACTTCATTGTATTAGCTAGCTCGGTGACAACAATAGAGGTCAAGGCTATTGAGTTTCACAGAATTTTCAATACTTGTATCTTACACAACTTCCGTGCATTGTGAGGCCAGTTCTCACTTGGCTTTCTTTTATTGTAAACGAGCCTATCTCAACAATTTCAAAATATATATATTGAAATATATTATGCTAGGAAATATCTCAACCATATTCTATGCCAGTTTTATAGAAGAATGTGTTTTTTGCATGAGAGACCGTGAATATGATAAAGACCATGTACATACCCTTTCTTCTGTTTTACTGCTGGCTCTAGATCCCGGTCTTTTGCCTTTTTTCTTCCCTTTTCCTGCTGGTTTACTCTGTGGGGAAGGAGTTCTCGTTGTATTCTGCTGACTCTCTAAGTCGTCATCAGTCTTCTCTTTGTCCTAGTCATCAATTCAACAACATAGGTTTGAAACATTATAATCAAAATGTTGAGATAACTTTTAAAGTGAAATTTGTTCATAATATTTGCGGCACAATATACATTATTTTTGAAATCCTTTTATAGATGCAGAACATTTGTATAACATTTGTACAACGTCGGCCCCATGTCTTCGACGTCGGTCCAACAGTGTACAAATGTTATACAAATGTTTTTTGGACAATTTTACTTACATCTGGATGTCTTCTATCAACACTGAAAAATTTGCAGACGGATTTGTCGTAACATTCTACCTCCTCTGCCACCATGCCTGGGTAACCACATACGATGTGGGTCTGTGCTTGATGGAAATCATTATAACTGAAAAATACAAAGACAAATATTTGAAAATTATAAGCGCAAAGCAGCATTTTTATGAACTCTTTCCATAGAGTTTCATCTATAACTGGAACATAAGAAATGTTTTGCTATTTAAAAGAAAAACAAATTGAAGTTGCCAACAGAGCTAGTTGATGTACTCTACCTGTCTTTAATTTTGTCTAGCATTTCCAATGATTTCTTCAGACTGTCTTTTAGTGATTGTTCCGTGGCATCTTGCCGCATTCTGTCCATTTGTATGTCCAAGTTTGCCTCACGATCCTACAAAAAAAACGTAAGTAAAACATTTTCACAATGCGATTCAGATGTAAAACCAAATGTTCTGTTCAGACTTAGCATAAAAGTGACCCTAAAAATTCCAAATAAATAAAACATATTATAAATCTGCATAACTGGTCACCTGATTTTCCACATCATGTTTGTGTCGGCACGTGTCTAGTTTTTCTTGCAGAGAGCGCTCTTGTCGTGCTAGTCCTAGTTCATGTATGTCCCAAACATGAGCAGCTCCTTGTGTAAAGCGAAATAAGGACTTCAGCTCGGAGAGTACAGTAGCATTGTGCTTCTCCAAATCTCTCTATAAACCACAAAATGTACTCTTAATGTACTCATTAACTGTGAACTCCTAAAAAATAATACAAAATTCACTCAAGTTTAATGTATAAAAAAACTGAAGCATTGTTGGCTGCAGAATTAAGGCCATAGCTAAAACTTACATCCATCGTCTCTAAATTCTTTTCAAAGTCTTGTTGAGCTTGCCCAACAAGCGGTAAACACTGATTCTCCACCACGGACTTAGCTTTGTCTTCTGTACATACTCCTCTTGTGACGAGATCAACCTGGTTATCAAAAGAATAGTAGAAATAATACTGAAATCACAATCTAATTGATTACCCCCCCCCCCCCCATAACAAAAGTATTGCATTTTTTTAAGTGCTACTGAAATGATTTACGACGAGTATAGTAATTATGTGATTGCGGTTGTGAAGAAGAATAAGTGATTTGCATACTGATCATCACAGTGATGGCTATAATTATACTGGTTGCTATTGTAACGGTATTTATGTGATGGGAAACAGTCTCATCATACAGCTGTACACATGTATACCTATTAACCCTTTCAGTGCGGGGACCGTCTTTATACTTCAGAATCTGACGTCTGTAGACATCAGATTCCGAAGTATAAAGACGGTCCCCGCACTGAAAGAGATAAAATGTTTTTATGGTCGCAGACCCATCACATAGGTATTCAAATGAATCGGCAAGAGCTAACTAAGACATTTATGATGATTTCAAATTAAAAAACCCTTTGGTCTCAATGGTTTATGCAAAATATTTCATAAGGATCAATGTTGAAAATGACCCCCCACCCCATGACATTGTGTACACGTGATGTACAATAGAAGATTAATTGGTTACTAATAGCCTAATATGACTATCTGGTTACACTAGGTGTACTAGTAGTACCTTGATACGTTCCACCTCGTCCAAACAGTCTTGACAAACAGACTCATATTCAGAGTAGAGCTTGGTGAAATATTGCTGACTCATCCCATCTACAAAACAAACAATAAATGACTTCACAAATTCACAATTGTGTAGATTGTCTAAATAAAACATCAATATAACTTCCAAACCGTTAATTAGAAAGCTCACATTCATTAAAAAAATCTGATCACATTTAAATAAGCAACATCTTACCGATCTGTTTTGATATTTCTATTACTTTATCGTTCCATTGATAAACCATGGTCTTAGTAGAGGCCGGGGGCTTCATATCCCTGTTGGAAATAATCATAACCAAATGTGACAGACAAACAATAAATGTGATTTTATTCCATTGAAAATCGTTGATGGGAAATTCAACATCACGTGTCAGAAGTGGAAATATCGTCCAGAGCATGCCAAGGGCAACGGGTGTTAAAGTATCTGAAAAGTGTGAAATTAAAGTATTACCGATAAAAACTACTTATCTGCCCAGCACTGGACCAGAAGATAGAGAGTGGTGCAATGCTAGGGTGAGACCTGGTCTTCCTCCCGGAAAACAAAGCGTTTGTCCACACAAAATTGATTCCGATATAGATACAATTAATCGTTGTGAAATTAGAACAAAATGACTCCTGAATTTTGTTTCATTTCTGTTGCATGTTTTCACATATTTTTTTTCATATTTAATTCATAGCCTAATATGTATCCTTTTTTGTGCAAAAATCACTGATAATCAAGGAAAAATAACTTGGTAACGCGTTTGGATAACTGTTTCCACCTGGGCTGCCAAACAACTTATTAATGAATGCTGAATGTACGTTTTTACCAAACGATCGTGATCGTGTGACTGCAGAATGCAATCTTTTACATTTATACAAACCTTAAAGCCTCTACCAGGTCCAGTCGTCTTTGATTTAACTGGCGCTGTTCAGCAAACATCAACTGCTGCAGATTATTAGCCCCAGGCGGCGACACGATCCTATCGCTCTGCATAAAAGATCTACAAATGACACACATTGATTCCCATGTTAATGTCCTATATTATTACTCGTATTATCGTTATATCATCTGGAAATAATACTGTGCAAGATTTTTTTCAAATATATATTCAACCTAATTATTCTCACCACATTTGCTTCAAACATTTTTAAAATACGATCTTGTAAGACAATATACAAATGCCTGTCACGACCGCAGAGGTTTTGCTGCATAACAAATAAGACAGATATTCATGGCTTTTGGGAGATGCATATATATTCAAACATGAATAATAGAATGATTACTGTGCGCTTGGGGTTTAAATATAATGGTGAATTATTGATTGTCAACTGGCTAACGAGGTGATGAGTGAAATATTCACACATACAAATACTTATAATACCGGTAGTCTATATCTTCAAACAATACGCCTACTGTTTAACCCTTTGAGCGTTTTAACGGGTAAACCTAGTATAACTGCTCACTTGAATTGGTTGACGGTGTTATCGATGTGTAATGTTTTCCAGTCTTCCACTCTCTTCTTCCATTCAGTGTGTAGTCTTTTCTCTCGCTCTATGTCGGCTGTCATCAGCCTTGTATACAGGTCCGCGTATGCCCGCCTATTTGCCAGTACAGTCTGGTTAATAGCCTGTTAACACAAAATTGGCGAAATTAAGTTACTTTATAATATCAATTATTATATCTTTCCTTTAAATAATTAAATCGCAAATCACACATTTAATTGTAAACACCCAAGTCCCGATCGATTTCAAGTACTTTTGTAAAGAAAGTATTTTTGTCAAAAATATATAAATATTTAATCAACTGCAACATGTTTGCTGAGGTGGGCCATATAATTATAATGACCTAACGCTGATTTTAAATCAAAAGGCAAAATTCCGCCATTATTCCCCGTCCCGCCTTTCTGACGGGAACCCACAAATGTTTTTTGCTCACTAAATAAAATAAGATTAGGTCAAATGAAATAAAGTGATAGGATTTTGGACAAATTAGGATTTTTTTCTGAGACCGCAGAACAGACTGATGTAGAATTATTTCATATTTCTCTCCCCGGAGCAGTTGATGCAGGGAATATTTTGTTCTAGAAATGTGTAGCAGTTGTGCAACCTTGTATGTGCCAAGGTACTAATGTCCATACCAAAAGCTGCTGCACCATCCTATGTGTAGCAGTTGCCCCTAATTGTGTAGCAAACTGCTCCGCTACACCAGACAAGTTATTCGCTGTTATGGATTCAAAATCTCCCGTGCCTCCCTGCGGAAAAGGTCGTCGCTTTTTATACACATATTTTATATTTAATGTTCAATTCCGTAAAAACTAATTCATATTATTTCCCACTGTGGCTTTAAACGTTATTATCTTTGTCAAGGTCATTTACATTGAATAGAAGCTCTACTTGGAGTAATACACCCTCGGTCTCCCACACCTAACAAACAATATGTATGCCAGAAGTACAACGGTGTATGAAATATGTTCACTAGTGGAAAGTGAAGCATTACATACATCCTTCACCCTGGTACATGAGAATAATTTTGAGTCTATTTTCACGTGTAATAAGCAGACCAAGTATGTAACATTTTATGTATATACCAGATATGCTCTTAATCATGTTAATACAACTGGTAGTCTAGTCGCCAAATGGCATATCTGGCGGGAGCCTTGCAAGTCTGTATATACCCATTTGCAAGGTTCAACCCTCGGCGACAGACTGTAGATAACCAAGAGATACGAGATAGCCAACATTTGCTGTGGTAGGCTAGAAGTGCTTATTTTACATACTCTACTGTAGATATCATGGCCTGCTAGGCATCATGATTGGATAAGCATGACTGATGTGGCGATTGCTATACCTCAATGGAAAAAGCGCCAGGAATAATATATCACTCCCTTGAACGAAAATCAAGTTTTTCCTATAATTATAATAACTTATATTGAATAAAATAAAGTCATCAATATTTCAGAAATCTCTGTTATTTATTGTTCTGGTTGGGACATAAAACGCCTTTTACATTTACACACACAATGGCACTTTCACATATGGCCGTATAATGATCCATACAACTGTAAAAGGCATGCGTGGCTATATTTAGGGTGCGCCAACCGTGTCCGTTATGTTGACAGATGTGTGCTGGATATATATACATGTATATAAGCCACGTGTATCATATCAGCTGGGCCGACAAATACAGGTTTTAATAATATAGAGAACTCGTTTAACCGGCACTGCTTTTATTATTTCAAATCTGTTTTTTAATAAGACATATCGCGCGGACAGTGCTCTAGTTTCCTATTTCACCACTCCGCATTGATAAGAGAAATATTGCACGCTAAAGGTCCCAATCATAATGTATTTCGTTCACAATCACAGTTCCCTCTACAAAGAAGCCCTGTCTACTCTGTGAAGTGCACCGGATGAAGAGTTAACAAATATTGTTGTTGTAGTCAGTGCCAGACACAGTTAACATTGACGACGAGTATCAGTTAATTCAGACGAGTTATAAAGAGCTCTAGAACACCTATGTAATGAATCTGTGATGTATTTGGCAACGAGTTTATAACACGTACAGTTAATATAATCATGTTTTTGTCACGGTGGGAAACACGGGAACAATCACTACGTAATGGATGCATTATACTTTTGCTTGCTGCAGCCGCAACAAATACTGATTCACAAGTTAGTATAGAAGACATTTTAAACTATATATAGATATAACTGAACGTACTTAACAGAAGAAGAATCTCCTCTCGTGCAATTGTTCAAATGACCTATATATATATATGAATATATGCTCATGTGTATTATAGCAACCCTGAACTATCACTACTGATTTAACAGTATATATCTCAAATTTGTCGTCACAAGTATCTCTCGAACTTAAATCTGATAAGATAGTGTTGCAAATCAAAATTGGTAAAGTTTGGTAAATTAAAATACGCAACACGTTGTATGAATGGCTTGTACATGGATTGTTCAAAAATCAGTTTAAATCCACACACGAAAGCACAGGATATGTATACCTGATAAAAATCACCCGTGTTTACGATGTTTGCATGGAGCTCTACATAAATTTATAAGCGATCTTATAAATTGTACCATAACAATACCAGCACGTGGTTAAATAACAGATAATATCCGTTAAGATAACTGTGGTTTTAAGTAAGTGGCGCCACATTTTTCGTTGTGGAGGATTCTTTATAACTCCATAGAAGATAAATAACAGAGAAAAATTCGTCACTCTGTTGAATTAATTTATATGATCACTATGATCACAGCCTAGACTAATGTCCACCGGCGAATCACAACATGACACTATGACTAGATCCCACATTGTCCAGTGAAACAAATTGTAACTCTATGATTTTACATGTAGAAATAATAATTTGCTCAATTTAAAAAATAAAAGTTGCTGACTTCTTCTTGTTGCATACATAGCAGTCTCCCTTTAATGGAACCCTAAAATACGCGACATGAGACATGAATCCAACGAGACATGAATCCAATGCTGTATGGACCATCATATGCGACGCTGTCCCAACATTAACCCCGCGTCGGATCATTGTTTCGCGTTTGCGGGGTGACCGCTAAACAATCAGCTATATCAGACAGCCTTTACTGCTGGCTACCCGGCAAACAAAACATTTGTATAACATTTGTACAACGTCGGCCCAACGTCTTCGACGCTGGTCCAACATTGTACAAATGTTATACAAATGTTTTGAGTTTACCGGGTAGTGAAGAAAGTAGTTTGAGTCGAGACGCACGTGTGATGGTCCCCTCGTTTAGACTACCACAACCCTTTGGTACGTTTTACTTTGCGTAAAACTTATTCATCATACAGCAAACAGCGCCCATTGATGAAAATTGGCCTTCAGCTGGATCTAACACTATATAAACTATGTTTAAGGTGGAGCAAAAAATATAGATACGATCACCTGTGTAATAATAAAATATGTTGGTGAGACTATATGTTTTAAAAATACAAGAAAAAAGACAAGATAATATAAAGTAAATCATTATTGGTGAAATGCAGCAGTTCAGCATTGCATTGCTAATGGTTCAGTGAAATGAGCCGTAGCTAACACAGTGAGTTTTAGACTTTTAGAGTTTAGGAGTTCACCAAAAAATAAGACAAACAGGTCCGGGGGAGGGGGGGGGGGGGCTTGGGACGTTGTGATTTCAACATACTTATCTGTGGAATGATATTGCGAAGCATCTGACCATTTTGTGCTAAAAACGTAATATAAGTGGTATATCTGATTTTACTTACGCACCAGTAAAATCTGACGCACCAGTAATCTCTCTGACGCATAATGTAAGAAACTTATGTGATGAATACCGAAAACAAAATTGTCATCTAATAATTTCAAACAAGGACTTTTAACAACAAACATTGCTAAAGAGTACCTATACATAAACAATTAGTAACCGCATGAGTGGCGACACATGTTTGGGAAATCAACAAGACATATACCACGTGAAAGAGAATAAAACAGCTTTCATTGAGTTTTAAAAACCCCACAATATTCTTAATTGTGTCTTATTCACGAGGTACATGTGTGTGTTATTATGGCTTCAGATCACTACAGACAAAAATGAGTGTGGATTTGGACCTCCCGGGTTGCCAGGATACCCTGGCCGTGACGGGAGAGACGGACGCGATGGACAGTCGGTACAGGGTCCTAAAGGAGACATGGGACAACCAGGTAACATGGAGTAAAACACGGATAACATGACAGGGAATTGTGTAGTCTGCGCAGTGCGGCGGGTCCAACCAACGCGGAGATCCATAATTGGATCCATATAACTGAACCACCCGTTTCACCTCCTGAAGCGCTAAAATAAATAATTTAAATTTTCACCCACTTGAAGTTGTGTCTCGCTAGCGCGACCCACATCTTCAAGTGGGTGAAAATTACCCATGTTTGTCTAATTTTCAAATCTTGATGTTTAAAAACACAACCCAATAACAGTGATTCATCTCGTTACTCCACAATTGAAATCTTTGGCCACGGAACCAGTTTTTATTAACTGAAAACACCTCACCCGTGTAATTAATGTCTAGATATCTAATTCATGTGTGAAATAAAACAAACTAATTATATGCATTATCTAACAAATAATAGAATACGTTTTTCAATAAAATCAGACATGTTTTGATCATTACTACTATTTTATTATAAAGGTTCTACCGGTCCTACTGGCAGCCCTGAAAAGTGTGATTGTCCTCTGCCCACCATAAAGCAGTGCTCATGGAATGAGCTGAATGACGGCTCTGACGAAGGGCTGGTTAAGGTTAGTATTCAATGAAATCATATACGCTTAACCCTTCACCACCAAGGTCCACTTTTGTTAGGTGGTTGCCATAGCGTTTATCAGACAAAAATGAGCCTCGGCGCTGAAATGTTGAAAGATATTTTTAGAAAACTTTGATTTTGGCATATCTTTGAAGCACAGTGTCCCGAGTTACCACTGTAGGGAGCAGAATATGTAATTATTTAGGAATACGATTACAACGATTACAACAATATCTCCTGTCTAATAAACACAACTCCACGAGCCGTATTTGCAATGGCCTAGAGTGACATGTAAAATATTAGCCTAGTAGTTTGTTATTATAATTAAACGTATTAGTCCATAAACTTGTAAAGTTAATGTACTGTTTGAAAAGAACAGAATGTGAATGCAATCTGTGACTATGACATTTGTAGGATTGTTATGTAGAAAAATCGCTGAATAACACAGCATTGAGAGTCGCATGGAATGGTGATCTGCGAGTTTATGCTGATAAGGGCATGAGGTGCAACCGCTGGTTTTTCACTTTTGATGGACGAGAGTGCAACAACCCTCACACGATTGACGCGATAGTTGTCAGTACAGAAAACAACAATAACGACCATAGAATAGGCATGGGTGAGTCACAATATTTTCCATTGTCGATAATAACATATATTAACCATTAAAACGCTGAATTATATTTGTTTTAACCATGGAGACTAAACGGGTTTTTTTCAATTTGAAATCATCATGAATGTCTTAGTCAGCTCTTTCCGCTTCATTTGAATACCTATGTTATGGGTCCACGGTCATTAGGAAATATTTTATTTTTTTCAGCGCGGGGACCGTCTTTATACGTGTAAAGACTGTCCCCGCACTGTAAAGGTTAAAAGTATGAAATGAATTACTGTAGATCTAGTGATTTTCGCGTGTTTAAATTTTCGCGAATTTCTGATTATGCGATTTTTCACGAAGTTAAGAACTCGCGAATTTTCATTTTTCTTCAGAGGCGCTGTTAGAAAAATAATTTTCACGAGATTCTTAAATTCGCGAAGTTGTCTTCCTCGCGAAAATTAAAACCTCGCGAATATTACCAGATCTACAGTATTTATAATCCTATGCTCCTCACGTGTGGATACACTATCCATTGGATAGTATATTTTAGTGCACCCGCGGGGATCAGACAGAGGTTTGACCAAAGTTCAAAAAACACCAGACGTTGACCCACTGCTGGATTAATGTTGGCAGATTGTCGCAAACGTTGTGCCAGCATTCACACAACATTGGGTGAATGTCTCGTGCTTGCCGAGTGACAGCGGGGATTTGTAGTGCTGCATGGTATCTGTTCATTTTGTAGTGGGTAGGTTTGTGCGGCATGATTTAAATAGCTTTCCAGCCGTTATGGGTAACATCACATAAAATTTCTCAGATCCAATCATTGTTTTAAGTTGTCGCCTTAGCAAGCAATGTTCCTTAATCTTCGACCATGACATCTGACCTTGCACTTCGGTAACAAAATTTTGCCAGAGGGGTTGAATGTTTGTATGAATTTAATCTGTTACACCATGTTGGATCAGTAGCCAAAACAAATGACAGCGGCAGCGTGCGACCCAGGGCCCATATTCTCGTACAAGTTACGATACATCGTAGGCTTCTGATTGCTCGAGACGGCCGTCGACAATACCCCTTGAGACCAAAGGCAGAGGAGTAGAAAAACAGCAGCATTTTAAACATCAAATAACACATTTTACCTATGTTTTTTATGTTTCATCCTCTTTGCAGTTGAAGGAATATGTGCTGACGTCCCGAAAGGTCTTATACGTGTGGGCTTTAACATTGGCAAGTGTAGCATGGCTCCACAAGGTAATGCCCACACAGGATGGATAAGTACATCAAGGATGATATTACAAGAGGTTATACTACAAGATTGAAGTGTTTTAACATCACATTTCTAGCAAAAAACTCTGTAGTGATATTCTCAAAAATCATTATAGTGCATTCAATCATCATCACCATGGTTAATTTGATGAGTTGCACACAGGTCCAATATCGTGTGGATAGTTGAGAAACCGTGACAGACTTCATCACCAGTGGATATGCAGTTTTCATCGACAGCACTGACAAGACACTCTTACATACTTTTTAAAGGAGGTGTTAGCAGCAGTAAAACAACACACATACTCAGTTTAACATTTCACCTGCTAGTGATGCATACAATGCGTAATAGATTATATTTTTATAACAACTATCTATGACAGAATAATACAAATTTGATCTTTATTTTGATAAGCCTATATTACACTTTTTTTTATAAAACTGGGTGGGTCATTTCTCATTGGCTGTGAGCTGTGAATTGCGGCAGCATTTCACAGCTCACAGTGAATGAAAACATGATGAAATGTCGGAAAAGTAAAGGGTTCATGTTACTATCGTATTGAATATGTCCACTAAATACAAATTATTTGCGGCGCCAATAATAAAAGCAAAATAAGGATTTTTTTAAATTGTAGTTATGATGTTATGACTGCTAATGAATTTAATGCTATATATTACTTAAAATTTCATGAATACGGGTCAAATCATTTGTACATATATTACACAGTTTTGTAATGTTGTATATATTGTTCTTTGATCACAATCACACTAAAAACGCAAAATACATGTATAAAAACAGTTTTTTAAGTGTATAATTTTTAAATTGTATGATTTTTTTATTTCTACATTTTTCAATCCAAATTAATCTACAAATTGTCATTTTTTTACTTCTGGTACAAGAGTATTCTATGCAGATTCAACTGTCAAAAGCGAAACATTTGATGATACGTAACCCCAACAATTTAAAAGTATTATTTATACCGACTTATTCTTCCTCACTTGAGTATATGGCGAGCAGCAAAACGTCCAGTCATGGTATATTTTACATAGGCCTAACTGCTGATAGGTAATGCTATTTGTCGTGTGTGTGGAGCGTTGAGTGGGCATTGGGAGTGAGAGAAGAGCTCATTGGACTTGTCCGAGAACTGGTCATGAGGAACATGCATACCAAATTTGGGAAGTATACATGAAAAACTATTCAAGTTATCGTGCCCAAACGTAAATGTTAACGTCGACGCCGATGCCGACGAACTTCAATTGCAATAGCCCATTTTTTCTATTAAAAGGCGGGCTAAAAATGGTTGAACATCTTGTGTTGACCGGGCTCTGTTTTCCGAAAAAATGTTGCTTTTCTTGAAACCCCAGTACTAACGACTCAGTAAACATGCGTAGTTGACTTCAGGTTGTTTTCATGTTGGTCTATCGTTTACAACACTGACCCAACATTAAAACAACTGGTGTTTGATTGAGAAACCTAGCTCTGGGTCCCCCCCCCCCCCCCCGAAAATACACATCAGACGTTGAGCCAATGCTGGTCACACCATCCCTGATACCATCATGATCTCCCCCCACCTGCCGCGATTGTCGCAGTAGATCTGTCAGGAAAGCATATGACCTGGTGTGGTCAACATCGGACAGCAGCTTCCGAATGGCGTTATAAGCACTTGCACAACGATCAGCGCTAGCACAAGGATCGCACGCACTACGGCACATGAAATCATGGCTTTACTGCCACCTGCATTAGTCCGACAAGTTTTCAAAGAATCGAAACGTTGGGTGAATTTTTGAGTAAAAATTGGTAATCACGTTTTCTAACATATAGTTTGGTTGTGTTGAATACGAAATAAATGGCTGAAATTTCAAATGGTTGGTAAAATATAAGAAAATATAGATTTCCATTGGTTTACCACATAAAGATGTGCAATTTATGGTTTCTAGGCGACTTTGGGATGGGAAAATAATTTATTGTTTTCATTAGATACTTTCACCTACCGGTCTATATCACCCAAAAAGTCCAGATGGCCTCCTTTTTCATCTATGAATCTTAGTTTACAACAAGACTACATAAGTCCAGGAGCTCCCGCGACGAATTAGAATTTGATTTAAGCAATTTTGTGTAGGGTTTTTAATGTAGTACTAGGCTAGGTCAAAAATCAAGACGCAAGACAACTAGGTCTAAGAAGCTCAGTCTAAGAGTAAGATAAGAACTAGACAGTTTTTGTCAGAGATTGCAAACCTCCATTAAAATTAATGATCCTAATCAGTATCCCAGTAATGGTCTACCTATCTGGCATGGTTTACCCGATATCAGGCCAATCGAGGTAACTAATAGCTGATTTACGGTCATTTTGAATTCGATATAAACTAGTTAAAAACTTAGGGTGCATCCCTCCCCCGAAATCCTCATATTTTGTTTTATAGTAATAGACTAACATCTAACACAGTTTGCAAAATATTGGGCATGTGAAAGTAAATAATGGCCGATAGGGGGCCATTTTGAATTTGATCGAGTCTGAATTTTTCAAGATGCATCCTCAGCTGAAATGTCACATTTCATTCTATAGTAATGGTCTAGCCATCTAGCACGGTTTACCAAATATCACCCATGTGAAAGTGAATAATGGCCGATAGGAGGCCATTTTGAATTTGATCAAGTCAAAATTTTTCAAGATGCATCCTCTCCTGAAATCTCTCATTTCGTTTTATAGTAATGGTCTAGCCATCTAGTACGGTTACTAAAAAACGGCTATGTGAAAGTAAATAATGGCCGATAGGCGGCCATTTTGAATTTGATCGAGTCAATTTTTTTCAAGATGCAACCTCTCTTGTAATCTCACATTTTGTTTTATAGTAATGGCCCAGCTATCTAACACGGTTTACCAAATATCAGCAATGTGAAAGTAAATAGTGGCCGATAGGCGGCCATTTTGAATTCGATTGAGTCGAAAGTTTTTTAAAGGCATCCTCTCTCTAAACGTCACATTTTGTTTTATAGTAATGGTGTAGCTATCTAGCACGGTTTACCTGATATCAGGCCTATCGAGGTAAATAATGCTGATTGTCGGCCATTTTGAATTCATAAATTAAAAATTTTCAGGGTGCATCCTCCCCCGAAAACTCACACTTTGTTTTATAGTAATCAGGTAATGGTCTAGCCATCTAGCACGGTTTACCAAATATCAGCCATGTGAAAATGAATAATGGCCGAAAAGGCGGCCATTTTAAATTTGATCGAGTCAATTTTTTTCAAGATGCATCCTCATCTGAAATCTCACATTTCGTTTTACAGTAATGGTCTAGCCATCTAGCACGGTTGACCAAATAACGGCCATGTGAAAGTGAATAATGGCCGATAAGCGGCCATTTTGAATTTTATCGAGTCTAATTTTTTCAAGATGCATCCTCTCCTGAAATCACACATTTTGTTTTATAGTAATGGTCTAGCCATCTAGCACGGTTTACCAAATAACGGCCATGTGAAAGTGAATAATGGCCGATAAGCGGCCATTTTGAATTTTATAGAGTCAATTTTTTTTAAGATGCATCCTCTCCTGAAATCACACATTTTGTTTTATAGTAATGGTCTAGCCATCTAGCACGGTTTACCAAATAACGGCCATGTGAAAGTGAATAATGGCCGATAAGCGGTCATTTTGAATTTTATAGAGTCGAATTTTTTTAAGATGCATCCTCTCCTGAAATCACACATTTTGTTTTATAGTAATGGTCTAGCCATCTAGCACGGTTTACCAAATAACGCCCATGTGAAAGTGAATAATGGCCAATAAGCGGCCATTTTGAATTTTATCGAGTCAAATTTTTTCAAGATGCATCCTTTCCTGAAATCACACATTTTGTTTTATAGTAATGGTCTAGCCATCTAGCACGGTTTACCAAATAACGGCCATGTGAAAGTGAATTATGGCTGATTGGCGGCCATTTTGAACTTTGACAAAATGAATTTTTTCAAAATACATCCTCTCCTGAAGCCTTACAATTTGTTTTATAGTAATGGTTTCGATATCTTGAGCGGTTTTCATGATATTCCACAATATCAGGCCTGTCGAGGTGAATAATGGCTGATAGGCGGCCATTTTGAATTTTATCAACTTCAAATTTTTCAGGATGCATCCTCTCCTGAAACCTTACAATTTATTTGATATTAATGGTGTAGCTATCTTGAGCGGTTTTCATGATATTCCGCAATATCAGGCCTGTCAAGGTGAATAATGGCCGATAGGCGGCCATTTTTAATTTTATCGACTTGAAATTTTTCAAGATGCATCCTCTCCTGAAACCTCACAATTTGTTTTATAGTAATGGTGTAGCTATCTTGAGCGGTTTTCATGATATTCCGCAAAATCTTTCAGTCGGATTTACCGATGTTATAAATTAGGTCAAAGTGCTGGGTCAACTTCAAGGTCAAGGTCCAAAAACCTGAAAAGGCACAACTAGGGACCTTAGAGAACATGTATGTGCAATATGACTGTCATCGGCCAAGTACTTTTCGAGATCTGCTCCGGAAACGAAGTGCGCGTCAAAACGTCTAAATAGGTCATAGTTCTGAACCAGAAGTAGGTCAAAGTTCAAATACCCCAAAAGGCACAACTAGACCCCCTAGGGGTGTTGTGTGTAAAATTTGAAGACAATCGGACAAGTACTTTCAGAGATATGCTCCGGAAACGAATTGTTTACGGACGGCCCAACGGCCCAACGGCCCAACGCCGTCACATCATCATTTTCTCCTCTGCAACCTTGCGTATTGAATTCAGATTAAAAATATTTTAACCCGTCCATTAGCCACCTGGAAGTAACCCACATACCAAAAATTGTTATCCTAGCTTATTTTCTCACAAAGTTATAGGCAAAAGAAGAGGCCAAAAAAAAACGGAGGTAGAATCCATAGCTCCCTTCGCTCACCTACGGTGACGGCGGGAGCTAATGAAGATATTATGTGCAATTTATGATTATAGTTCCGGAAATAAATTTCTAGTCTTTGTTGATGTCTTGCCAGAATAATCATTGCCCCACCTGATGGTCACAAATAGCAAAATTCAACATGGCCGCCATATAAATCTACAATATTTGAAAACTGTTGTGATTTCTCTACATAATTATAACTTAAAATAGCTATATACAGGAAATAATTGTCATACCTTGGATAAGCGGAGCCTGGGAAGCGACGTAATTAACCATTTTGAGGGTGTGTATGGCCCGGACGACGGTCCCAGCTAACACGAGGCATTGACCCAATATTGTTTTAATGTTGGGCCGACGTCGGAGACGGCGGGCCAGCATTAAAACAACATTGGTTCAATACCTCGTGTTTGCTGGGGTGGTAGTAGAACCTAGTTTACCTGTTACAGATAAACAGCAGCAAAAATACATGCTTTGCAAATACACGTAAGACCTCAGATGCACTTATTGGCACATGCTCTGAAGTGATCTGAATCACCTTGTGTGGAAGGTTAGGCAAAGTGGAGTATTGCCACGTCAAAAAGTATCTCTTTTACGCCTGCCATCATTTTGAACAATGTGGGGTGATGTTGGGGCAACGTCGTAAAGGATGAGTCAACGTCGGTTCAATGCAGTGTTTTCAGGGACAGTCATGGTGTATTAATAATATCACAATTGTAACAAGTGCAGTCTGTCAAACAACGTTTGTTTAATGTTGGGCCACTGTCTGCGACACTGGCCCTACATTAAACAAACGTTGGTTTAACGCATCGTGTCTGCTGATGCTGATCGCTACACAGTAATAATAATATTTATTAATAAAACCTCATTTCACGAGGGTAAACGGAAAACCCAATGAGCGATAGCTCATCTGCCGCGGGGCCCTCAACATGATATATACAAAATACAGTGAGCGAGCGACGCTTTAATGCTGGTACATCGTCTGTGACGCAGGTCCAATTTTAAACCAACATTAGGTGTTTAATGTGGTAGCTGCAGGTATGGCTGTGACTTGTTGCACCCCAACAATATACAAATCACATTGAATATATTAAATTAACCGACAGATGAATCAGCAACGACACACTGCGACGCTGGCCCACTATTAATACAGCATCGGGCCAATGTTTCGTATTTGTCACAACTATGTGTAAATATAGGGTCCCCAGCAAAAATTAGACGACCAACTATTATTTCTAACTTCATGCTGGACACAGAGATCAATGTGATCTACAAACTTCCAGGGAGTGGGGGAGAGGGAAGCTGCCCCTCCCGCAGGCTATGGAATGGTGAGGACTGTAAGCATACATATATTATTTAACCACACCTGTGATTCCTTGTCAAGTAATTTTTGCAAATCTGGCTTCATCAAATGAGCAATCTTCTCAAGTTGTTTCGCATAATTGTGCATCACATCACGAACCTGGAATAGATATTAGAGCTGTCATTTTTCTATAAATGAATCAGCAGATAGCAGAACCTATTTTTAAAGACTATATTAAATCAGTCATTGTATGCCTACAATAAATTCCTTCCTTAAAATGAAAATCACTTTTACCAACTTTTACTAAATTTGGCAACAAAAATTCACAAAATAGTTATCTTGAGTCTTCAGTGTACGCAATACATTTCTTAGTAACAATGGACAACATTCTGGTTGATAAATGTATCTAGTTAAAAATTATTATGAATATTTTAATCATAAGAACACACTAATTTGATGTATAGAAAAGGAGCAAGAAGATATCTGAAGCTTGATAACATATATGATCTTAAAATTGGACAAATCCAGATAATAGTTTCTTTATTCTTATTTAGTCATCTCACATGCCAAGATAACGTACTCTATCCATTCAGAAATAAAATTGAAAAATAAAATTGAAATTCAGTAAACAGAAGTAACCCTACCATTTGCATGCGATCCTCCTCTACAGAAGTTAAAGTCTTGTCGAGTTGATTAATGGCAGTCTGCCGACTGATAGAATGTTCAGCAACTTTGTTCCAAAGTTCCAAAAGTTGGTCTTCATTATGCAGTACCAAATCCTATATTATGTACACATTAAAAAATATCCAATAATATGTTTACGAGTATGATAAGGGATTTCAACTTCTGTTGAGATATTATAATTTAAATTTACATCAACCAGTTCAACCAATCAATCACCTTTGTTGAATTACAGTCAAACATTATAAAGTGCTACCTATACATACTGGAATGGCTTGGAGACAAAGTTTTATTCCAGTTTGGATAGTGTTTTTACTTTCGAGAGAAGCAAACAACGATAACTTGTACAATTGACATGGTGATTATAATTTGGGTTGTGTCGTTGGTAGGCCTACAAATGATAGATCAAAGTGATATGATAAAAGACACAATGTTTTTAAAGATGTTTTTTTATATTAAAATAATCAGCATAATATTTATACATTTCTTTTTATTAAAGGCGGTTTTAAAAAATCTGTGAGATCTGATTGTTTCATTCTTTCTGTAGATATTTTTTCTTCTATTATGTGAATCATCTATTGCACTGTTTTAATATCAATCTCTTTACTAGCTCGTTTTTTAGGTGGTTGCGACATGTTGATTCCATGACATACTGACCTATTTGCCTGTGGTGCGTTTTTTTTAGAAATGACCTTTTTGATGTGAGATAACAGGCACTGCTAATAAAGATTGTAGTGCCAGAGGTGCACCTGAACCAAGTTGTCACCTGTTTATATCTAGAATAGCTTCTGAGACTAATATCAATGACTTGCACTCAGACATTTCAGAATTAGGTTTTACTATAAGAGATTTAGCATGCGTATCTCATAATGAAGCTAAATTTAAGTCTTTTAAACTGACAGTGCCTAAATCTGAATTTGAGGATCTTTTCGACAGCAGCCTATAGGCTGAAGGTGTTAGAGTAAGGCCGTATATCACCCCTAGGAGAGGGATACATTCTATGTAAATACATTCATATTTCCATATATTCTACATTATGGGTTTGCTTCGATTCTGTAGTTATAATTCACATGGATTGGGACCAGGTCAGATGGAGTACATCGGCCCAATGATGAAGTCATGTGACTTTTTTTTTGTTCAAGAACATTGTCTTATTGAAGAAAGATTACATATTTTTACTAATGAAATTATTGGTATTGAGCGTCAAGAGGTATCTTGCATGGACAGTTCAAAACCCCTTGTTAGTCGCCCATAGGGGGGATGCACTGTATTATGGAAATCAGACATAGCTGGAACAATAACACCTATACAGACTCAATCTAAACGTTTATGTTGTTTGCTATACGAGTCTAATGATAACAATTTACTTATATTTATCGATTGTGTATATGCCAATTGATGAACCCCATCGATCTTGTGGTGATTATGAAGAAATATTTGATGAGATGAGTGGTGTGTTACAACAATATGATAATACAATGGTTTAATAATAGGTGGTGACCTTAATACTTAATTGGCTTGTAAAAAGTCTCGTAATACTCAATCCATCCAAAACTTTGTTAGTCACGAGCACATGAAAGTGTGCATCAGTCATGTCACAGATGAAGTTGATTTTTCATTTGAAAGTAAGGGTAATGGGAAACGTTCTATTATAGATCACTTTATTGTTTTAGATAATATGTTTTTCTTAATAAATGATTACTATGTCACCAACGATGTAGATAAATTCTCAGACCACAGTCCGATTCATCCCAATTTCATATATAATACAGATAATGCTACTCCCCGACATTGGTTCGTTTAAATAATAAAGCAATAGGAGAAGGTAGCTGTGTTTTTGTTATAGCGTAGTTAATCATATTGCAGCAGTTTTACATTTTTAACTGTTTCAGTGTTGATGATTATTACACTCGTTTGTTTGTTAACTTTTTATATAATTTTCGAAATGTATGACGCTGGTTAAACATGGTAAATTGCTTCGATACTGTATAATTATGATATTTAATATAATTTCTGAACTTCAAACAGTCGAAGGACTGGGGACTGGGCCTCAATTTGTATTCAAATATATATCCTATTAATAACGATTTTGTTGAACTATTTTATTGATCAATTATTTTGTTAATCCATATATTAATCCATATATTGCTCGAAACGCAAAGGTGTTAACAACACTTACTGTTTTTAGTGTAATTAATTTGTGACCAAATATTCATTATGGTATAAGCAGGATTCCGGTTTGTTCAAGGTCCAGTATGTACAATGTTCAGGTTGCACCAGTAGTTGTGTACACAAATAAATTTAGTATATAAATTAAGTAAAAAAAGTATGAAGCATTACATAGCATTATGTTTCCATTAATAAATAACAAAATATTACAGAAGTGCAATTTCAGATTCTTGTTGAGAACAGGATTGAGATGTCAATAAACCTTGCTCACTGCCAAAGCATGACATTTTAAAAACCTACATTTCAAAAATGACTACTTGTTTATTGATGATGCAGAAATTGGTACCTCAAGGATAAGAATTCAAGTCATAAAAGATATACAATGCTAAGTTATAGAACATGTACATACAAAACTTTTCATTTTGTTCTTTACACTTTCTTCTTATTTCCATTCACCTAGGTTTAAGAATTCTTGTTGCAATCATAGCAAGGTGAATGAAAATGAGATGATTTTATAAAATATCAAAATGTAACATTACAAATAAAAATTCAAAACATTTGTGTTATGGATTATTCAATGAATTCTATGCAAGAATGGATGTTTCCAGAGCATAAATATGGCAAAGGTGCTTGGAACAGTACTTTCAGTGATAAGTTTACATGTACCTGATCAGTCTGTATGGCAGATGTTGTTATGTCAATCTCTTGGTCATCCTCCGCTAGATGTATTAAAAGCATATCTCCACCCTCTTGGATTTGAGGTTCAAGTTCCTAAAAAAAATATATGAGCGAATGCATGCATGAAGTTGGGACCTGTGACATGATGATGATGGAACTACATGATTATAATCCTAGGATATATTCCCAAGATGATTTTGTTCTACAAAAGCTGTTATCAAACATATTATTGCTAAAGGTATAGTCAACTGTCAAAATTTGCAGGACATGGGTCCCCCAGAATGCAATAGTGCCCGTGGGAGGGCCTGGGCCCTATTCCATAATAGTTCTCAAATCACAGCAAGTTCATATATACTTGAGCGGCATCTATGAGCTGATAATTCCACCAAAGCTCAAAGCCCTTAGTTCTGGCTCTTAGATGGGCCTTTGTTAGCAAACAAACTTACTTTATTACTGTGGGTATCTCGAAACGGGCTGACCCCACGCTTGTACTGACACCTACTAAACACAAAAAATTTAGTATGACTTTATACTATGCTGGACCAATGTCGAAGACGTTGGGCTGACGTTGTATAAATGTTATACAAATGTTATGTGTTTGCTGGGCAGAAGGACTTTCCCTCAAACATTGTACATTTCTCCAATGTTGGTTCAATGTTGGGCCAGTGTCGCAGACGATGGCCTAACACTAAAACAGTGTTAGGTGAGTGTCTCGTTGGAGTAGTATCCATAGTCTTGTAATCAGGTTATAGCTACTCAGCTGAATGCAATCAATCTGTGGCCCTACTGTATACTGAAGGCCTATGTATACACAGGACCTAAGCATGCCCATTCTGAAGATGACCGTCAGTTTAAAAAGGAGAATAACAAACTTGTCTCCCTAAATGTGGTGATAGACACTGATAATATATACAGTGTCACAAATGATCTTTTTGGTTCAAGGTAAAAAAAAATCACTGGCAAGATACATATTTCCCATATGTACATATTTAGTGAAATAAAGTAAGTACCTGCTCTAAACCTGGAAATTTTCATGCCCGTTTTATATTGGGGGTTTCAGTGGTTTGATCAAAAATGCAAATGTTTCTCTCTGCCAAAGAAAGTGCTCCTATTTCCAGGGTTAATGCCAATATTAATTTTCCGTCATTTTTTTAATTCCACAAACCACCAAACTTTAAAGCTGCCAATACTTCCCAGACTTCAACAGACAGATGGAGAGCTTAGGTCCCTGTATTATATACCGTATTTTTTCAAATAAACGCCCATATTCCAATAAACACCCCCCCCCCCAAATACATGTACAGTATGCATATCATACATACATAGTACATTTTCATACATACATATATGTGAAATGAAATAAGTAGTTCTTGTACCATAATGTATGTCACATTCTTACAACTTGGTGAACACTTACAGTACTTATTATTCCTAGTTCTTGATGCATATCTTCGACTGTTGCTTCATGCCTACAAAGAGAAAATAATGTTTAAAATTATGTTATACATCTATTACCCCTTACCTTTCTGAGGAAATATTTTTAAATTTTCACTCACTTGAAGTTGTGTCCCGCTACCGCAATCCACAACTTCAAGTGGTTGAAAATTACTCATGTTTGGTAAATTTGTACACAAATAATTGTAAATCTTCATTCCCAATAACAATGATCAGAAGGATAAGGGTTAGCAGGTTATTGTTAAAAGAAATATTTACAGTTGTCTTAAGTCTAAAGGTAACCATCTATCTAATAGTCATTTATAACAGATTTAATCATGCTGGGACGGGCACCATCTGATCAGGGTGTATGCCAACTCACTAAAATAAAAACAAGACTACATAAGTCCAGGAGCTCCCGCTCCGAATTAGAATTTGATTTAAGCAATTTTGTATAGGGTTAATAATGTAGTCCTAGTATAGGTCAAAAATCAAGACGCAAGACAACTAGGTCTAAGAAGCCCAGCCTAAGAGTAAGATAAGAACTAGAGATTGCAAACCTCCATTGAAATTAATGATCCTAATCAGTATCCCAGTGATGGTCTACCTATCTGGCACGGTTTACCAGATATCAGGCCAATCAAGTTAACTAATAGCTGATTTACGGTCATTTTGAATTCGATATAAATTAGTTAAGAACTTAGGGTGCATTCTCCCCCGAAACCTCAAATTTTGTTTTATAGTAATGGACTAACATCTAACACAGTTTGCAAAATATTCGGCATGTGAAAATAAATAATGGCCGATAGGGGGCCATTTTGAATTTGATCGAATCAGAATTTTTCAAGATGCATCCTCAGCTGAAATCTCACATTTCATTCTATAGTAATCGTCTAGCTATCTAGCACGGTTGACCAAATAACGGCCATGTGAAAGTGAATAATGGCCGATAAGCGGCCATTTTGAATTTTATCGAGTCGAATTTTTTCAAGATGCATCCTCTCCTGAAATCACACATTTTGTTTTATAGTAATGGTCTAGCCATCTAGCACGGTTTACCAAATAACGGCCATGTGAAAGTGAATAATGGCCGATTGGCGGCCATTTTGAACTTGGACGAGTTGAATTTTTTCAAAATGCATCTTCTCCTGAAGCCTTACAATTTGTTTTATAGTAATGGTGTAGATATCTTGAGCGGTTTTCATGATATTCCACAATATCAGACCTGTCGAGGTGTATAATGGCTGATAGGCGGCCATTTTGAATTTTATCAACTTCAAATTTTTCAAGATGCATCCTCTCCTGAAACCTTACAATTTTTTTTATATTAATGGTGTAGCTATCTTGAGCGGTTTTCATGATATTCTGCAAAATCTTTCAGTCGCATTTACAGATGTTATAAATTAGGTCAAAGTGCTGGGTCAACTTCAAGGTCAAGGTCCAAAAACCTGAAAAGGCACAACTAGGCACCTTAGAGAACATGTATGTGCAATATGACTGTCATCGGCCCAGTACTTTTCGAGATCTGCTCCGGAAACGAAGTGCGCGTCAAAACGTCTAAATAGGTCATAGTTCTGAACCAGAAGTAGGTCAAAGTTCAAATACCCCAAAAGGCACAACTAGACCCCCTAGGGGTGTTGTGTGTAAAATTTGAAGACAATCGGACAAGTACTTTCAGAGATATGCTCCGGAAACGAATTGTTTACGGACGGCCCAACGCCGTCACATCATCATTTTCTCCTCTGCAACCTTGCGTATTGAATTCAGATTTAAAATATTTTAACCTGTCCATTAGCCACCTGGAAGTAACCCACATACCAAAAATTGTTATCCTAGCTTATTTTCTTACAAAGTTATAGGCAAAAGAAGAGGCCAAAAAAAACGGAGGTAGAATCCATAGCTCCCTTCGTCTCACCTACGGTGACGGGGGGAGCTAAAAAGACCTGTTTAAAGACTCCAAAACCTAAAATTCATACCAGTTCCACAGATATCGCCTCACTTGGAGAACCAATAAATGGTGAAAAAAATTGCCATCAGCTTTGGGCATCTGATTTTTAAATGTAAAAATAGGCTACTTGTGGAATACCCACTACTAGGTCCAGGGTTCTAGCTAGCACTAAATGGCAGCATAGGGGTAAAAGCGCTCGGTGCAGCCAGAGACCAAGCCGAGAAAGCTAAGCAGCAGGGAGTTTGGGGGTCGCAAGCCCCCAAATTTTAGGGGTACCGGTATATATTTCCTCTTACTAGTAGGCTATCTGCGATTGTTCACTGCATTTTATGGTAGGCCCTACTTGCAGAACTGTGCAGAATATTCTTTTTTTTGCTGGACTGTTTCATTGAAGACCAAAAGTTAAGTACGTTACCAAATCATGGCTTGGGTAATTATTCTGAATTGCACAGAAAAAACCCCTCAAAATTAATGTTTAATTAGTAGTCATTCAAGTGATCTGACATATTGCTATTGGTGATATTTTCTTTTGGAAAAAGAATTGTGTATTTGGTTTGATAATGAAAATATACTACTAGTATCAAGACATTTCTTCAATTAATGGTAAAACAGCTAGTTAATGTAATCCAGAGTTTGAAACATAATGTTATATTTATACAGAAAATAATTAAATATTTGGTAGGTCAGTCTAAATATGCAGAATGGCATTAAAGAGATGTTGTATTGTTGAGAGTCAAGACAGTGGGAATCTGTTATGTAGATGCAAGACATGCCTTGATTGGTTTGTGATGAAGACTCCAACCAATCAGCGTTGCCGTAACATATCAGCCATTTTGAATCACAGCCCGGCGTCATCCCAGCAAACAGAACAGTAGACCTGCCAATGTTGAGTCAGCATCACAAGCAGTGGCCGGAAGTTAAGACCTTTCAATTGTCATTGGCAAGGTAGTAGCGCTCGATATTTATGAGAAGGCCCTGGTGGCGGTGCTATTAAAATACAATTTTCCTTATCGGGGAATAGGCGTACTAGCCTATGAGAATCGATATGTTATTCAGAGCTAGCTCTCTCAAACAAACAAAATCCCCCCTCCAAAAAAATGGATTCGTCGTCAGCATATCGGCTGGAAAGTTGAGGTCATAGTCATACAGAGCCCCCCGAATGACTTATAGCTGCGTCAGGCCAAGACAATTCTATTCATAGCACTGCAGTCAGCCAATGCACAGTACTCACAGCATCCCATGTACATGCGTGTCATACGGAAAAGCAGTACGTGCATGTATATGGGCTACTGCATACATGTATATGATAATAGTACTGACAGTGGCTCCATTCAGAATCAAACAAACAAACTTATTACACACAATTTAGTCTCACGCCATTTTTTCATACCGCATCTTAAAAAATGCTCGTAACCATTTGCATCTGAGAAAAAATTAAAAAATAAGACCTTTTTAATACCTAACTTCCATTTTTAAAGACTTAAAAGGCCTCATATTTTCAAAAAACAAATTAAGAGACCTTTAAAGACCACCCTGTCTGATGTATCAAGGGAAATGATGGGCAGAAATGGGTGTTACTGTACTCTTTTTCACTCAAAATATAATTAAAAGTCACAAAATGTTACAATTTAGGCCTACACATGATTCCCACCTTTTTTCAAAAATAATTTCAAAAAGACTTTTTTAGGAATCTATCAAGGAATCTTATTATTCATTGAAAGAGCTTCTTTATGTATGTTGAAGCACACAGTGATAAAAAATAATAATAATGACAATTACTATCGAGGTGGTAGGTAGCATGGTGCCACAATCTAGGCAACAATGCAAGCCAAGCCATACACTATCCTTTGAAAACAAATGTTGATAAAACAAAGTTTACAGTTGTCATCTTGATACAGTTGTCATCTTGTTTATCAGAATCAGCCATACTTTACTCAATTTTAAAATAACTTTTTAATGTTAATAAAAAACTACAAACCTCTGCTTTCGGCTCTCAGCAATTCGCTCAATAATATTTGATCCTGTCTTACCAGGAGCTGCAACAGAATGCAAAAATATAATTGAGCAGACAGTACATAAGAATCACTATATCATCTATAAAAACACCAAACTTGCCAGCTTAAATTTCAATCATAAATCACGCTTATGGTAAGACATAGACAAAATATGTCAAAAAGCTTTGGTGAAGTGAAATATATACCCAGAAAAAAAACAATAATTATTATCATGCTGTCAATCTAACAAATTAGTTCATAAAACCAGATGTGATGTACAGTAAGACCTGATATAAGCAGCCACTCTTATGGGCAGCTAAACTCCTATGGACTTCAGGCCACTTGGCCATTTATCAAAATTGCATGTTTAATACAAATAAACCTCCTATGGGCAACAACCCATCTTGAAAGTCCACTCTCCTGTGTTCCAAAAGTGGTTGCTCATAGCAGGTTCTAAGTACTGTACATGACATATATAAACCAAGAGAAGAAGTTATTTTCAATTTGAAGTGATCATAAATGGTTTAGTTAGCTCTGTCCGCTTCATTTGACATGTTTAAATACCTATGTTATGGGTCTACATCAATTTTAAATATTTTACTATATTTCAGTGCGGGGATTGACATTAGAATCTGGCGTCCCGAACTGAAAGGGTTTAACACACAGAGGAGTCTTGACAGTAAAGCAGAATAATTTGTTATTATACTCACTTAGAATATCAGGCAAGCCTCGAACCTCCTTACTTGCCACATTATTCTCGGGTTCTTTTTGACCACCGCGTATATCATCAAGATATTGCCTTTGAAAACAAATCATATTACATTAGTTTTTCTTTCTTGAAATTACTTTTACCCAACTATATCATGTTATATTTTATATCCAGGCATATTTTACGATCATTATTGTGATTTACAGGCACACAGACCTAAATCATCTAGTTCCCCAAAAAATCTGTGACCAGAAAACAAAAATATCAACATAATTAACAGGCCAGGAGCTGAAAGCTGTAGTTAACCATGTTAATTAAAAATTTACAAAAACTAATTCCTACATATTTAATGGATCAGCTAAAACCCCTGTCATTTTATACCATTGCCCCTTTTGTATGCATGGATTATCAACAACTCCTGGGAGGAACAATTTTTTGTCACCAACAATTTTTTTTACTGATTTTACAGCAGTACATAGCAGCATACATGTTTTTGGCTACACAAATTCATATAGAGAGATACTCATCATACACAACTTTTTTACCTGGCAGCCAAGAGGTCATTGGTGACAGTTTTCACTATAATATTTATAAGATTACAATTACTTTGTCAATAGATACATATATTTTTTGAATTACTTTGTTAATAAATATATATAATAAATATAAAATATAGCTGACTTGTAAACAACAGGATTTTCTATGTCTGGCTCATTGGGGAACCCTTCTGTCCATGTCTTTTGCCTGTCTGTGAGGATACCAGATCCGGTCACATCATAGGATTCACGCACAACTGGAATTTTGTTAGAAGCTTCATTGTTCTCTTCACTACAATCGCCCTTTGCCTTGGTATTTCTTTTGTTTGTAGACAACTCTAATGCTTTAACTAATTGTACCTAGAAAAGCATGGCAAATATATATTATTTTCTTGATTTTGTAGAGCATCAGCTTGACAATTGCTAACAAGAGGCCTGAGGTCATATATCATCCCCCGCCATAAATTAGGTTAAAGTTTTTGCGGTCACAAATATTTAAAAAGTCGACTTTCGGTGATCATTTAAAATTCCTGCACATTTCCAGATGGTGGGTAATGTGATTGTAAGATGTGAATTATTACCAACTTCAATTTGTCAGTTTTTGCCCCCCAAAAATATGAAGTTTATCCATGGCGGCCATTTTGAATTTCAGTGAAACTTTAAAAAAATCACCTGCACATCCCCATATTGTGGGAATGTGATAATAAAATGTTAATAATTTCTGACTATAAGTTTTGGGAGTTTTTGCGCCCACAAAAAAAAAAGTTGACCTCTGGTGGCCATTTTGAATATTGGTACCATCTCTAAAAAATCACTTGCACATCTCCATGATGCTAGGAATGTCATGTTGAAATTTCAAAAAAATTTACCAGTAGTTTTTGAATTTTTTGCGCCTACAAGAAAACATAACACCAGACGAAATACTGGCGCGACTAAAATCCCCCTCCCCCTAAGGGCGGGAGAAAAAAATAAATAATAGCTCACCTCTGCTTCAAATTTCTGCCTGTAAACTTTCCCACTTGGTACTACTCTTGGAGTAACAGAAGATTCCATGATCCTGTAATATAAAAAAACAAAATTCAGATACACATGATACAGATACTGTTATTATAAATAAATAATATGCTATTTTGAAAAATGCAATATATTTGGAAACAAAATAAAATTGCTGATATTCTGGTAACAGAATGTAGAATATATGGTAAACCGGGGCTATTTTGCGATCCCCCCAGGGCTATTTCGCCACCACCTCAAAAAACTGATAAAACCCTCTGTTTTTTCATAAATACTGTGGGTTAATAAAAATAACTATTATCATAGGTTAGACTATATTGTAGGGAACAGTTTCATGTCTATCACATAATTATTATATTTCAACACCAGAAAAAAATACTTTAAACTGAACTGGTAGTTTTTACTCATTTTTATCTAAATTTAAACTCCGGAATGGTATTAAATTTATACATTTTATTAACATACCAATTTTTCTTTTATGATACTTGAAGGGTAATTATCAGGGCACTATATAATTAGGGTGTGCAAATGCGGGATCCCTGCTGTTTTTGCTCAGATCCCGCGCATCAGTTATCACAAGTGCGGATATTCCCGCACCATTTCCTGGCCTCCGTGGGCATAACATCTGTTTGATGTAATCGTTGGTTAGTTTATGTTGATACCAATTCCATGGCGGAGTTATCATCAAATTGTATCTACCGTATCCTCATAAACGTGCCAGGCGCTGAAGCATAGTGGGCGGTTTAATGACCTCACACAAGCCAAAAGATGTGTGTCTTGCCCCAGGGTCTGGCTGTCTGCTCACACTGTACATGTGACGTTTTTTATTGTAACATTTAGACGGCATTGGTTTAACCGTGGGCCAACATTGCAGATGCAGGCCCATCATTGTGCCACCATATCTCTTTGCAAATGACAAGAAATCCTAGCTCTTGTCAACCAACCATGATCACGCAGTAGTTCAAGCAATGTGTAACCTTGCTGGCACACACAGGAACACACATTTTTGTTGGCCTGTAGTAGCCTACCGTCACATGCACCACATGTCTGGCAGGTGCCTAGAGTGTATCACTACCTGTATTTGAAACAAGTCAATCAAAACTGCTGGCCCACAGACCAGCATGTGGCAAGCAAAGTTAACAGTAGTCTAGTAGCCTAGACTATAGTCTGTCCAACGGTGGGGGATGGTCCAAAATGAAAGTTAGCTTTTTGGTATCCAGTCAGTCAATTCTTAAGCGATTGTCACGAAATTTTGCGACCATTATTATCTGATCATTTGGCAACAACCCTGAAAATTTCGCAAAATTCCATTTGGTATTTCAAAAGTTAGACCATTTGACATGTAACGCAATTCTGAGAATAAACCGGAATGGAAGTTATTGGGTTTATACATGTCATAGAGGAGCGTCATAAATAGACATTTACTATAGTTGCAGTAAACTTCCACCAGCGTTGGGTGTTTTTTGCCGATTTCTCACTCAATTCTTAATCAATTTACATAAAATTTTGAAAGCACTCTTTGCAACTATTCCGGCGCTTACCCAGAAAATTTCATGAAATTTGTGTCAGTATTTCAAAAGTTAGACTATTTGACATGTAGTAAAATTTTCGAGATTAAAGCTGAATTAAATTAATGGGCTTATAGAGGTGCGTCATAATTCAAAATTACTACATGTCAAATAGTCAAACTTTTGAACTACATAACATTTTTTCTTGAAATTTTCAGGGAAGTTGCCATAAGACTAGAAAATAATGCTTGCCAAATTTCATGACAATCGGATGAAAATTGCGTGAGTAATTAGCGAAAAGCATGCAACGCAAAAGTGACAAATTTAAAGTGACTTTTACTATAGTCTACAAGTCAAATGGTCTAACTTTTGAACTATCCGATATTTTTTTACTAAATTTTCAGGATCGATGCCAAATGACTAGAAAATAGGGTTTACAAAATTTCATAAAAATCGCTTGAGAATTGGCTGACTGGATACCAAAAAGCTAACTTTCATTTTGGACCATCCTCCACCGTCGGACAGACTGGTAGTGTAGGCCTAGTCCTAACGTTAGACTGGCTAGACTAACAAAGTCAAAGGGTCCATCTGATAAAACAAAAAAACACATTTATAACAAATTAAACTTTTGGTTGTTTTGTCACTTTGTGAGAATGATGTTAGACTAACGTTAGCCAAAATACATGAAATAGATCTAGATCTAGGCCTAGCAAACGGTAGGTATGAAAAGCGAGGGAGACCTATAAAGCGAGAGAGGATCAATAAGAGGCTTTGTATGGCAGTGTAATGCATGTATATGATGTATTTATCGATGTCACAATAACGTATATGCTTGTATTGTTCTTGTGTAATTATTATTATTTTTTATTATTATTTGGGAGACAATACAGGTCCGCTTTTGTGATCGAAAGAGACTCCGCTTCGTTTAAAAGTCTTTTTTGCTTTGACAGGCGGCTGTGAGCGACACCTGGTGTGTACCCGTTAATCACTTAGCCGCTCGCGTTCCTGCTAAAACACGAACATCACGTATATATGTATCTAATGTTACCACTGGCGCACGAATAGTTAGTAATCAGCCAAAATTAAAAAATAAAAATAAAGAGTTATAGGGTACCTTTTAATTACAAAATTAAGACTAATATATTTTATAATGTGAATGTAACGAAAAAATTATTTAAATCTCATTAGTCTCCAGAAGTATTGCTACCTTTTCATCACGATTGAATAAATAGGCCTAGTCTACATATTATTTATATAAATCACACAGAATAACAAGAAATAAAATAAATACAAACTGAGCATGACTCGCACGCTGGCTTCTGATACAATAAAAGATATATTTTATTCTTCAAATTCCTAAACCGATAATATTTGAGATAACTATCAATTACTGAGAACCCTTTTAATAATCTCGATATATTTGTAAGTAACAGGTATGGACTATATCTACAGTACTAAAACTTAATATAAATGATACAGAAACCTTATTGTATGGTGTAATTATTTGCTTTTTAACGTTACTTTCTTTTAAATGATATTAACGCCAACCCTATGCAGCCGTGATTTGATCGAGTTTGATCTTCAATTGCAGTCCATTTGTCATCACCGAGATCACGACAGCTTCTTGCGTTCCCTGTTGAATGTGTGATATATTGACACTCAAGGCGTTTTGATGTCATCACTCAGATCACGACAGCTTGAGTCAGTAAATGTGTGATAGCTAATTGCATTCAAGGCGTTTTGATAATCGGTCAGCGTTCTGTTATTTCAAGTGACGCTGCATAAACAATTCTACGCTCCAGTACCAATGGTACCAAGCCTGGCCAAAAGAAACGCAAGAGAACGGCGAAGACCACAACTGTAAACAAACAGTAATTGAGAATGTGGATCATTAAAGAATCATTCAGCTTCAAAACGCGCATGCCTGGGACGGTCAAGTGTAGGCCAACAGTAGCCTATTGAGTACAGATTGACGGCATTAATATAGCCACTGAACTGATTACAAGATACTACTCAAACGAGACATTGATCCAATGCTGTTTTAATGTTAGGCCATCGTCTGCGACGCAACATTGAACCAACATTAGATAAAGGTACAATGTTTGAGAGAAAGTCCTGCCCAGCAAACGCAAGACATTTGTATGACATTTATGCAATGTCGGCCCAACGTCTTCAACGTTGGTCCAACATTGCATAAAGTCATACAAATGTTTTGTGTTTACTGGGTGACAATACAAACTTGGGGGTCAAGCAGTTTCCAAATCCCCGCAGTAATACAGTCAGTTTGTTTGCAAGTAGGCGACCAAGTAGGGGCAAAAGACAAGGGCTTTGAATTATTACCTCATAGATGTCGCTCAAGTATATATGAACTTGCTGTGAACTTGCTCTTAATGAGGCTTTAGGTATGAAACGCATATTTAGTATTATTATGGAATAGGGCCTTGGCTTACCCACGGGCACTATTGCCTTCTGGGGGACCCTTGTCCCGCGAATTTTGACAGTTGACTACACCTTTAATGTATGATTGTATGTATCATTATGATGATATTATGTCATATATACACAAGACTAGCTACGGCTTTCAATTTTGTATTATATTGTATATTATGCATTTGTGTACATTACCTATGTTGAATGATTTTTGTATAAATGTTGTAGCCTATGTCAATAAAATATATATGTGTTCTTATGTTTTTTTTATAATTAAAATAATATACCACTCTGCTATCAACGCTATCCTGATCGCTTCAGTAATAATACTTTTTTTATTGACAAAGAGAATCAGTATGATACAAATGTCAGTGTTATAAAAAAAAAAGGTAGTCTATGGTATCAAAGAATATGTGTGGGGATCACTTCTGTTTCTTTAGCCAGAGGGCAGCACCTGACAAGGAGCAGCTCCTGGCTAGCGCTTCCGACGACGCTGAGTCACGAGGCGCGCTACACTTTCACTTGCGAACTACTGAGGGAGCAGGGCAGACCTGCCGTCCCCCTGCTCCTTGCAGCTCAAGCCACGAGGCTGTCGCCGCGTCCAACAAACTGTAGCACGTTTTCCGCATAGCAGCAAAACTACTCAATCAAACTTATTTTAATCTACACACTCAGCATCCCAGTAGTCTACAATCTGACCTTAATTTCACGAACCTACTTCAAGTGATTCCCACTTTCTCAACTTCATCATATTTCAAGAACTTCTTCGCTGTGCACTGATTTTATGGATGGAATTTAATGGATTGTGTGAACTGTAATAACAGGCATAATATAATGTGTGCCGTATTAAACTCCCTCAAATTTGCATATTTAGCAACATAGGCCGCAATTTGAGTGTATTACTAAATAATAATGTCAAATATAAACTGTTTTTACGTCAAACGATTTTGACAGACTGTCAGATTCGTAATTCTGCTAAGCTGGTATGGAGTGTATTGGGACAGACGGCATGCTGAATGATGAGGTTGTATGCCGCACAAGCATACAGGCAATCAGCACACAGTCTACACTGCGCAAGCCTCAACACACAGTATACGGCACAGCTAGCCAGAAAGCAAAACGCAGCACAGTCTACAGCAACCGCCGCCCCGGCCAAACTGCTTGTGCTTAACTTGTATAACCACGGGGAATTCCCCTAGATTATCAGCATCAGCTTTTCTCTACCTAAATAATCAGCAATTTAAAGATTAAGAGACTTCAATAGACTACAGCCTTCATTATAATGACATTCCAGCTTCACCGCATCAACACCAGCTTCATTAATTTCATCGGACCTTTTGTCCAGCAGCATTTTTCATCAATACTTTCAGACATTTCAGATTTTTAAGCAGTCATTTTAATAGTACCTAACTGCACAGTTATCAGTAGCCTAATAGGCTTGACAAACTTTAATGAATAATTATTCTGCATGCTTTTTCATATTAACTTTAACCAGCCTAACAACCCGATATTGGTTAATTTTTTTAGAACTAAATTTCAGGTGTAATGTTTTTCATGATTCAAATTTCTGCTGACTTTTACGATATGCGTATGTGTCTGCCTTTTCCCCGCATGCTCGGAGACGAAGCAGACATATGCGTGTATAGCCTACTTTTAATAATATCACTGTTTAGCTACCGCAAGAGGGCGACTCTTGCTCGCATTACGCCGGTCACGTAGCCGGTCATGTCATTCACATGACACTTTATGGGACGAGGCATTCCATGTTACATTTCATCCCGACACATGTTTAAACATGTCTATTGCGATACATCGCAATTACATTATTGATTTTTAACCCTTTAGTAAGGCACGGTTACGGTAGATGCTATGCAGAAACCGTCAACCAGCGTGCCCGAACCAGGTAGGGAGGCACTGCGGACACAGTCAGCCAGTGCGTCCAGGTAGGCCTACCCACACAGCGTATAATGCACCCCTGCTATAGCTGATCTGATTACTCGGTATGACGCCACTTGTGATCGCTCACATTAAAGGCTCACAAAGCCCGAGCGCGATCACTAGCAGTTTTAATCCTCGCGCTAACGAGGATTTTGGGATACTTTGCATCATAACGCTAGCGACAAACAAAACGACCAACGAACAACGTTCGCTACAGTATTACATGTACTGCCCTTTTTAAAGATAACGCATATAGCACTGCGGCTTTAAATCGTTACTATATGTTTAGCATGTGTTGGACAAACTTTCCACACACCTGCTCGATTCGCGTTGCTGGTTCTCGCTACTACAGCGCCAAACCGGTGGGACCAGCCACACGCATCGCACTATTTTAATTATACCACTTTGTTTTAATATGTAATTTACGTAGTAATTTTGCAAAGCAATTTACGTAAAAGGTTTTCATAATAATTAAACTGCATATTATTGGATTAATTAAATGTAAATAAGGTTGGACGACACACGTCGCAGCAGCATAATTTCAGAACAGGAGAGGATGGGAAAGGACTTTAAAATATTTTTTATGCTGCGCACGTGGTGTTCGCTACCCACCACATTTTTCGCACTCAGTTATTGTTGTAATAATGTTGTTTTTGGTGCACTGCTCGGATGGGCCCGACGAAACCTCCGCTTTACCCACAAGTCAGCTAGGTTCAACGTTGTCACTTAGCCCGGGGGTAATGTGGGGATCGCCTCGGTTTCGTTCGCCAGAGGGAAGCACCTCACCAGGAGCAGCTCCTGACGAGCGCTTCCGACGACGCTGAGCCACGAGGCGCGCTACACTTTCACTTGCGAACTACTGAGGGAGCAGGGCGGACCTGCCGTCCCCCTGCTCCTCGCAGCTCAAGCCACGAGGCTGTCACCGCGTCCAACATTTCATTACCATCCTTGACTCTATCTGAGTCCGAGACAGTGCACAGCAAAATTGAAGTAATCAATCAAAGTATGAAGTAATCAAAGCATTACATCAAGAACCATCAATCTCAAGTTGTTTATGTACCGTCGCCCAGACGGGAGTTAGAATAGGCTAGGAACTTCAACTCCAGTTACCTTCAACCTATCATTGGTAACACCAGTTTCTACGTACTATTATATGCATTTATGTCAGGAATGCAAACTTGTACTGAATGGAATATGTTAAAGAGCAATATACAGTACTGTTGGCTACCTGACACTTGTGACAACCCTTTCTATTCACCAGATGGCCCCACTGTTGGCCAACTGGGCAATCTGACAAAATGGCGGCCGGCCGCCGGCGATCTTAATAATGTCTCCCTCGTTGTTGTTATCGTTTATTTTCTCAACTGTTTCAAAAATTTATAGCCGGTTTCGATATAGTTATATGGATATTATGATGTTTATAACATATATTTGTGTATTTAGTGATAAATTGCCATCTCATATACACACATTCGGCCTCTTATTGATCCTCTCTCGCTTTATAGGTCTCCCTCGCTATTCATACCAACCCCTAGCAAAAACATGGCATGCAATTGCAAGATCATGAAGATGCAAAGCAAAACTCAGAACAAAAGGGGTGTGACCATACCCCGAAAAAGACTGAAAAAGACTAGAAACCCCGAAAAAGACCCGAAAAAGCCTTTTTTTTCAACCAAATTATGTTTATATGTTGATATGTTACTATAATCCTATTTTATATATTAGTATGTGTTCCAAACATGTATTTGCAAGTTTATTTTATGTGAATGATGGTAATACAGTCTACAGTAGCCTAGTTTGTAGTGTTCCGGTCTTCCTGTCATTTGGCACTAATGCGCCACCTGGTGAACTCAACGTTATATCTCTACTAGGCCTCTCAGCAAACAAGATACATGAATACATGTTGGTTCAAGGTTGGGCCAGCGTCGTAGACGGTGTAACAACATTGAACCAACAATGGGTGAATGTCTCGTGTTTGCTGGGCTATTTGTAGGCTAATTGAATTCATTAATTATTGTGGGCCCTATTTATTTCGTGATTGGTCATATATTGTATGTGTAGATCTATTATAAATCACCGCATTGGTATCTGGGTGCCATGTCAATGTACAATGTCAGTACATATGTATATATGTATGATATATGTCCTCAATGTAATAAATGGTGTCTATCAGAATTGTGTTCCGTGGAACTGATTGATAATCACCCGAAAACACCCCCTATTATATACCCCATCCTTAAGAAGGGGGATTTCACAGCGGCACAATGATAGAAGATAGTGATAGAAGATAGTGGTATAGGATCAGGAGCTCATAGCGAATGGATGACAACTCACCTGAGGCGAGAAAACACTCAGTAAGGCGATGACATGTAGGTTTTGTCAAGTGCATAAAGGCCTTTAGGCTAATTATTATTAAAAAAACAGTTGTATAATTGTCTTAATTATATCTTTCGAAAGGCGCTATGAAAGTCTTATTTATTATGCGATAAAATATACTGGTAGTGCATAACGAAAACTTGTGTTGGTTTTTTTGATTATGTTGTGTCTTAATTATATCTTTGGAAAGGTGCTATAAAAATTAATCGTTCGAAAATGTTCATCCATACCTAATAAAAAGGGGTATGTATAAATAAAACGATTGAAAAAATCATTCGTGTGAATGTGCCAGCTCATATAGTTAACCCTTAAACCGCTAAACACGACTGTAATCGTTTTCAATCCCTTTTAGTGGCCGATTAAATCGATGTTATTGGAACAAAATGCGTGGTTAAAATTTGCAAATGTTTAAAGCTTTAATGGGTAATAAGCATATATATAAAACGTATACACTATACCACGATTCACATTCACCGTGGTGGATGAATATCGCCGATTACTCCGTCAATTCTCAATCAATTTTCATGAAATTTTACACACACTATTTTCCATTCATGTCGTGACTACCCTGAAAGTTTCGCGGCGTTTTGATAAGTATTTTAAAAGTTAGACCATTTGACATGTAGTAAATAAATAAAAATGTTTCCCTCTATAAAGCCATTAGCTTCGTCTCAGAATTTTATTACATGTCAAATGGTCTAACTTCTACAATACTTATAAAAACTTCGCGAAATGTTCAGGGTAGTTACGACATGAATGGAAAATAGTGTGTGTGAAATTTCATGAAATTTGGTTGAGAATTGACTGAGAAATCCGCGAAATTCAATAATCCTGCTTGATGAATTTGATGTGAATCTGACTATAGACTTACTCTTTATAAATTTGTACTAATGTTATCAGTTGAATGTCATATCACGAACAAAATCTCTAGCTAAATGAGCAAAATGCTGTGGGCTTGACATTAATATGAACATTGATACGATGCTAAACTTAATGTACTTATAGGAATAATGATAATAATGACTATAATTAATGTTTAAATGATAGATACTTAAACACTATATTTAGTTAATACGATATGCATTGTGAAGGTGTTATCACACATTCTCAGTAAAATAGGCCTACTCCAAGTATATCAGCCAGTCACCCACAATATAACATATTTCGTTGTAATAATTGTACACATATGCGCTCTTATAATTGTGTCCTTTTTAGAAGGCTTATAAAGTGATTTTATAATTTAGATGTATTATACAGCGCCTGTAGACGTTAGCAGTTTTAACAAACCCGTCGCTTACATATATATATTTCAGTGTATTCAAAGCATTTATATTATATAATCTCTCACGGCAACATTTAATTGCCATCAGTCCGTCGCCGTGATCTCTTTAAACAAGGCAACTGATACCAGGACCTATTAATGTGGTGTTGTATATTACTGTTTATTTCACAATTAAAATAGGTAGGATATATATTTAAGCATATATAAGTGCATATAACATTTGATTCGGCCCACAGTCACGGTATTTAATACGCCAGCCAGATCTATAAACAATGCAACTATTAGACTATAGTAAAAATCACATTAAATCTGCCACTTTTGCGTTGCATGCTTTTCGCTGATTACTCACACAATTTTCATCCGATTGTCATGAAATTTGGCAAGCATTATTTTCTAGTTTTACGGCAACTTCCCTGAAAATTTCAAGAAAAAATATCATGTAGTTTAAAAGTTAGACCATTTGACATGTAGTTTTTGCAAATTATGACGCTCCTCTATAAACCCATTAAACCCTATCAGCCTCAATCAAGAAATTCCACTACATGTCAAATGGTCTAACTTTTGAAATACTCATTCAAATTTTACAAAATTTTCAGGGTAGGCGCCGGAATACTTGAAAAGATGGCTTGCTAAATTTCATGGAAATTGATTTAGAATTGACTGAGAAATCAGCGAAAAACACTCAACGCTGGTGAAAGTTGACTGCAACTATAGTAGTAGGCCAGCTAGGTTACGGTTTATTTCATGTATTCTGCCATCAAAATTCGCCGGATACATATTTAGGCATATAAAGTAATATTAAATAGTATATAGTTTCATATGATATAAAATTCGGTTGAAATTAAAGTCTTTTTCGGGTCTTTTTCGGGGTTTCTACAGTCTGTTTCACCAGAACCTGGGAGTAGCCTTTTTTTAATTTGCTCGGTCGTTCTTTAAAATTTGTTAACAAAATTTTTCTCGGATCATTTTTTCATGTTCCCCTAACATCTCTGAAAATTTGGTGCAATTTTGTTGTGTATTTTGGAAGTTAGACCATTTGGCATGTAATAGGATTCTTGTTTCACGGCAATGGTGTTAAAGAGAGCTATCATTTTGAAAAATTATTACATGCCAAATGGTCTAACTTCGCTAATACACAAAAAAAATCTACCAAATTTTCAGGGATGCTGGGGGAAGGTGAAAAAACAATCTGAGAAAAAATTTGTTGAAAAATAATAAAAAGCGACCGAGCAAATTGGAAAAAGGCTACTCCCAGGTCCTGGTGAAACAGACTATAGTCTTTTTCGGTCTTTTTCGGGGTATGGACGCACCGGAACAAAAGTGCAGAAAATATGACACATTTAAAGTGACTTTTTTAAGTTTTACAGTTTTAGTATCAGCGCGTTATTTGTGCAGCACTCAACACCATCTCTTTGATTACTCTCCGTGAAGTTACAACATAAAATTACCAATAATATGGCGGAATGTATCAGATTTGGACGATCAAGATAGGCGTGAGAGCCCCAAATCATTGTATTATCGCCGTTCCCTCGGCAACACAAACTTTTTGAATGGTATCATAAAACAAATTAATTATAATCATCATAATGAGACTGAGCATGCTGTTACCTGTTAATTTAAGAATAGTCTATACATTTTTATGTTAATACACACTTATGTTAAATGTATTTGTGCCTGAAATCCAAGGTATTTCTCAAAACTAACCTCTAACTTAAGACATATGCCTATTTACTGAGACTATTACATGTATTATGTTTTGGTCTGATAGACTTGTAAACAACTAATAAGCTGCAGTCGGCGTTTACTGAATCACGGAACGGAACGGAACGCCGAGAATCACGGAACGGAACGAAATATCAGAATCAAATCAAAACATATTCATATAAAATCGGTTTTTGTGAAAAATGAAAATATTAGCCAAAGGCTATTGTCCCGCTTTGTAATGTAAAAATCAACAATATTAGGCCCTATAACAATAACACACATTCAAGTATTTATACATGCATTTTGAAATATAATAAAGGAAGCTATCGCTATAGTCAGATTCACATTAAATTCATTAACCAGGATTATTGAATTTTGCGGATTTCTCAGTCAATTCTCAACCAATTTTCATGAAATTTCACACACACTATTTTCCATTCATGTCGTAACTACCCTGAACATTTCGCGAAGTTTTGATAAGTATTGTAGAAGTTAGACCATTTGACATGTAATAAAATTCTGAGACGAAGCTAATGGCTTTATAGAGGGCAACATTTTTATTTATTTACTACATGTCAAATGGTCTAACTTTTAAAATACTTATCAAAACTTCGCGAAACTTTCAGGGTAGTCACGACATGAATGGAAAATAGTGTGTGTAAAATTTCATGAAAATTGATTAAGAATTGACGGGGAAATCGGCGAAATTCATCCACCACGGTGAATGTGAATCGTGGTATAAGCAATTGATTAAATGAGTAGATAAAATATTATATATTATTTGCATTTACGTAAAATAGTTATAAAATATAGTAGATTAAAACATGATATGGATTAAAGTATTTAAGACTTCAAATAAGTTATCACAGCAGTTATCATATAGGCCCTACTATATAAAATTATCACAGATTATCAGAGCCATTTTCTATTGGTCCCCTGAGCAACAACCACACCTGTTTCCTGGTAGCCCATTCCATTTCTTTATGTGAGTCTTAAAACTGGGGAGAGAGGGAGCATGTGGGGATAGTGTCTCATCCGTTCGGGACTGCTCAGGTTTACGGCTTCTGATGAGTGGCTGTTGCCTGCACAGCCTCGCTTTGGATACCTCTGCCGCCAACCGAGCGCGCGTCACTCATCTCCCAGGCACTGAGTCGTACGGACGTTCCGTCTTGACTGCAGGGCCAAGCCGCATGGCGTCAGGTTGTCGCGCTCCGCTTGGTGATTGTGTGCACTATTGAATGTCTAGACTACAATTAAGAGAGAATGAACAGAGGAATGAATTAAAAGGAGTTATTTATTCCTGTCGTACAGACGGAAGAATTGATGGAAATATAGAGGAGCAAAGCACTTATATATTACCATATTGATGACTCACGACGTCGAAACAAACTCGCAACCTTCTGACAGCATATTGCTTTCACAAAGCAGCCACACGACAGTGCAAAACCACTGGTTTAGAGCCAGCCCAGGATAGTTTTAAAATCAGGGGATTTTTTCAAAAAATGACGCATCATTTTTACAAGGTACGTGATGGTTGTAGGTCATTAATAAATAATGCCAGTAAGGCTAGTTAGAAAGGTTATCTGAAGAGAGGTACACGCGTTTTTGCTGAAAACTGCGGAAATTTCAATATGACGCTAGTGATTTTGCCGTAGGTGGCGTTTTGCAACAGTACAACGATAATGTCTGGCAGCCACTGTCATTTTTCAGTAAAAAAAAAGCTCCTGCAGAAACACGTTACAGCGCGTTCGTTGTGAACACAGATCATAAGACTTTAACTTTCGTAATGACATCAGTCACTGAAAGCTCATCACTACGACAAACAAGACAGTTGGCTTTTATTGCCAAGTCCACTACAGATATCAGATATGTGAAAGGAGAGACAAATTTCGTCGCCGACGCTCTGTCACGACGGTCCGTTTCATTCATAGACAGTACACCAACAATTAATTACAAAGAATTAAGTGCAGATCAGGCCTTGGACACAGAATTTACGTGGTTGCGACATTCAACGTCGTCTACAATGAATTTTCAATTACTCAAATCATTTGATAACAATTTGATTTGGTGTTATGTGTCAACAGGACACATTCGGCCGTATATTACAGCAAAATTTCGGAAAAATGTTTTCTCGAATTTACACGGATTAGGTCATCCATCGCATAGGGCTACAAAGCCGCTGATAAATACAGGATTTGTCTGGCACGGAATGAATATAGATATCTCTAAATGGTGCCGTTCTTGCAAAGGTTGCCAGATTGCCAAAATATCCCGCCATAATAAGCCAGTTTTCGGCAAATTTGTCGAACCTACCAAGAGATTTGACCACGTACATATCGATATAGTCGGACCCCTATCGTACGCCGACGGTTTTAGATATCTACTGACTTGTGTCGATCGTTTCACACGTTGGCCGTAAGCCATACCGTTAGTGGATATTCAAGCTGAAACGGTCACCGATGCCTTCTTCAGTGGGTGGGTAGCCCGCTTCGGGACACCTGCCACTAGCACCACGGATAGAGGCGCCCAGTTTGAATCAAAATTATGGGATGGGTAATGCAGCCAATTCGGTATAGTAAGAAATCGCACAACGAGCTAACACCCCCAATCGAATGGCATGGTCGGACGTTTCCATCGTCAGCAAAAAGCAGCCATTATGGCACAAGAGTCACCGAATCCATGGACGACAACACTACCTGCTGTATTACTAGGCGCTCGTTCCGCTGTTAAAGAGTTATTGGGTAGGTCAGCTGCCGAATTTATTTATGGTATGACACTCAGACTACCAGGTGAATTTCCACAGAAGTACACCGTCGACGCACATACAGACTTAGATAACTATTATGATAAGATACGCGTAGCCATGTCGCGTCTCCGTTTGTGCCCACCGCGCGACAAACTCAGAAAAACATTTCCTGATATAAGGAAATCGACACATGCTTACATGTATTTTTGCGAAGAATCGCAATTGCACAGCCTCTGATGGCCCCTTAGGACGGCCCATACAAGGTCATCGTATGGTGCGGCAGAGTCATGAAAATCCTGATAAAAGGCAAGGTGGAAACGGTCTCCCTTGACTAGTTAAACCTGCACACTTCAAGTGCGAGCCTGAAAAAGGTACAGCGACACAGCGTAAAACGCAACCGAAAACGACGAATTCAAAGACTACTGAGATCGTTAGAGGGATCCCGAAGGACCAAATGAAATTCAGTAGCACTCTCACTCAGAAGCCCGACAGGGCGAGAGTTAAATCGACACAGCGAATAAACAGACACAGTCTGCAGCGACTAAAATTGGTAAGAATCTGGCCACTACTCCACAGCATCAAGCCCACAGAGTAAATTTGCCTAAACAATTCACACCTTATGTAGCGCCGCATTCGCGAACCCCCGCCGTTTCCCGCGCTAACAGGAGCAGTGGCGGTTTGTGAACGTACTCACGTGTACCCTTACACTTACGGGGTAAAACCCCTAATACAACCGACTCGACCAAAACATCGAATGTTAGAAATAATTCGAACATCGCCGATGGCGATAAAATTATATCAGATGCAATCGTAAAACAGACTAGAGTTGGACGAAAAATCCACACTCCCGCACGATTCGTGCAGATGGTCCACGCCTAACGACATCTACGGCGGGACCAACTTCACGAACCGTAATAATCATAATTTGTAAATATGAATTCGCCAGGCCTGGCATAATTAAATTAAACATGTGAAATGTAACTTGATTAAATTACCTGAAGAAGTAATTTTGTTACTTAGTATTGAATGTATTAATTAAACTCACATAGGTTGGCCGTTACCCTTAGCGCAGCAGCATAATACATAACGTAAAGAAACACTGGTGTTAAGAGGATTGGAAAAATGGTGTTAAGGGAATAGGAACAATGGTGTTAAGAGGATGGGAACTAGGATATAATCAATAAATTTTAATTCATTATGCAGCGCCTGCGACGTTAACCAACCACCCACGCTGTATTTTCACACACAATTGTTTTATTTTTTAGTTAATGCATGTTGGTTTTGTGCACTTTCCCAAACGGAACGACAAACCGAGGCTGTACCCACGTGTTGGTTTGGTTCATACGTTGTCACTTAAACCGGGGGTAATGTGGGGATAGCGTCTCATCCGTTCGGGACTGCTCGGGCTTACGATTTCTGCCCGCGAAGCCTCTATTTGAATACCTCTGCCGCCAACCAAGCGCGCGTCACTTATCCCACAGGCACTGAGTCGTATGGACGTTCCGTCTCGACTGCAAGGCCAAGCCGCATGGCGTAAGGTCGTCGCGCTCCGCTTGGGGATTGTGTGCACCATTGAATGTCTGGACTACAATAAAGAGAGAATGAACAGAAGAATGAATTAAATGGAGTTATCTATTCCCGTCGTCCAGACGGAAGAGTTGATGGAAATATAGAGGAGCAAAGCACTTCTATATTACCATAAGCATTCCTAGTTGTTTCCGGAAGCTTGTTCCAAATGCGTGGAGCCCGCTATGAGCAATAATTTATTCCATGTTTAGTGATTTCGTGTGATGGTAAGTAGGCCTATAATTTTGAATTTTTATTGTAATTTATCAGATCTTTCAAGTAGCTCTGCGCTTGATCATCGAGAACTTTGTAACTGAGAATAGCAATGCTCCTCTCCCTGCCCAGTTCCAAGGTCGGTAGTTTGGCCTTGTGTAGGAGATTCTGGTATGTCGATTGTATCAAAATCTCCGTACACAAAGCGTAGGGCTCTCTCCCGTTTTTTTTCCATTCTTCGGATGCTAGTCTTCCCACAGAAGTGCCATACAACTAAACAAAATTCAAAGTGGCAAAGGATAAAACCTATTAATATGGCCATTCTGTCTTTACAATTTATAAAAGGCGATAGTCTCTCCAGTACATTTAAGTGATTTCCGGCTTTAAAACAAATTTGTTGAATATGAAATACAAAATTTAGTTTAGAGTCAAAATTGACCCCCGAGCGGGATGTTTGCGTTGTCTTCTGAAGATAATTTGATCCCGTCTATTTCAATTTCAATATAATTTTCTACACAGTTTATGAATATTGCAGGGAATTTCTCAAGGTTGGCCAGCATCTGATTTAGTGTGAACCATGCTATGGCTACTCGGGATTCAGCTTCAAGAAGGTCACAACAAGTTTCTGGGTGGGCTGTACAGTAGTCACGGTGTTGTCGTCTGCATAATTTTTAAGTTCAGCTTTTTTGATGGAATAAAACATGTCATTTATACAAATATTAAAGAAAATGGGCCCAAGAGAGATCCCTGAGGTACCCTTTTGATAATATCAGCGTATAAGGCTTCGTCAAAAATGTCTCTAAAACAAGTATTCAGCTAATCAGCCATTACTCTTTCAAAAATCTTCGACAAGCAAGGTAGTATACTGACAGGTCGATAATTTTCTTTTTTAAGGTTATCATATGGTCATATTAGGAAGCCAAAATAAAATTACCGATTTTTAAATGATTTTTTCCTGAAAATTGTGTCTGTAATAACAGAGATGGGAACCCAGCAAACACAAGACATTTATCTTATGTTGGACCAATGTTGTTCCACTGTCTACGACGCTGGCCCAACATTGGTCCAAGATTGGGTAGATGTTCCGTGTTTACTGGGAAAGGAAGTTGACACGTATACATGTAGAGAATGATGGCTAGGACATTGAACTGGCGAAACCTCTCAGTCTGTTAAAAAAACTGATAATTTGACGCCAACTTGGTAAACGGGAAAATTTCAGTGTTGGCAACATGGCGGCTATGGAAGATCTATTTAATTTATTATTGGAACTTTCGCTATCAGAGCACACAAAAGAAGTTCTGACATCAATTAAAACTTTGCTTGTTACTATTTCTCCTAATGAATTGCGTAATGTTTCTCTTACATTACCATTTTCAAATATATTTAATTGTCTAGAAACCGATAACAGGTAATATCCTATATTATCGCTCGTCTATTTTGAAATGACTTGCTATTTTTATTCCCGAACTCAAACTGGCCAAACTTGCCAAAGCTGGCAAATTCACATTAAACCAGGATCGCATGATTTTTTGCGATTTCTCCCCGTCAATTCGGAATCGATTCCCTTTGCCATTTTGCGAAGTCCATTTTTTATTCAAATCCTAACAGTAACACTGTGTTATTATAATAAATATAATGTGGAAATACACACCAGTAATTGCAGGGGTTAGATTAGATTAGATTTATTCAGTAACCATTGACATAGGACAAAAACATGATCAATAGTGCAAATACATAAAAATCATGGGTCGCCAATCATGGTCACCAGGGAATAAAACACCGAAAAGTTTCCTGGTGAGAATACTTATTTCCACGGCGGTCCCTTAATAGTAATCCATGATGGCGATGGCAAGAAATAATTTAGTCAATATAAATATATATAAATAATTGGTCTAACTGACCACACCAGAAATTGAAATATCACAGTAATTTGATAACAAGTCTACTCTTGCGGAGAGAAAACCACGCCGGAGAACAGAGAAAGGCTTACAACATGCAAACACAATTGGAAGCCCATCCCACGTCCATCCTTGCAGTAGGTCTACACCTCCGCTAGAGTAGAATAAATACCTATATGAATATAGAAAATATGTTATAATATAATAACGGTTACTATGCTAATTTTAGACCTATACTAGTCTAAAACATTTAAAATACTGAATATAAATAAAGTGAAAAGCTAGTAGTAAATATATACTCCATCTTCATGTCTTTGTAACTCTGTCCACATGTGTTTTCTGACAGCATGTTTAAAAGTTAAAAAGTTTTCTTGCATTCTGAGATGTACCGGTAGACGATTCCACATTTTACTGGCTGAGTAACGAAAAGACTTGGCACCCGCAGACTTTACATGTGGTAGGACCAGGGATTGCACACTTGTTCTAGTGTATCTGTCATGTTCTTGACTTACCATGAAAAATGAATCTAGTAAATATTTTGGGGCTGTTCCATGAATTATTCTAAACATGTTGTTAAGTTTAATTTGTTTAACGCGTTCCGAAACAGGTATCCAATTGATAATTTTTAATTCATTGAAACCAATATGCGTCCTTGGGGAGCAGTTCAGGACAAATCTGATAGTTTTATTTTGAAGAATTTGAAGTTTTTGTTGGTAAATTTTCTAAAGACCACTAAACCATGCGGAGCATGCATAATCAAAATGACATTGAATTAGAGCTGATGCCGAAAGTTTCCTTGAATTTGTGTTTAAAAATTTTGCATGTCTCCATAAGAATTTGAGTCGTGAGTTGCCTTTCTTAAGAATATTTTCCGCAATATAATTACCATCTGAAGACTGGTCCAGATCTACTCCCAAATATCTCACACTCTTTGTAGAGGCTACCATGGTCTCACCACATGTAACATTTATTTCTGAAGAAATACCAAGTCTTTTCTTTGTACCAAAAAGAATTGATTCTGTCTTCCCCAAATGGATGGATAGTCTATTATCGACCAACCATTCATTCAGAGAAGAAAGTTCATTGCCAAGTTGTTGCTCAATTTTGTTGACATCCTTGCCAGAAACTAAAAAGGCTGAGTCGTCAGCATAAAGAATAAGTTGACATGAGACAAGCGAAATGAGTCCTGTCGACACAAATGACTATTTCTATGTGCTCTGAATAGTCATTTTTTAATATTTACATTACAGATATTTTGCTTCTGTCGCCACATGTGGCGATAAAGCGACCACTTGCCCACCTCTGAATTGTAATTATAATTGTAATTAAATAATATAATTGTAATTGTATTTGAAATTTTCCAGCCAATTATAATTGGATTTGTATTTGTAATTTAAAAATTCTGAATGAAATTAATTGTAATTATAATTGTAATTGAAAAAAGTAATTAACCCCAACCCTGGCCATGCCGGGAATATCTAACCTTGCGCGTTCACTTCTCTCACTGGTGTATAGAAATTAATCCCTGGGTGTAGACGCCGAGTCGCGACATGTTTAAGCAGTTAACCCTACCAGTACCAATCCTATAGTTTTAAAATTAAACTATTTTCAAATACTCAAAAATCGTGGCTTTGCAATAAAAACAAATAAACATATTTGTGTGAGATAAGCAAAAGTGTTATATATTTTAAATACACAATTTCAACTAGCATAATACCTGATGAATCAAGAAATATATTACAGATTATTTTATAGTGGCAAATCGTCGGTCCAAGTTACCAACATAAAGTGACATTAAGACTAGCCCTGAATACAAGGCTCTTCCGTCTGAGCTACTTAGCCTTGAGGCCAGCTATTGAGAAAACCCCGGCTTCTGCCCGCTGCACGCCTTACTGTGTACAGTGAGCCAGCGACTCGATCCGTTGTCGCTTCCACTATACTTGCATACAGCTGAAACCCAGGATATACTCAATAGGTGGATTCAAGGCTATGTAGCTCGGGCGGAATAGCCTTGTATTCAGGGCTACATTAAGACAAGATTGGATTGATAACTGTGTATCACATATTGACCCTTATGCTTGATTAGGCTTGACTCCATTATTGACTAAGAAAATAATTACTTGGCTAATCCCACGGAATGTGATCTTGGCTAAAATCAGCTAATACCGCAACCCACACACTGTATAGGACATCGGCCTATAATTAACACCAAAAATGTGCTATTGACCCGAGGGTTGGTTATTCCATTCAAGGCCCAATGATTTAAAAATATAGGTAGATAATTTTGGCAGTCCTCGTCTATCATCTCATATAAACTCATAAGATATTATGTGTTTTTGTGAAATTTATATGCCTAAAACACTGTAATTGAGATGTAATTGAAGTGTAATTGACTAAATTACGACCTTGACATTTTCAACTACAAATACAATTACAAGTTCACTGCCACATATGTTTTCAATTACAAATACAATTACAATTACACTCTGTAATTGTAAGTAAATACTCAAGTACACTTATAATTGACCCCAACCCTGCCTAACAGCGGCAAACATTTCGAAAAATTATATTGAATATTTCAAAAGCTGGACCATTTGTCATGATTTGACATGATTTGACAAAAATATTCCGCGATTGATAAAGTACATAACAGGGCTTGTAGGTTTTATCTAAGTTTACATGCTAAAGCACCAATTTCTGCACTTCAAGCAGAAATAGGTTGGATGTTACCTAAATACCATCATTTTCTAAATATTTTCAAAGACTGGAACAGGTATAACAAAATAGATGTAAACAGAAAAACGATAAAGTTTTAATTTGGCTTTATCATGTTTATAAATTAAACAAAAAGTTAAAAAGGTGGACTAATGAACGCAAAAACATATGTCGAATTCGTAAATGTCATGAATTGAAATCAAATGTATTGTATGATCTTAAACACATTAAAGAACTCTTGTGCAAGTTGCAAATTTCAGAAAAGTAAACCTAAACTGAAACATGTTAAATCATATAAAACCAAGATTGATGCGGAGAATTACATCTGTAAATACTATCCAAAACGAAAATGTTTTCTGTTTGCCCAACATAGGGTTGGCATCTTGCCCTTAGAGGTAGAGACAGGCAGATACCGAAATATACCGCCATCTTATATTTAATTCCTAACAGCGGCAAAAATTTCTCAAAATTATTGAATATTTTAAAAGTTAGACCATTTGTCATGATACAACAAAAAAAATGTAATAAAATTCTAGAATTAGTTTAATGGGTTTATAGAGGCGTCGTAATTTCAATTTATTACATTACAAACTTTTGAAATATGTTATATAATTTTATGAAATTTTCAAGGCTGTAAGGCTTCTTTAGAAAAATACTATTTTTAAAATAGTATTTGTAAAATTTCATGAAAATCTGTTGAGAATCGACTGAGAAATCAGCGAAAAACATGTGATCCTGGTTGATCAGTTTAAACCCTTTAAGCCCTCACGATGCATTAAAGCATCATTTTACATCCCTGAAAACAGACTTAATTTTCTTACAACAAAAAGTTTTAGAACGAAAATTTCCATGAAACTGACATTGCAATTTTCTTTAATTTTTATACCACATCAAATCATCTCCATCCAACATGTCCAATACAAGTCGAGAATTGCGACAGCAATTCAAGGCTTGTAGTGGATGAAGATGACAATGGTAAATTTAGGCTTGAAAGGGTTAATGTGACTTTGGATATAATCATTAAGTCAGAGGCAGATTGGTTAGGCTGCTGGTTCCTTAACCCTAACACCAGACTTGGGTTCAATTCCAGATTTAATCTGGAATTAGACCTAATTTCAATCAGAATTCCAGGAATTGGAATGGGAATGAACTTTAAAGGAATTGAAATTGAATTGGAATTATTAAAAAGTAGGTGGAATTAAAAAAGGAATTGAACTTTTTTATTAAAAAAAAATCTGAACACAAATGCAAGAACGTCACATTGTAGTGGAGAGGAAATCAGTTATTGTGAAGGTTGCACTGGCCTGTGACAGAGGGGTGTGGGGTGTTACAAACACCAGACCGGTCGTTGTTCTCTGAAAACGACAAAGCACTGCCCAGAAAATCTGAATGCGGTGTTGTTTTAGTGTTGTCAGCGTATGCAACTTTGGCCCAGTATTTAGCCATCATTGGACATAGTTTCGTGCTCACTGTGGGTGGTCGTGCGGTCCGCATTAGTTGTGCCTCTATGTACCACTTTATATCCTATAGTCAAATTTTTCTATAAATGTGTGCGTAGATATTAGGCCCTATTTAATCATATTAATTGCGGGTATTGAACATTTACGCTATTTGAAATTTCATTATATGACGATATATACCCAATACACCAAGCGTTTTGATAAGTTTGATCAATTAAATTAAATTGCAAAATAATAAAATCTGATCATCTAAGTCCTGAAGTCAATTATTCTTCTGTCCAAGTCTATCTTTGTATTTATTTTCTGATGTGCTTACCAGTCGAGTTACCAGAACAATTATATCACATTATAAATATCACAGGCCTTATATAAAATTATCCATATATTCATGATATTCACTATCAATCAGTTAAATTTGAGAAAGCACTAAATTATGTTGATGAACTCTAATAGCATGACAGTGGATACAAAGTGTTATTAAAGATTAAAGAAGTGTGATGTAACAGTGAGCGGGAGTGGACGGGAGGGGCGGGGGGGTTACGATAACACTGTGTTAAGTGTGACAGTTATACATGTAGCTCTGGCTGGACACAGTAACTTGCTCCTTATGTGAAAAAACAAAGCATAACAATACAACACCAACTCTGAATTTATCATATTTTTATAGTATTTTTTTTTATATACTTTATGCCGCAATATAAAATAAAACAACACACTGTTTGTCATGTTTAAAGTGATTTGTTTAAAAAAAATGACACCCACTCAAAATTCAGTATAAGTAAACTGATAGTAATTATATTGATAATTTTAAAAATAAACAACATGTAACTTGTTATTATCTAGCAAACGCATAATCTTTTTTAATGATCCACTGATGATTTATCTCTTTTTCATTCAGTTTAGCTATGAATTCGTGCAATACTTTATTTATTTGTTTGCTACAACAAATATACAAAGATTGTACACAATATCAAATGTGATGACCAATTAACACGATCGATAACACATATTAAAAAAAGTCCGGAATTAGAAAGGAATTAGAAATTAGAAATTGGAATGTAAATTGGAATTATAAAAACCGAAAATAAAGGAATTGGAATTAAACTCGGAATTAAAAAAAAGGAATTGGATCAGGAATTGGAATTAAAAAAATGGAATTGAACACAGGTCTGCCTTGCACTGCTGCATAAAATTTGCAGCATGATGTGTGGTTTCCCACTAAGTAATATCTGGCATGTTTTTTCTTTAAAAAAACATCTGATGCACAACTGATATTAAAAGCCATTATACGTAATAACAAATCAGTCAGCAAATAGAAAGACACCACAAAATGAAAGTGAAAAAAATTATATTTAAAAAAAAAAAAAAAAAAAAAAAATTATAATTGCCCATAGCAATATAAGGGTTAAGGAACGAACCTATTCTCAGACAGCTGTGCGCACGTATATATTAGTAACCTACATCATGTTCTTATCAGAATAGGATCAATAGCATGTTCCCAAAGTAAAGCCTTTGGCTTTGCTAGGCTAGGTTTCTTATAGTGAATTTTTTAATTGTCCATTAAAATTATGTTAAAACCCTGATCCCTTTGGAATCGGCATGCGCAGGCCTGTGTATATGAATAGCCACAACTAGGGACTCCGCCAGAAGAAAAAACACCTGGATGTTATAAACATGATAACAGATAAATAAACATTAAAACATTTGTAGGCAGACAGGCTACAGGTTGATTCACACACCAGGTTTAAGAAAATATATTCAAGATCACCTACAATCGGCAGGTTAAACTTACAGGCTGCAAAATTGTCACCAGTGGCCTGACTCATGCCTGGTACCAATGCTACAGTAATTCGTTGTTAAATTATGTAATCTTTTTTTTCAATAATTTGAAAAAATGATATTTAATGCTGTGTCTATCATATATGTTGTTTATCATGTTTATGTGAATAATAAGTAATTGGGTCATTCCAGCGAAAAAGAGACTACCTGTATAAGGATATAATTTTTTTCTTATTTTTTTAAACTGAATTTATTTTATGTGTATGCTACTTCAATAAACACATTTCCAAGAATACAAAATAATGGTTTTACATGCTAACTAACCATTTTGGTTGGTTTAGGGTATACTTTTAAAACTGACGTGTCAAAAAAATTATTAACAAAATGTCCACTAAGTTACGGACAACTGCCTAATGAACTATTACATTGTGAATAGACTGTGAATACATTGCATTGCTGCAAAACATAGCCAAGGTGTCCCTCTGCATGAAATAATGTCATTGTCGCATAGTACATTTACAAAAGAGGTCATATGTCATGTGATTTATAATTTTATAATATTTACGTAAATATTGTGTTTTAGAAAATGTGACTCTTCAATGTGTTTAAGTAAATAAAAAACTACTTAATATTGAGCCATCCTATATGGTAACGCACCATATACACTGTTTTATGGACTAACACAGTGGACAACTTTAAACATATAACTAAGTTACTTATCATATTATTGAAAGGCTATCAACATGCTTATCTGCGTTTTTTTTTTATCAAATTAAGACTTAAGGCAACAATATATGTATTATAACAGTCTTTTTAATACAGAGTAATGATACTTGTCCTGTGCAGAGCCAAGTCACACTAAATTTTATTGTCGCCCACTAAGTTCCCTTTAAGTCTAAAATGTACAATTATTCTTCAATACCAGATAAATTAAGTCCAGAGCGAAGATATATATGCCAGCAAAAATAAATGTGACAAGACCTATATTTTACTATAGACTGGGGCAGACATATTAAACATTTGGTCTATTAAGTTACCAAAAAATTCTACTAAGTTACCGCTAAAGTAACTTAGTAGGCAGCAACTAAGTAGACTTTCTTCGAATAACATGTGCTGAGGATCTGAAAAAGCCCCTCTATTGTTGCCCACTTGTTTGCAATAAGTTGTGATACAATTGAACTTCAGAATGACGTGATAGATAAATACATATACTATACATGTCCACAAGTGCAATGGTAACTTTGCAGACAGGAAATAAACATAGGCCTACTATTGGCTCATATTTACAAAATTTTCAACAAATCCCGTTGTGGTTTGATAATTTAGAAAATGTCATATTGCTTTTGTGAAAATACATGCAGTGGCACCTAGTGAACATTTAGATCCATAACTAATATTTTTTTTGTACATTTTTAAATAACAAATGTGTACATTATTACTAGCCACAATAGTAAATTATATGTTAGGGAAAGCAAACTATATATTGCTGACATAATGTATTCATCAACAGCATTATGAACATAGGCCTGGCACTGGGACAGTAACTTAGTAGACAATTTAATGATATTTGTTACTCAAACATTTTAAATAAATTAAACTATCACCATAAATAATGTAAATATATAGATACACGCTGTAAACTAGTTCATACTATATATTGGGAAAGAAAAAAATACCAGACATTACATATAAAATATATCAACTTTAATAACATTTGGTTCAAAGGGTGTGTTTATGTTTTTGGCTTATTGGAATATTATTTTGTGACGGACTGATAGGCCCCTACTGTTGACAATTCATTTCTATGTAACTTTAAAGTCAGAAATGATTCAAATTTTACTATCACATTACCCACGATATGGAGATTTTCAGACCTGTGATTTTTTCAAGGTTTTACTGAAATTGAAAATGCACACCAAGGATCAACTTCAATTTTTTTTTGGGCGCAAAAACTCAAAAAACTCAGTTGGAAATTATTCACATTTCACAATCACATTCCCCACGACATGGAGATGTGCTTTTGATTTCAAGGTTAAGCTGAAATTCAAAATGGCCGTCATGGATCAACTTCATATATTTTGTGGGAGCCAGAACTAAAATATTAAAGTCAGAAATAATTCAAATTTTACATCCCCCACGATATGGAGATGTGCAAGTGATTTTTAGAGGTTTAACTGAAATTCAAAATGGCTGCTATTGATCAACTTGACAATTTTTTTGTGTGCGCAAAAACTTAAAAGTCAGAAATTATACAAATTTTACAATCACATTCCCTACGATATGGAGATGTGGAAAGAAGAAATTCCCGATTTCTTATTTCGAACATGCATGTCCAAAATGAGAAATACCTGAATTTCGTGTCTGTATCTTGCTTAACTGGCAAATTCGCAACACAAAAATTAAAAAAACTTTTCCTGTTCAAGTCTATGGACATGTTTACATCATAAAATTACCAATTTTTTGATGATTTTAGCCTGATTGTTTCGCTTTAAAATAAAAAATTACCAAAAATTGACAATCACATTCCCCATGATATGAAGATATGAAGATGCGCATGTGATTTCAAGGTTTTACTGAAATTTAAAATGGCCGCCATGGATAAACTTTATAATTTTTTGTGGCGCAAAAACTCGAAAACTGACGTAAGAAATAATCAATATTATACAATCCCATTACCCACCATATGAAAATGTGCAGGTGATTTTACTGAAATTTAAAATGGCCACCACAAGTCGACTTTTAAAATATTTGTGACCACAAAAACTTTATCCTAATGTATGGCGGGGGATGATATAGGACTTCAGGCCTCTTGTTTATTTAAAATAATATCTTCCTTTCGAAATTAAATAAAGGCCTTCTCAATTGAATTACCACAATCTGATAATTACTACCATCATGTAATATACCCACATATTATTTTATGTATAACATTTCTTTCTTCACCATGATTCTGCCCCAAAAAAACTGCTATGAACGGCCACCTGTCTTGAACAATACTTTTTTACAGGCAGAAGCTGTGTTCGCTCATAGCAGGTTCTACTGCAGGCTCTTCTGGAAAACCGTGCCAGATAGCTAGATCATTACTATAATACAAAAAGTGTGATTTCAGGGAGGATATGCTCTGAAGAATTTCAACTTTTGAAATCAAAATCAAAATAGCTGACTTGCAGCCATTATTGACTTCAGCCCCTTCCAGTGCGTGGACATTCTCGTCAGAATCTGATATCTGGCCAGATTAGTTATCACTCCAGTCTGTCATGCACACACCCGGCTAGACAAATAATAAAATAACATTGGCTCAATGTTTTGTGTTTTCTTGAACAGTGCCAAGCTTGACGTTACAAAATGTATAAGCATTGGCCATCTGTTGATTGACAGGCATAAAATTGCCCATATAGATAATGACAATTAACTAACACATGCTAATCATCATGATCATATCTTTATTCTTTGTGTCCATTTGAAATGTTTTAGTACTGACCAGATTTATATGTGATATTTAATTAAAAAGAGCACTTATTTTTAGGCACATATTCTTGGTTATTTGATCGCCACACTCATCATTGGGATACATACATGTTTATGAAACAGGTTACAGGATACATGTACATCTACAATTCTGAGAATGTGTAACTTGTGTCATTTCTTCATAGAAATTCTGAAAACATTGTTGAAATAAACAAAATGTAAATTGCTGACCTATTTTTTTATTTTGACCAACCCTCTATCAGTTTTCTGCAAAAATCTGTTGGAGAAGATATATAAAACTAAATCTCAGACAAATTCAAAGGTGATGGCCAAGTCATATTAGGAATAATAAGTCAAAATATGATATAATTTGTATCTATCCATGTAGGTATAACTCACAATTAGCCCAGGCTATTTGGATAATAACCTGTTTTTTCCTATTTGTTTTGCATGAAAGCAACACAATACTAATAGGTTTCAGGGCTCAACATTAAGGATTATCCGCTTGTCTGGGGCAAGTAAAATGATAATTCAGACAAGTTGACCATAATGCTTGAATAGACGAGTCATTTTTGGTGGAGGGAAATTGTTAAATTCTGATATTTTTGTGATCATTGAAATGATCCACACTAAATAGTTCCAATTCTCGTCAAGAAATCACTTTATTATTCCTAGATAAGTTTTAGATGAATTTGAGTGATTAAGCGTGTCCGTCCATCCGCCTGTCCGTCCATCCGTCTGTCCGCCACTTATAGCACTATAACTTGTTTCGCGTATTTTCGAAATTTGTATCACAACTCAAGTATGAACGGTTTGATAGTTAAAGTCATCATCAGCTGGTGGTGTGGGGATTTAAAAATGGAAGTAAACACAATGGTTTGTTTTTAGACAAATCACCACCTTGAAAATGTATACTGTATGTCTCTTAATATTTGTCAGCTTCTAATTTTTGCGAATTTCGCAAGGAGGACAATTTCGCAAATTTAACCCTTACACTGCTGCATAAAATTTGCACTGTTGCATAAAATTTGCAGCATGTGTGGTTTCCCACTAAGTAATATCTGGCACATTTTTACTTCAAAAAAACATCTGATGAACAACTGATATCAAGAGGCATTATATTACAAAATCAGTCAGTTAGCTATCTTTAAAGCGCAAATAGAGACGCAACAAAACAAAAGTGAAAAAAAAAAAAAAAATTACATATATTTTTTTTAAGAATTTACTCGCCGACTATAGTTGCCCACAGCAGGCTGTGCTTGATTTATTTTGGGTGACTATAGTCGCCCATAGCAGTGTGAGGGTTAAAAATTATTAAATTATGAGTGCTACCTATCATCTAAATCGTTAATTTATAAATTGTAAACTTTGTAAAAAATCCAAAAAAACGCAAATTCACGAAAATCTAAACACGCAAAAATTCCCAGATCTACAGGATGTTCAAGTGTTATTGACGATAGCGGTTTCGGATATATGGAATTATAGCACATTTCAAAGTGAATTTAGTGGCCATTTTGTTTTTCAGTTTTTAGGCCTCAGCCAAAATTTTGGCGGATGCCTATTGCCATCCTCAAGGCGCGTCCGTCAATCCGCCTGTCCGTCCATCCCTCTGTCCCCCACTTATAGCACTATAACTTGTTTCGCGTAAGTGGAATGCACTTTAAACTTCACATACAGGTTAATCACAGAGCTCCAGATAATTTTTTGGTTTGAGGAGTATTTCACTCATTGAAATGGGTGATGAGGAGTGAAATATGATAAAAAAATAAATGAGCAGTATTTTTCATACAACAACATGAAAGCTTTATTTACATCATTTTTTTCTTACAGTCACATGGTTTTCTTCACGTAAAAAATACAACAATCATTGCATTTTTCTGGGTTTTTTTTTACTTTGATGGGTATTTTTTTACTTTTTATGAGTAATATTACTCCTCAGATTTTCTATCAATGAGTATTTGCTGTTTTTACATGCGTATTTTACTCATATACGCATGTTATCTGGAGCCCTGTAATCATGACACCCAGATAGAGTGATTCATTCAACATATTTTTATATATCGCTCCAATATTCATACCATATATTCATTTCACTAATAGCTCAGATGAGTTTGAGATTGGGCAAGATTCGGACAAAAACTACCGGTAGGTCATGGCTGCCAAAAGTCATCAAATTGAAAAATAGGACCTAAGTCATTAGAAAGTTAATAAATTTGATTGCTAGTCATTATAACTCATTAAAAATGAAAAAAAGCAACAATCAGATGGACTCTATGTACGTTCAAAAGCCAGCCTGTCCTAACAAATACTACTGGTCTCTGCTAGTTTTGAAGTCAGTGTCACCTATCATTTTTGTCGGAAGGTACATGCAGTATGCTTCCAGGTCTAACTGTTATATTACGTTTGAATTACGGCAAAAAGGTATACATAAATATTAATTTGTTTATTTTCGTCAGTAAAAAGTAGTTTAATTTCAAGTAAAAAAGTCATTGAAAGTCATTATTTTTAAGAAGAGTAGACCCGCAGGACCCTAATGGCTTGCATCACTATTGAACAAAATGTGCAGTTTCAGGTAGGGATAAACCTGGAAAAAGTCAACTTGATCAAATTCAAAATTGCCGACCTGCGGCTACTTTTGATTTCAATATGCTTAATAACTGGAAAACCATGCCAGATAGCTAGTCCATTACTATTTAAGAATGAAATGTGCGGTTTTTGTACTGCATGCTGCTAATAACCAGTTCCTGGACAATTTCAATAATGGTGGCGGGCTATTGTTGAATGTCCTCTTGTTTTAAATGATTTAGACTTTTAAACATGATTAGAGGCTGAGGTCTATTTCCGTTGCTGACGGGCCTTGCTAACACTTCCTTGTTAACACTTCCCAGTGCAATAAAAAATGGTTATCCACCCTAGCGCTTATCTATGGTATCTATAGACATGCTAGAACATATCTAGATGGATATATTGTTTTTAACAGCAATTTCCACCATGTTGACACCATGTTTGAAGGCTAACAGACTATCATTCATGTACTCAAATTATGATTTAAATGGGTAACAGTAGCGCCCCCTTTAGCCCTGTCTTAAATGGGTTTTGCACCAATTGTGTCACTTAAGACTTACATATCTGTAATCACAGGCCCAAAGCAAAACTTTTAGCACAGGTTTGATTGATGTACTAATATGTGATATAAACTGATTTCGGGGGGTATTTTAAGTGCCTAACGCACCAATTACAAAATTTAAGATCAACTATTTTGTCCCCACACCACTGGCTGATAACATTAACTTTCAAATATTTTGTACTCGAGATGTGATACAAATCTCTGCTGGCTCCCAGATTATAAATTGTCCTCTTTATTATCTCTTTTTAATGTAGTTGTCTTATGTTAGAATTATTACTATTTTCAGTGAAGAGATCATCTTGTGCTGTGATGTTTTGAACAAGCTGCTGGCATCGACTGATCCTCTATTTGCGCTGCAGGAGTTTCATGCAGCTATTGTGCAGGGATTATACCACCAATCATCAGATGTTACACAGCTTGTTTTACAGCAGGTAGGTAACATATTATGCCCTGAATGAGCTGACAAATGAATTTATCATATTAGAAACCATTTTACCATGTATTTAGCCACGTGATTTGAGCATTTCAGATCCCTTTATAAGGGCTTATTAGTAATTAGTATACAGTATGTGTGGATGAATTTCTCAAAATTGCCGAGAATATCTATCTTCAGACTTTATTAGATTCTTTAACATGTAAAAAATTGGTACTGGACTTACACTCCAGGTTTACTCTTTTTTTCTGGAGATCTATTATACATTGTGTATTTTAGATTAGGTTATGTGCTATTTAGAAATCTCACTCAATATGTTTAAACTGACTTTCAATTTTGTTTATGCCCACCATTACAAAAATTATTATTATTTTGAGATCTTATTCTATCAAGAACAATCTGCCAAATTAATCGTCTTAATTTGTGTTGATGTTTGTTAATTTGTGTTATGGAAAACCAAATTCTATCCCTCTTAACCCTTTAAGTCCTCATTAAAGCATAATTTTACAACCCTCAAAACATACCTAATTTCCTGCAGCCAAGGGTTTTAGAATGAAATTGGTTTACCAATACATGGCAATTTCTTTAATTTATCACCCACCTCACATCATCTTCATCGTCGCAATTCACGACTTGTAGTGGATGAAGATGAATATGGTGAATTCAGGCTTAACCCTTTCAAGCCTGAATTTACCATAGTTATCTTCATCCACAACAAGCCGCAAATTGCTGTCGCAATTCTCGACTTGTAGTGAATGAAGATGACTTGAAACGGGTGACAAATGAAAAAAAACTAGTGTTATTATTGACCAGCACCATTGAAAAAATTGTTCTAAAACCCCTAATTTTTTGGAATTTAGGTCATTCTTCAGAGATGCGAAATGATGCTTTAATGCATCGTGAGGGTTGAAAGGGTTAAGAGGATTAAAATATTTTAGCTCTCAGTACATGTGTTTTTTCTTTCTTATGATTAAGATTGACAGAGCATCTGAGGTGTGCCCTCAAGAGATTCTAGAGATGAATGATCTGCTGCATAGAATGGTACAATTAATAGGAGATGAAAGTTTATCCACCGCCAGAAAAGTGGCAAATATTCTAGAGAAAATTGGTAATTGTTTACATTTGATTTCTACCTTTTAGAATATTAGGAATATCAATAAAGAGTGAAAAAATATTTTGAATCAATTATTATTCTACATAATACAGTCAATCATATTTTATTATTCTACATAATACAGTCAATCATATGTTTGATTCATTGGAAACTAAGCGTTATCTACCTTTCATATAATTTGAAACAATTTTTTGTACCTGGCTAACCTTTGCAACCTCATTTGTATTATTTATACAGGAAAATGTGGGGAAGCATATGATGTAATTTTCAGCGATCATATGCTATTACAGTTTAATGTTCTTCTTGAGAAGAATGATACAATCAGATTCAGAGTTCATGAAGTAAGTTAATAAAAAGACATATAGAAAATATAAAAAGAAGTACCAGAGCAACAAATTGCATGTCAGTTTACAAATGTAGAGTTGGTGATGCTGTAAGTCAATTCATTATAATCACCACCAGAAATGATAATGTTATAATTTAATTTATCTATGACAGTAAACATGCTTTTAAACTGTAAGGTAAGCTGTGTTAAGTTAAACTAAGCTCTGAGTTGCCTCTTATCCTGAACTTGACACGTACCGGTACACTGTATAATTTGTATTTTAGCTAACTGTGAATCTAGCACAAACGAGTCCACAGGCATTAAATAGGTGTAAAGAATCTTGTATGCTGACAAAACTCTCCAACGAGATACACAAGGATGATATTCTGCTACAATTAAACAGTCTTGAACTATTGGCAAGTTTGGCTAAAGTACCACATGGAATGGCATATCTTGAACAGAGTGGAGTGGTGGATAGAATACATAGAATGCTTCAATCACTTGATACAGACCCAATGATGGGCTTACTTCTGCCTGGTTAGTGCTGTGAAAATGTTGGTATAATTAGTCAGGAAATGATATAGGTATTCATTAAATAATGACAAGGTGTGTAAAAAATCAACAAATGAATGTGGTTTTGTGCCACCTTTGTGCACATATAGGCTAATATGTGTAAGGAGAATCTCCTGAGGATGGGAGCCTACATCAATGAGAAGTAATAGGGGCCTACTCAGCCATCCTCCGATTATAGTGAAATGTGTGATTTACTGTCCATTTATGTCACATATTAATGTATACATATTGCTTTTATATCTTAATACTATTGGTTTTGTTAAGGAATAATCAAATTCTTCGGAAATGTGGCTCGTTTACATCCAAAGGAGACGTGTGAGAATCATCCACTTTTTCTTGGCAGCGTTTTTTCAATGATAGATTCTGAAGATACATCCCACATGATATTAGCAATAGAAACGATTGCATTGATATCAGCAACAAATAATGGCAAGATCTTATTGGAAAAAAACAGTGAGTTCCAATCATATTTGAAATTTTCCACTAATATGCTATGTAATGCATTGTTTTTTGAAAAAAACAAGTGATTTATTTACTAGTATTAGTTAAGGCTCTCATAGATTAGAATTTTTCTTGAAACAATGTATATATGTATATTATATTGATCAAATGATTTGACTACAATTACTATTAAGCATCCCCCTTTAGGGTAGATTACTTACTGCTTCTGCAGTGAATGTCCGCCGCCGCCGTATGCACTACTTTTTAGCCCACTTTTTAATTAAAAAAAGGTGGGTATTGCAAATGAAATTTGACATGGTCGGCGTGAGCGTAAACATTCACTTGTGGGCCCGAAAACTTTTTCGAAACGAAAGTTTTTCATGTATCATTCCTAAATTTTTTATGCATGTTACTAATCACCAGTTCTCGGACAAGCTCAATAGAGGCTTAAAAATTTTTACAATGACCGATTTTTTATGATTTTTCAAATTTGACCATGAGGGCGCGATAACTTGAAAAGTTTTTCATGTATCCTGCTCAAATTTGTTATGTATCTTACTAATAAGCAGCCGAAAAAATTAAAATGGCCGATTTATTGTGATTTTTGCATCTTATGTGTGCGCAATAGCTTCAAGGCATTCAATAATGTCAGTGGGCTATTGTCGAGTGCGCTCTTGTTGTTTTTGCCACTGAGTCTAATTCCTCTATGCAGATTGTTTTTAAATTTCATCAATGTACTGTATATGCCTAGGGAATTCTTTTGTGAAAATAATTTGACTTCACCTGACAAATTCAGTTGTCCAACATTACCGTCCAAACCGATCAACTGATTTGTTCTATTTCATAAAGCTTTAGACCTGTTCTTGCCTCGATTAGTTTTTGGTGTATCTCAGATAACAGGAAGTGTCCGAAATTGGGGGAGGGGGGGTTGAAGGGGGTACAATTTTTTTTGTTAATAAATTTTTGAAAAAAACTTTGCAAAAACAACTTATTATATTTCCGTAATTCCTTCAGCTTTTTGAAACTGCCGCAGAAATTCAGTTACCTATCTAAATATATATTTTAATATATATTATTTCTTAATGATATGTACAAACAATAAATCAATATAAGAATACTTTTTATCCGTTGAACTCTGCCTGTATAAAAGGCTTGCTTTCGGTACAGAGATCTTGTTTTCGGCAATTGGCTTGCTTTTGGGTTTCATCATCACCTATTTTGTTGTCAGAATCATGTCATATATATTCTGTCATCACTACTACGTTACTACTCTTACACTTTTTTAAAATGTTATGAGTTACATTTTCAAAGCTGTTACATTTATGTTTGATCATGAACATAAAAATGGCCACCATGTAAGAAATTGTAGGCCCTATTGCATTATCACCCATCGTATTTCACCATTATCACCTGCTTAACAATTAGTCCTCATTTAAAGCTACTGCCGGAGTGGTTTAGTTTTCGCCATTTTGCAGAAACACATTTCTAGTTAAATATATTATGAGATTGAAAAAGACAAATATGACGTGCACATATTCTGGTGTCATTTATATTGTGGTAAGCATGGTAAGTGTTTTTTTCTAATACATTAGTCCAGCATGTCGTCAGTCTTGGTACATATCACAAAAGTAATGTATGTGGTCGCAACATATTTGTATCTAATGCAGTGATTTTATGGTGTGGAATTATCAAATAAATTATAAAATAAAAAAATTAAACCCAAAATATTGGCAGCCATACAGTAAATGTCGTCTTCAAATTAAAAAAAAATGCATAACGTTATAGCAATTAGATTAAATTAGAATAAATCAATTTCCATCCAAAACCAAAGGGGATAATAACATCAGCAAGAGGCATCAATATCTTCCAAAATTCTGTTGATAGCATACCCCGTTATTGTGCAAACCAATCATTGTGGCTCATCCCTTTGCCTGTGACAGATCCACTATATTTCTCCTTCACAAATAGTAATATGTTTTTTAGATGTACATGTTTATAATGCATGCAGACGGATTGGACAACTTGTGAGAGATACTGCAGATGACTACAGGGTACGTGCTTTGGATGCCGTGGCAGGATTGATCAGCCTTGAGGTTTGCTTTTAAATCGTTACTTTTTTTAAAGCTGAAACTTGTAATGTTATATAACAATAGCAACAAGAATGTGTGAAAGCTACTGAGTGTGAGTGGTCAAATTAAAGTATTGTATCTGGCCGATTACGTTGAACAAAGTACAATTGGATTGTTCATCTATTTATTTACTTATTTGATTGTGACAAATAAATCAGAAATGACAATTTTGTCAATAAAACATCTATAATATGCATGTCACAAGTCATATTTGAAATTTGAAAAATACTTGTCAAAATATGGTGTATATATTGAATGTATATTTGAACTATGATCAAAAGTGCAATAGTTTTGATAAGAAATGTGTGCAACTGTCGTCTGACGTGGCTACCTTTAGGCTGCCTCTCTATTGACGCTAAAAAATGGCCGCGCGGGCGAGCGCTCGCGTTCCGCTACGCAGCAGAAAGCTTTCCATTAGCGCGTCGAAACGCATCAAATGCGAGGGAGATGTGATGACATTGTTCTGGACTGTCCTTGGTACTTGTAGGCCTATCTATGGGAGCGAGAGGTGGTCACCTGCGTGAAAGTAGCGTGTTGACTCGTCGAAGGGTGAACGGCAGAAACCACCTAACACTCACCATCATATCGTAAACTCCATCTTCCCCGTCGGGTCGACGGCTCTGATTAACTCACAAAACTCCTCTTCTGCTTATCATATTTATTGGTCTAGACATTGAATAACAGCAACGTACAACCCCGCGCACGACACGTCTTAGTTAAACTCCGAGCGGGCGACCGGCTGCACGTCCGCAGTCGCTGAGAGTTCTATCGTAAGTATGGGAAAAGTACTACGGCCGCATGGGATTCGGCCCCATGCACACGGCACCGAAGTACCAAAACAAGGCAGTCATCCACAGTCTCACCGCGTCCGGGAGAGTGGGGACGACTGCCACAGTAAACAAGCGAAGTAGGGATCCTACATATCCACGCAGTTCAATTTTCACGAAATGCAGTTATACGGGTCATTTTACAATGAACGGAGGCCAAAATTTACCATGTTTACATGCCGAAATAGGTCTTTCTAATGCTTCAGACATTCATCTCGCGCACCCTTTAAATACCGCATGTATTCACATTAAGCTTATAACTAGACTATGGAGAGGGAGATCAAGACTACAGGCGTGTAGGTTTTGTGATAGGGCCTACATTATGATGAATAATGTAAATATATATATCACTGTACTCTCCCAGTAAACACAATAAAATTGTATAGGCTTAACATGTAGGTCATACAAAGCCGGCCCAGCGTCTTCGACGTTGCTCCAACATTGTATAAATGTTATAGAGGTCTACAAAATTAATGTTTTGTGTTTATGCCTACTGGGCTAGCGTTCAGTGTCACATCAATCTAGCAAATATGAGACGCTGAGCCAATTTGAACAAAATTTATGCTCGGCCAGCATCGCAGAAGATAATCCAGCATTGAATCAGCATTGGTTCAATGTCTCGTGTTTAATGGGCTGCCAGACACGACGGAGATCTCCCTGCAGTAAAAATATAAAATGACAAATGGGGCGATGAACGCGCGGTGAATAAACGCAGAAATTGCTACATGTGCGATTGCTGGCCGCGCGGCGTCCATGGAAAGGTCACATTGTGATTGTATCAGATCGATTTTTAATTCTGCCGCGCGGTCGTCGCAACGCGTCGCGCACCCAAACTCGTCAATGGAAAGGCAGCCTAGAGTGTATAACATGGTTGTTGGTCTTAATAGTAAGTCCATTGTATCTCCAACTGTTCCCATATTGTTCCAACAGATATCGAGTCACAAAAATGAAAAATGAATTTCATATAACACATATGATTTCTCTCAAAATGATTTCGTCTTTAACTGCATTTCATATTACCTCATTTTTGTTTTGTATGTTCTTCAAACCTAGATATCTGATCAGACGGCAGAGCTGTTGCAACTGACGCAATCTTGGTTTTGTAAAATTTCCCAGCGTCCTATGGAATTAATGATGGAAATTGCTAAACAGCCATTTACTAAGCTTAGATGTGCAGTTTTCAATGTAGTATGTGCAATTGCTACACAGCCTTGGGGTCAAAAAACAATGAATGGCCACCCTGGATTCAATGAGTATTTATTGGATAGAACAACTGAGACTGAAAAGAGTACAAAGGAAGGAAAATATAGCATAGTTGTAACACTTGTTGATTCACCTACTGCTCCAGATATATACGGACATGAATACTTCCTGAAGCTCCGGCTCTACCACAGAGAAGGCGCTTATTATGTAAAAGTTGAGACAGCAGTTGCGATGGAATCAGCGTGATTAGGAAGAGATTCTGGGATATGATGCATCACTAACCATTATTTTTTTTATGAAATGTCTTCATCTGTGAACATCATCATCACGTTTTACATGTTAACTGAGTGACTTACTTTGGTAATGAATAAAACCAGTATGATTGATAAAGTTGTTATATCTGTTGACTTTACTTCACGAAAGAAGAGAAAGAATACAGAGAGGTTCTCCATTCTCGTTTATAATAGTAAGAAGTGGTGTATGATACATTTACATAAATAGATATTTCCCAGATTAAATAATTCTGCACATAAATATGTCTGCAACTTCGCTGTGTAGCGAGACAATCGATAACACAAGGCGGTGCAAATTATGAAATAACCGCAGTACTATTTAATTTTTTAGCAGAATATAGTTAGTGAAAACTGACACAAAACAGAAAATTAAATGCACTAACCAGTGATTCAAGTAAACATGAACTAGGCTTATAGACGAAATCGTTGGCAGCGTTCAAGAGTCAGCTGGTTGACTAAGTCTACCAGCCCTCTCCCCCCTCCAGCCTGATACTCCACATAGGAGGTGCTGCTGGAGTACAAAGTCAAAGTTACCAGTTACAGGTGTGATCACTGTTGCACACCAATTATGGCAGGAAAAAACACATTTAACTTATTTCACATGGAACCTCAGATATATCAGGTAAAAACATTTTCATTCCATGCGTCGTATGCCTATTGTATGAACCGCTGCGTTTCATGTCAGTATACGGTACTCCACTCGAGTGTTATTTTCAGTTTCGACTTAGATCACCATATTTATGCCGATGATAGGACTACTCAAATTTAATTGCATGTCCCTATCCGTTTCAAAGGATAAATAATAACTGGAGAAGATGCAATATTGTTAGGTAAAATGTTTCTAAGTTTAAAATTGTGTGATATAGGCCAAGGCCTATATCGTCGTAAATGTATTTTATCTTTCTCCACCCTCCATTTAAAAGAGATATGTACCCGGTAAGTGTGTATTTCGGAATGTTCATACAATTTCTAACAACCCTCCCTTATTTATGTTTGACTAAGCCGCTGAGGGTCTAGATGAAGGGTCCGATGTTGATTTGTTTTTTCTTTGAAAGGATCAACACTGAGGAAAACCCCTTTCTTTTGTCACTACACCAGCCACGAACATCCCATGAATATTACCTGTGTATTTCGGCGATGTTCACGATGTCCCGCAAAAATGTAAAACATGGTAATTTGCTGAGTTTAGAGGTGTTAGCACTCTGTGTTTGGAAATGTGAGACCCGTTGGGAAAGCGGCGTTAGACGGTAATTTTCTGATGACATTGTAATTAAACTAGCAACTTCTTTGACAATATGATACATCTGAGTGCTTACATACTTATCCTAATACGACTTAAGAACTTTTTGTCATAGATTACGGCTAATTAGTAAATTATAAAAAAAACTTTAGAAGGAAATAATCAAATCGATGTTACTTTCCTGTCAAACATGGCAACCGAATTAAAAAATGGGTGGATTTAAAAGACAAAAATGCAATGTCAACATTTGTCATAATTCGTCTTTTTCAAAACCTGATTACGTTGCCAAGGGATGATTCTAAAAGTTGTAATTTATCGGAAAGTTGCCTTCACTCATTCAAACATTCTAAAAGATATAACAGAGCTAAAACAAAAACATGCCATTTGCCTTGGTATGGGCCTTTAATAAAACACATGGTATTTTTTGTCATAACAAAAATATTGCTACATATGGTCATGTTTAGAATAAATATTATGGCTCTGTAGCTTTTGAAAGAAAAAATAAGTATTTGTATATTACCAATTACTGATCGCTAAATTTGTGATTTTGAGAAAAATTGTTTGGATTTATTGATGGTGTTAAAAAGTAAAAATGTTTGCCTGGGGTGATCATAGGCAATGGTAAACGGGAAATCGATCAGCAGTCATTAATCCTATGTAACATACAATCCACTAATTAGATATAATTACGGGCCTACTACTGCATAAATTCATGTTGACAAACCTAAACTAGTATAGAGAGTAATTGTGACTTGACAAGTAGCAGTTTATTAGTTTAGCCATACGTTTCACGCGTTTTTGCCGGCCATTTTGAATTTTATTGGCCAATTTGAATTTTAATGAATGAATATATATGAATGAATGAATGAATATATGAATGAGCTCATAGGCGCGAAAATCAGGAGAGGTGTTCAGTACCGTAGTCGTTATTTCATTCCGGGTCACCAACTGAGCATGCCAGGACACAAAAGAACTAGGTCGGAAAAGCTTGATTGAAATATATATATTTTTTTTCTGAAAGAGTGAACTGTTTTTGAAGTTCTAATTTCACCGGGGCGATGATTCCACATTTTTGGTGCCACCACAGAAAAAGACCCTTCACCCTTCTTGGGTCTTAATCTGAGGAACAAATAACACATTTTGGTCAGATGAGCGAAGATCACGAGTACGTTTCGGAGGTTCAGGAATTTCCTTAAGATAGATTGGCTGATTGTTGCATAAGGTCTTATAGGTGACTAAGCAAATCCTAAATTTCATTCTAAACCAGACAGGAAGCCAATGCAACGACTTTAGAAGGGGTGTTGTTCTGGAAAAAACGAGGAGAACGTGTCACCACCTGGGCCAGACAATGAACTCCCTGAAGCCTGTTTAATTCTCGGTTTGTAACATTATAGAGGAGACCATTGCAATAGTCCAGTTTACTTTAAACAATCGCTGTTGCAATGGTTTTAGAGACTTCCGATGTCAAACACGTAAGTCACGAATGTGATAGTAGCAAGAACGACAAACCAATGATATGTGTTTTCTGAAATTCAAACAGTGGGCAAACACGATTTTGAGCGGAGTCTGTTGGTGTTATTTCCTGATCTAATAATTTTGCGGGGAAATGTTTCATAAATTATTTTCGATGTAATTTTGTTCCAAACAGTAAAACCTCTGTTTTATGTGGGTTTAACTTGAGTTTACTACTTCTCATCCAGTCACCTACGTCCAACAGACAATCCTGCAACAGTGCCAATGAATATCTGGTTCTGATTTGGATAGTGTGATATAGATCTGCGTGTCATCAGCATAAAGATTGTGACACACATTATGTCTAGAGATTATTTTACTAAGAGGTGTTGTGTGTGGAAAGGAGCGGTCCAAGGACAGATCCCTTGGGAACACCATACTTTGTTTGGAAAAGTTCACCCACACATTCTTTAACTTTAACCATTTGCTGTCGATCCATCAGATATGAGGCAAACCACCGGAGGGCATTTCCAGAGATGCCATACCAATTCTCCAACAGGCTGATGACTCCACTGTGGTCCAGTGTGTCAAAAGCTGCCGATAGGTCTAACAGAACCAAAACTGTTGTTTTGCCAATAAATCATTCTGCACCTTCAGCAACGCAGTCTTAGTAGAATGCATTGGCCTGTAAGCTGATTGATAACGATTTAGAAGGTCGTTTGACTGTAAGTGAGAGCGAATACGTTTTGCAATATTTTTCCAGCAATTTAGATATAAAATTCAAATTTGAAACAGGTCTGTAATTTTTCATGTCATCCTTCGATAATGAAGGTTTCTTTAACAGTGGAGTTATATGCGACAGTTTGAGCGTGTCTGGAAAACTACCCGATTTCAGAGACAGGTTAACTATATTGGTAATAGGGGTCAGCAGTACATCCACACATGATTTTAATAGACTGGTGGGTATTGGATCCAACGCACATGTTTTGGTTGGAGATGTCAGAATTAATTTTCTTACCTCCTCTGAGGTAGCTGGTTCAAAACATGTCAAATGACATTTTATTTCAGGAGGTGGAATAAATTCGGGTTTACGGTTATCAGTGCGGAACTTTGATCGAATTTTTTCAATCTTGTCAACAAAGAAAGTTGAAAAACTTGCGCAAAGAGAGGGTAGATCTGTTCCGATGTCAAACACGTAAGTCACGAATGTGATAGTAGCAAGAACGACAAACCAATGATATGTGTTTTCTGAAATTCAAACAGCGGGCAAACACGACTCCAAGATTTTGAGCGGAGTCTGTTGGTGTTATTTCCTGATCTAATAATTTTTGCGGGGAAATGTTTCATAAATTATTTTCGATGTAATTTTGTTCCAAACAGTAAAACCTCTGTTTTATGTGGGTTTAACTTGAGTTTACTACTTCTCATCCAGTCACCTACGTCCAACAGACAATCCAGCAACAGTGCCAATGAATATCTGGTTCTGATTTGGATAGTGTGATATAGATCTGCGTGTCATCAGCATAAAGATTGTGACACACATTATGTCTAGAGATTATTTTACTAAGAGGTGTTGTGTGTGGAAAGGAGCGGTCCAAGGACAGATCCCTTGGGAACACCATACTTTGTTTGGAAAAGTTCACCCACACATTCTTTAACTTTAACCATTTGCTGTCGATCCATCAGATATGAGGCAAACCACCGGAGGGCATTTCCAGAGATGCCATACCAATTCTCCAACAGGCTGATGACTCCACTGTGGTCCAGTGTGTCAAAAGCTGCCGATAGGTCTAACAGAACCAAAACTGTTGTTTTGCCAATAAATCATTCTGCACCTTCAGCAACGCAGTCTCAGTAGAATGCATTGGCCTGTAAGCTGATTGATAACGATTTAGAAGGTCGTTTGACTGTAAGTGAGAGCGAATACGTTTTGCAATATTTTTCAGCAATCTAGATATAAAATTCAAATTTGAAACAGGTCTGTAATTTTTCATGTCATCCTTCGATAATGAAGGTTTCTTTAACAGTGGAGTTATATGCGACAGTTTGAGCGTGTCTGGAAAACTACCCAATTTCAGAGACAGGTTAACTATATTGGTAATAGGGGTCAGCAGTACATCCACACATGATTTTAATAGACTGGTGGGTATTGGATCCAACGCACATGTTTTGGTTGGAGATGTCAGAATTAATTTTCTTACCTCCTCTGAGGTAGCTGGTTCAAAACATGTCAAATGACATTTTATTTCAGGAGGTGGAATAAATTCGGGTTTACGGTTATCAGTGCGGAACTTTGATCGAATTTTTTCAATCTTGTCAACAAAGAAAGTTGAAAAACTTGCGCAAAGAGAGGGTAGATCTGTTCCGATGTCAAACACGTAAGTCTCGAATGTGATAGTAGCAAGAACGACAAACCAATGATATGTGTTTTCTGAAATTCAAACAGCGGGCAAACACGACTCCAAGATTTTGAGCGGAGTCTGTTGGTGTTATTTCCTGATCTAATAATTTTGCGGGGAAATGTTTCATAAATTATTTTCGATGTAATTTTGTTCCAAACAGTAAAACCTCTGTTTTATGTGGGTTTAACTTGAGTTTACTACTTCTCATCCAGTCACCTACGTCCAACAGACAATCCTGCAACAGTGCCAATGAATATCTGGTTCTGATTTGGATAGTGTGATATAGATCTGCGTGTCATCAGCATAAAGATTGTGACACACATTATGTCTAGAGTTTATTTTACTAAGAGGTGTTGTGTGTGGAAAGGAGCGGTCCAAGGACAGATCCCTTGGGAACACCATACTTTGTTTGGAAAAGTTCACCCACACATTCTTTAACTTTAACCATTTGCTGTCGATCCATCAGATATGAGGCAAACCACCGGAGGGCATTTCCAGAGATGCCATACCAATTCTCCAACAGGCTGATGACTCCACTGTGGTCCAGTGTGTCAAAAGCTGCCGATAGGTCTAACAGAACCAAAACTGTTGTTTTGCCAATAAATCATTCTGCACCCTTAGCAACGCAGTCTCAGTAGAATGCATTGGCCTGTAAGCTGATTGATAACGATTTAGAAGGTCGTTTGACTGTAAGTGAGAGCGAATACGTTTTGCAATATTTTTCCAGCAATTTAGATATAAAATTCAAATTTGAAACAGGTCTGTAATTTTTCATGTCATCCTTCGATAATGAAGGTTTCTTTAACAGTGGAGTTATATGCGACAGTTTGAGCGTGTCTGGAAAACTACCCGATTTCAGAGACAGGTTAACTATATTGGTAATAGGGGTCAGCAGTACATCCACACATGATTTTAATAGACTGGTGGGTATTGGATCCAACGCACATGTTTTGGTTGGAGATGTCAGAATTAATTTTCTTACCTCCTCTGAGGTAGCTGGTTCAAAACATGTCAAATGACATTTTATTTCAGGAGGTGGAATAAATTCGGGTTTACGGTTATCAGTGCGGAACTTTGATCGAATTTTTTCAATCTTGTCAACAAAGAAAGTTGAAAAACTTGCGCAAAGAGAGGGTAGATCTGTTGAATCTGGCATAGATGGCATAGCCTTTCTGTGCAGGATGTTGTTTACAGTAGCCCATAACTAATTTGGATTTTTTTCACTTTCATGTATTTGTTTGCGGATGCACTGTTGTCTCTCATTAGCCATCAATCTGTTACACAGATGTAGTTGTTTAGAATATTTCGACCTGTCTTTCGGAAGTCCGGTTCCCCGCCAGACTCGCTCAAGCTGACGGCGCTTGCGTTTCGCAACATCAATCTCGTCTGTCCTCCATGGATTTCGTGGCTTTTGCGAGACAGTTTTGGTTTTAAGAGGAGCATGATAATCAAGTAAAGATTTGTGAAATTGATTGTATAATTCAGCAACTGAATGTTTCACGTCTGTAATACGATCAGATTTCTGAATATCTAGTTTAAATTTATCAAGATCAATATTTTTTTTGCATTTCTGTAAGTAATTTTCTGTTCGAGATATTTCTTCTGTATGTTTACTTTCAAATCGGCAATTACAAGCATATGGTCAGACAACCCGTCAGATGGAAATATAGAAGAAAGTGTTTGAGTTGTTGAACGGCTGATGAAGAGGTCAAGCCAATGCCCATGAATATGAGTGGGGAAATTTACGTGCTGATTGAGGCCAAAAACTGATAATAAATCAGTAAAATCGTCCGTTTGACGATAATTTAAAGGCAAGTTTATTTGTTGATTTGGATTATGACAGATTGTCTAGGATTTTGTTTGGAGGACATTTTAAATTTCTGTGGCAATTTTAGATTATGTCATACTTGTAAGTATGATCATGAAATGCTGCTCTTTTGAATGAGGTTTGTTGTGAGATGGAAACACAACTGATTTTTTAATTAGGCTATCAAATATGGAGCATTATAGGCCTATACTGCTTCTACTGACCGTACTAAACACTCAATATTGGTTCTTTGCTGGGCCACCGTCTGCGACACTGGCCCAGCATTGAACATCATTTTCAAAAATGTATTTAAAATATTTAATGTAGCGTTTAAAGGGTAGAGAGGGCGATCTGGCCAAGAGAAACACTGCTCCTATGCCGGCTTGACTCATCTATTCAGGCAATGAATGGGAATATCAGCTTTAATACATTATTCAAACTACATTAAAGTTATAATCCCCCTTCAATTCAAATGCAATTTATACGAGAACTAGAAAAGATACCTTTTTTCTGTATTATTTTTAGTGACGTAGGCCTGTTTACCCTCGTTTTGGGTGAGATCGACGGATTATCTAGAATTTTCTCTTGGGGTTTTAATGAGTAAACATGCTCAAGGTGGAAATATCAATTTAACTATGAAAGTAGAAGGGCAGAGGCATCAAATGGGAATGTGTCTGGGAGCGGTGGGGTAAAGGGTGAAAGAAAAGCATGTAAGGTTGATAAAAAAGCGTTTGAAATGAGACAGAGATGCATTGAAGTTCAACTATGAGACATTAAAGGGTAACAAAGATGCAATAAAAAGGGATGAAGAGGTGTTAAAGGGCGATAGAGAGGCGTTAGGAGGCGACAAAGAGGTGTTACAGTGCAATAAGTGTGGCGTGGAAGTATCAAAGGGTGACTTGAAAGTGTTGAATGCTGATGGAAGGCAATAGGGATGATGCATTAATGCTCGATGAAGAGGCGATAAAGCATCATATGCAATGCAGATGCGTCAAAAGGAGACCAATGGCTGCTAAATGGGGATGTGTGAAAGGGCAACAGATAGGCATTAAAGTGTGTCGAGGAAGTGATTAGTGATGCTAGGATGAGGAGGCACTATAAAGAATGGGGGGGGGGCGTTTTTAAAGGCAACTAGAAGGTGTTAAATTGTGATAATCGTTAATGGTCGATGGAGAAGCGGAATATTGGCATTGTAGAGACATTTAAGAGCAATGAGAGGCGTTAAAGGAAGACAAAGAAGCACAAAGGGCGATGCAGAGGCGTTAAATGGAGATGGTGATTGTGTTATAAAGCAATAGAAAGGTGCATTAAAGTGTGATGGGTTGGCGTTTAAGGGCAAGGAGAAGGCGATGAGGAAATATTTAAGACGAGAAGGCATTAAAGTCCGGCAGAGGCAATGGAGAGGCATTTAAGGATGATGAAGAGGGGTTGAAATGTGCCGGGGTGCGTTAAACGGTGGCAGAGAGGCATTAAAGATCGACAAGTAAGAGTTAAATGACGATAGGAAAGCGCTAAAGGGCGATGAGCAGGTGTTAAAGGACAATGGAGAGGTATAAGATGGTGATGGAAAGAGACAATGGGAAGGCGTCAAAGGGCAATTGTAAGGCATTCAAAGTGATGAAGAGGTGTTAGATTGTGATGGTAAGGCGTTAAAGAGCGGTGGTGAGGTATTAAAAGTCGAGTTGGAGGCATAAAAAGGCAATGTGGAGGTGCAAAAGCGACGAAAGAGCAGTAAAAGTTGACAGAGAGGCGCTAAACTGCAATGGAGAGACTTTGAAGAACGACAAAAAGGCCCTAAAGGGCACCCTGCCCAGTCAGGTCAGACCCTCAGACTACCAGTCTGACCTTGACAACAGGTGTGTGTGATGCAGGTATGAAAAGGAGTGGATGCGAGCAACATGAATATTCATTATGACGTCACCGGTTTATTGACTGTGGTATGGAGGTCACACTCAGGTCAGATTGTCTGGCCTGCAGGAGTTGGGCAGGGAAGAGGGGGGTTCTGAACTCATAGCACATATACGTGATATCAAGGAGTCTGCCGGTAGCAGACAACTGGATAGATGAAGATGCTAAAGGGTGACTGAATGCATTAAAGCTTGATGGGACTGTCTTCAATTTCAACATATTAATAAACATTGACGGGCGATGCAGAGATGTTAGATGGTGATAGGAAGGGGTTAAACAGTGATGGGAAGTCGTTAAAGGCAATGAGAAGGCGTTAAAGGGAGGCAGAGGCGTTAAAGGATGACAGAAAACAATAAATGTCTATGGCGAGGCATTAAACAGCGACGTAGAGGCGTTAAAAGGCAATGTGAGTAGTATATATAACTAGAGTGAGTGTGTTAGCGCGCATGTGTGTACACATATTATGTGGGCCAAAAAATATAAAGGTTTATACCAGAGTAAGACATACAAACCTGCAAAAGGACATAATTGCGTAGCCTTAACACAACTATGAATTAATAATCAGCTACAACTTGTACCACCTGAGCTAGAACTTTTCAACAGATAATGCTGTATAATTTTAAATAGCTCACTTGGTGGCGCAAATCTTGATGCTTCGACTGAGCGACATCTTGACCCTGGTCCACCCCAAAAGCAGCATTTCAGTTATTCACCAAATAAACTCACATGTTTTGAATATTTATTAGGATATTTATGTCTCAAGGTGAATAAAAGTGAGTTAAAATAGGTTAGAGACCATTATATAAAAGCCAATGTACATCAACTGGCCAAGAATCCCACTTGTCCAGCCTAAGCGTATTCCCTTGGCTATCGTAGGGTCGATATTTTCTTATCATCAACAACTTCATAAAATTCTGAACTACTTCCCTGTCTTTATTATAACGAGATTGAAATCTTTGTCGCCAATCCCATTCCATTAAAATAACGGGAATTTTTACTTTCTGAAAGAAAAGTTGCGAGCTTGAGAATGCTTTGATTTCATGCCCTTCCACGTCAATTTTCATAACTGCCTTGGATATATTTCTAGCGTATAGCAGATCGTCCATAAGAATGGTATCAACTTTTGTTTCCAAACATGATTCACTGACACTCCCTGAGCAGTCTTTATCACAGACTACAATAGTTCTACCCTGCTCTGACTTATGAGTTAATAAATTCATCCGGCTGCGGATATCTGAAACAGCATTCTGCACAATAGTTACTTTATTCTGTAAATCTCTCATATTAAGTGCTTTGCGAATACGCAAAACATTATCCGATCGTGGTTCTACAGCAAGAACATTGTAGCCTAGTTCAGCAGCCATATTGGTATACAGTCCAATGTTTGCCCCAATGTCGATGAAATCTGCATCACCTAGTTGTTTTAGCCACGTGGATATGCTTTCTAGATTTTCTTCTTCAAAAAGCGTTTTTCCTCGAATAAGCGTCCCTGATATTGATGAGTCGTTCACAGTGTCATATAAACATATAGGATAAACAACCCTTGCCGACATAATTCTTCCTAAAGTACAGTTAATTGAAGATGATGCAGCTTTCTCACTTTCGGTCAGGTTGCTTGAAATAATTCTAAGTTTTGGCTCTGCATACATAATATCGTCTTCACAGTGCTGCATGAAAGCATTATTCCTGTCGTAATCTGACTTTGGTTTTGCAGACACTATTTTGCTTTGAATATTCAAAAAATCATTTTTAACAAAATGATCTACATCATGATTTGCGCTATTTGGCAGCATAATTATTTGCCAAATGATGAATACAACAAGAGAAATCCCAATCACATAAACAGTTCGAATGTATGCTCTTCTCCCAAACATCTTTATCGGCTTCAAGTGGTTCGAAGCATGACAAGATTAGAGCAGGAAGATGAAATACACTGTCGTACAGATCCAAACATTTAACCAACAACTGCAAAGCAAAGACAAAATTTTGTGATAATGTACACTAAATGTGAAATAAATGAATACATATATTGTCTGTGTGTCTGGCTGTGTATAAAATATGGAATATCTTAATCATATGTATCTATTATCTTATTCCTATGTAAAATAATGTATAAAATATCGTATTCAAATAATGTTACATGATTAAAAATTATGACTGCATGTATAATTCAAGAAGACAAATAAAAATTCTCAACAAATCTTAATCATGTCCCATTTGTTACATGCATTCTAACTCAAAGAAACAAATGTAATATATAATGACATAGCTTACTAGTTAGAAGTTGTTCTGAGCGCACATGAAAGCATCCCTATAAACATTGCGTCACAATATTGAGGGCTGTTATGATTCACTGAGTAGACATTTTGGGAGCCCAATACAACGGCACACATGGGCAGCATGTGGGGTCTGTCATAACGTGAATATTTTAATTTAATGAAGCATAATGACCCACCTACTGTAAGGTTTATCAGGTGAGTGTGTGATATTTCTAAAAATATCAAGCGAACTAAATAAGGATCAGCTGACAACTTTTATCTCAATTAAGTCATATATGCCTACAGTTGTGATGTAATTTGGTGAAATTGGTGAAAAATGTATTTCAAATTTGATTGCTGTGTTAATTTGTCTGGAACTTTAGTTTCATTTTATTTGATGAGCATGGTGAAGCGATTTGGGATTGTTTTCAAGACATGACCCAGTCTGTTTCTAAGTTAGGCAAAGTAAAAAGGCCGCAAAATAATAAATATTCGATAACTCCCCCCCCCCCCCCAAAAAAGGCAACTTATTACCCAACAAACACAAATAAAGGATAGCTGGGACACCCTAGACACCAAAAAATACAGACACTCAAGGGAATTTTATAATTTTATATAGTTAAACAGACCTCAGTTTGTCACTTTTTATTTTTCGGACCATTAGGCCTATCGTATATTTGTTTGCATTTCTTCATATTTTAGAACCGTAGGCTATATATATGGGATAAAAACTTAAATTCATTTCAGACGATCTGGTGATTTTGCTAGATCGTAAAGAGCCTATCTGGCGTGTGGGCGAAAGACTATCATGAGATATATACGGAATACAGCGTTAGCTCAATGGTGTTGGCTCTATCACTGAAGTTTGGCAACGTCGCGCCCGTTACATAATTGGATGGGTGACCGCCTGTGACTGCCATGTGCTGTATTACTCTGGTTCCCAGAGCCACACTACGCGGCGTGGCCGAGCTTCATGTAGCCTCTGGTATGCCCCAGTGGCGAATGTTTGTGACTTGTTGTTATTTTCAGATGAAAATAGGGTAATCCTCGAATTCAGACATTTTTGAAAGGTCACTTCCCCGGATGAAGAGTTGTTCACAGTATTGTATTTCCCCTCTGACGCATTTCCTATGACTTCACCCAGAAAATTATTCACCGGCCTCAATGGCACAGGCATGATGGTCACGTGACTAAGAACCTTGGCCAATACCCGGCCATAAATGAAATTGGCCGGGCTCGCCAGGCAAGTGCTGTATACACTATAGGACATGCGTGCAGCGATGTCGTATCGTGGGGCTCAGAGAACCACGTGAATAAGGTGGCTCGTCTGACTGAACTAGAGTTGGACGTAGGCGCAAATCTCAATGGACGTAGGCGCAGTTTCCAGTAGGCGAGACCCTAGAAAATCCACTATGTGGTGCGATAGTACCCTGAGCCCTTAGTCTTCCAAACTAGGAAGTTGTGATCCGTATATAAAAACAAAAAAAAAAGATGTATATGTAGGCCTACCCGTAATAATATGGGTACCGTAATAATATTATATCAAATAAATCGGAAGTGTCCATGTGGGGGAAAGTATAGTTTGAACCGTCTTCATTGCTGGGGCCAAATTAACCAATAACATGGAGACGTTTTATTTATTTTTTAATTTAAAAGCTTGAAGTGAATGATAGAGAGTAATTACCTTTGAAATAGCACCATAGACTTGACATATAGTTCATAATAAATTTTATAGATCATCCAGTTATTTGTAAAATATAATAAATTATAAAAACATACCAGGAAATTGTCACACTTCGCATTGAACTGCTAACTCGCACCTGTTTGTTTGGGATAGCTGGCTTTGAATACAGGTTGCTCGTGCCTTCCGACTTTGTGGGACTCAATAACTCGCGGCAACAACCGATGAGTGCCCTAGCCAGTTCCCTCACTTTACGAATATGCCTGACACATTTCCCTGCTTCTCCTCAGGGCACAGGTCTCCAGATCCAATATACATAAATACACGCACTCAACCTGTCTTTTAATATAGCTGGCCTATGCCAGCATTAAAGCTGTGTCTTTTATTTGTCTTATTGTAGGCTTGTTTGTGTGTAATATGATAGTGTACCAGCAGAAATATAGTGACGATCATATCAACAGCTATTTCCTTAATGTTGGGACACTGATCATTCAGACTGTGAATCAACATGGGCCCTGGCTGCTCTTGGTCATCGTTCTTACTGGCTGTGCGGTCTACATGGTATAGGGCCACGTTCGCATGTTTGCTGCGTGCAGTAGGCCTACAGGGAGGTGTACAAATCGCTCCCCTGTGTTGATAACTAGGATAGGCCTACGTCTGTTGACAATAAACATAATGACCTATGTGTTCTGAAAAAATATTGACATTAAACATAATGACCTATGTGTTCTGAAAAAATATTTATTTCCTTTCAATGTCATGGTTATTAGCTGTCATCATGGTCATGATAGTTCTGTTTAATTGTATTCTAATTTGTTACGGTATGATGCATATTTGAACCACCCTGCTGTAAAATTCAGCGTTTATATTTTCAGAATTATTGCCCTTTTATTTGATCTCGAGGGGTATTTATTTTGGTTTGGCACTTGAATATAATGATAATAGCTCGCCGCACTGAAAGTGTTAATGAAGGAGTGATTAGCGCTGCTGTAAATTGCTCTCACATGCTCCTGGTCAATCGGACACTTCTAACCCTTCTAACTCTAAGAAGTCTGCAATTAAAATTTTATTTTTATTATGCGGCGTGTTTGTAATCATTTAAGCACAACAGGCGACACTATATATTTCCCAGACCAATCAAAATATGATTGTAATGCTTTTATGTTACAATTTTGATTGAAAAGTACTTTTCGAAAGTGAACATAGATGACCCTTGCAATTATAGGGTTTTATTGAGGTAATCACGCAAACAATGTAAGCACACCCCTTCTACAACAGACAAGAGATGTTATTCCAATGTCGATTCAATATTGAACCATCATCTATAACGCTGACTCAACAATAAACCACCGCTGGGTTAATATCTTGTTTTTTCCGGGTCAGGCTTGTGCATTACTGTGCTAGATAACGATGGACGATAACCATTACTGTTGTAAACGCCTGTGTGTTGTTTTACAATTTTATCAGTACATCTATCAGAATGGCTTACCAGAAGTATGAATGGAAAACCAAAGGGACAATATAGGCCTACAGCTCACCGCGCGGGAACAAGAATGTGTAATAACGCTTTACATTTATTCATCTTGGTAAACTAAATTTGTTTTGTGTTCAATAATTTAATTATTCGAAAAAATATATTATTAAAATTATTGCACTGAATAACTGAAAAAGTAAATTATAATATATTGTTTTTTGAACGAAACAGATGTACTTGCAATGTACTTGTCTTCAAGTATCAAGTACTTCGTAATGTACTTGGGTAAAAGTACAAGTACGTTTTTGAAGCTCAAGTACAAACTACAAGCAAGTATACGAAAAAATGTACTTAAGAACAGTTAAGTACAAGTACCGATGTACTTGGCATTAACCCTGGTATAGGCATCATAAGATTCTACAGTGACCCTCAGCACCTTCCCGTCAAACACAGGGCATTTAACCAGTGTTGATTTGATGTTGGTCCTCTGTCTACAACGCTGGCCCAACATAGAATCAGCATTAGGTTAAAATCTTATGTTTTCTGAGTTATATATTACAGAGAGACCTAGATATTCCGTCATCATCTGTTCCCAAGAAATATGACGGAACTTCGAATATGGCAGAGTTTCGGAGCAGCCGCCCCACCCCCTCCAAGCAATGTTGGAACCGAATATATATATATTATATCAGATTCACACTGTAATATTGTTATATTAGTAGGCCTACATGTGCTAGTTGTGCGAACAAAATTACAACATAAGTTCTGCGAACAAAATTACATCACATATATTATTTCAAATATCTTCACAAGATTATTTTTTCATAATGGTTGTACATTTTGACTTTTTCTATGAAAAATGTCAGAAAAAAACATGTGAAACTGAATGTCTACCATATACAAACGGTGTCTTTTACAATGAATCTGTTTATCACAGTAAAATAACAAATAAGTATTATTTTCTTAAATCTGCTTCAATTGTTTATAGTTTAGAAAGACGTTTCGCACCCTAGCCATATTTCAAAAAGACGTTTCGCACCCAAACCATATTTTAGAAAGCCATATTTCAGAAAGACGTTTCGTCTACAAGTCATATCTAGGAAAGACGTTTCGCACCCATTGCACTATTAGGAAACACGTTTCGCCCCCTCTTCATATTTTGGAAAAACGTTTCGCCCCCTAATCAGAAAGACGTTTCGCCCCCTAGTCATAATTTGGAAAGACGTTTTGCACCCTGTTCATAATTAGGAAAGACGTTTTCAACCTGTGAAATTTTAACATCATTAATGTATATTTAAAGTATTTTGATTGGTATGTGAAGAAATGATCATGCAACAACATTTAAGATTATTAATAACTAGCATATTCCTATGAAACCACTTGTCATATCTAAGTTATATCTAAGAAAGACGTTTCGCATCCATTTCATTATTAGGAAAGACGTTTCGCTCCCTCTTCATATTTTGGAAAAACGTTTCGCCCCCTAATCAGAAAGACGTTTCGCACCCTACTCATCATTTGGAAAGACGTTTCGCACCCTGTTCATAATTGGGAAAGACGTTATCAACCTGTGAAATTTTAACATTATCAATGTATATAATTAAGAGTATTTCGATTGGTATGTGAAAAAATAATCATGCAACAACATTAAGGATTATTGATAACTAGCCTATTGCTATGAAACCATTGGACTACTTTATCAACTTCTTCTTGAAGTCTCTTCTGTATATTTTTAAAATCTGTACCACACACATGAATAGCAGTATCATCAGCATAAATATTCATAAGCGTATTTCCCAAACAAGTTGGTAAATCACTAATAAATATTAAAAACAACAGTGGACCTAAGACTGATCCTTGAGGAACGCCAGTATTAATATTTGAAAAAGAAGATATACAGCCATCAGCATTAACAGCTTGTGATCTATCAGACAAATAGTCAGTAAACCACAACAGTTCATTATGTTCCACGCCATACTTTTGGAGCTTTGACAAAAGTAAGTCATGATTAATGGTATCAAAACATTTCTTAAGATCAAAAAAACAAACAACAATTATCATTTCTTCATTAACATTATCCAGTAAAACATCCACCAACTTATGAAGGGCCGTTCCTGTGGAGTGAGCTTTTCTGAAAGCTGATTGGTCATGACGTAAAAAAGAGTGACTTTCAAAATATTGTAATAATTGGTGATTGATACATTTTTCAAACATTTTAGATATATGAGATACAACAGAAATTGGCCTATAACTGCTCGGTTTATTCACCTCTCCAGTACCTTTGTAAATAGGTGTTACTCTAGCTTTTTTCAAATCGGCTGGTAAATGATGAGTGCGTAAAAATATATCGAATAGACTTGTAATACTTGAAGCTAGGGAATCTGATGCGCCTCCTAGAAGCCTAGAGTCATATCGAAGTACTTCTTGCTAATTAGATTTATGCGAAAGTTCATTTAAATTATCTAAAACTTCGTCTTCTGAAGTTTGTTGGAACTTAAATCTATGATTCGATTCTGGTAAAGCCCAATGTAACTTAAAGGTGATCTATCACCCCTTATATGGTATGAATAATTATCTTCTTATATGGGGTGATTGGCTATTTATTTATTTATTTATTGGCTATTTATTTGTCATAAATGTATTCATACTATATAAGGGGTGATAGATCACCTTTAACATCATCAGTGAAAGTCCACGCTGGAATATAATTTTTTTAGGATTAGTGATCGATGTAGTCAAGACCCTTTCTGATAGTTGAACTAATGTTCAGTTGATCACAATTCCACGTGTTTTAACCATGGTTTCACCATGTGGCTTATAATGTCAAGGACACCGTTTTTGTTTTGTTTGAGCACATTCTACATTGTGATCAATCAGAGTTACGAACTACATGTACGTTTGTGGGGTATGGTGAGAGGTAAAGGTATTATGAGGCTGGTGATGACGATGACGAAACCCTATTAGCGCTTACGGCGCTGAGAGTAGTTTTATGATTACTGGTGCCTACTACAAGTAGTAGTCCCCCCCCCCTTAGCCAATCATTGTATGTTTTGGTGTCATTTGCTAACACTAAGTCTGACTTTTTTGACGAGGTAAATGCGCTCCATGAAGGCATTGTTTGTTCTTTATTTGTTTCGTTAATGATGTGAACCAAGTCTTAAATCGGATATCGAAGAAAATATTTAAAAATCCAATACAATAATGATGCTATAGATATGTCCAGGATCAAAATTTAATACCTTTTGTCCAATTGATGATGTATTGTATCTCATATTATATTCTGACTTATACAAAGTGATAAATGTAGGCCTCTAGAAGGATACCTTTATATAGTTTTATCTCTGTTTGTGGACTGATTTGTTTGTATTACTATTGCAAAAAGAGACCATATATGTTGAATAATCATGCAGTATCAGTGGTTGCCAATATTTTACTGATTTTTCACAATTTTAATTTGACCCTATTGGGTCATCACGATGTTTGGTTATAACTATTGCTTTTTAAAGACTTTCCTAAGTAATATTTGAGTAAAAAATTGCACTGAATAAAAAAATCATTTATTTTTTTAAATACAGGAGTTGTTTTAATTTCTTCGCGAGCGAAGTTTTAGACAAAGATCATGCTACATCACATTTCGACCTTTGGTGACCTTAAGCTTCATCCGATAAAATTAATTTTATATCGTCCCATCGCATTTCACCAATCTTCATTTTAAGGGCTTAAATGTTGCTGTAGGTTGATTTATGGTGATGCTAATGTCCTTTTGAATGCATAAAATCCTTAAATTTCGCCCGTTTAAAATTATGTCATTATGTCAGTTTATCGATATTGAAAGTGGCCCTGATGATACAAAAAATTATTTCGTCATCCTTAATGGTTCAAAAAACTGATATGTACTATACTTCATTAGTGTGGAGCACAGAATCAAAAAAAATATTATCCTGTCAAAAATTAGAGACGTTTTAACTCCAAGGGGCCTGGAATTCGACTAGAGATCAAATTAGGTCGCATCTTGACCTCTGTGGACCTTGAGCTTGATCCACTCAAATTGAATTTGTTTTCATCTGATTGCAGGACCATCAATCTTCATTTTGATGACTTAAGTGTTGCGATAGGTTGATTTGTAGTGATGATAGGTGATTTTGAATGTATACAGTCCCCATTTTTTTTAGATTTTTTTTTTTTACAAAATCTAATGATGTTTTATTATTGGCCGCTGCAGGAGACGCTGCGCCAACATTTAAACAGCATTGGGTCAATCTCTGGTTAGCACGCCTCATTGCTGAGGAGCTCACCAGTGTGGTGGTGGTGTTCTTGCTGCACAAAACAACACTGAATAAATACCCAGCAACTACGATGCGTTGCCCAATGCCGATACAATATAATTATGCTAATGTCACAGACAACCGACATGAAATCACGTTGCGAGTCTCTTGAGACGTGGACTACATTTTGCTAGACCAGTAAATGAGTGGATATATAACCGATGAGATCTTGTTATCTAAAAGGAAAAAAAGTCAGTTGGAAATAATATGGAAAAGGGATCGAACAGATTTTAATCATTCACGACTCAATGCACAAAAAAAACTAGTATATATAAATTTGGTTTCAGAGAATTACATCACAAATCCTAGAAAATTATGGTATAAAATGAAATACATTTTGCAAAAAAAACCTCGACAATATACATCCGAATAGTTCATGCAAGATCAAACTTGCTAGTTCTTTCAATGATTTTTTTATAAGTAAGATCGCTAAAATCAGGGACACTCTGCTGTCAGCAAACATTCATCCTGAACCTACTCCCCCAGCTGCCCCAAACCATTTACCCACTTTCTCACAAATCTCAGAAAGTAACGTGGCATCACCCAGCAAATCATGTGACCTAGACCCATGTCCAACTCAAATAGTCAAGGACAGTGCTGATTTTCTGGCCGGGTCAATTACAACGATCAATAAATTTCTCATTGGCAGAAGGGAAGTTCCCAGACGCCTTCAAAATTGCTCATGTTACACCACTAATAAAAAAACCTGTACTAGATCGAAATGAATTAAGAAATTATAGACCTGTATCGGGACTAAATTTTGTTTCCAAATTTCTCGGGAAAATCATTGACGCCAGCCAAATAAAATCTCACATGCAAAATTCAGGTATTTTGAATAAATTTCACTCGGCATATAAATCTGGACATACCGTCGAAACGGCCCTTTTGTATATTCAAAATGACATTTGGTGACCATGGTGAAATTACTGCTCTTTTGCTCTTGGATTTGTCTGCGGCTTTTGACATGATCGATCATGACCTCTTGCTCAATAGATTGACTGAGTGGTTTGACATTGATGATGTGGTGTTGCGGTGGGTTCTATCCTACCGCAACTATCCTACCCCCCCCCCCCTCCAGCTCCAGCTCAATTCATTAATCATTATCTCCACCGTACACTCTTGTATTTAAATAACGCATTCTGGCGACACATTTATAGTCCAGGGCTATTAGATAATAACCCGGAACAAATTCCTAACAAGCTGAAAATTTCAGCATATGCTCTTGAAACAACATAGAAAAACATATCAAAAGTCCTCTAAAATCCGCCTGGTATTAGTGCCCGAAATTGGGGTATTAAGGGGTAAATGGGTGTAAGCAATGGGTATTAACAATACATTTAAAAGTATTCAACCTAAATTCATAAAAATTGTATCTAAATATATGTTTTAGCACCTGCGGAATACAATAAAATTATTTGTATTAATTTTTCGCCACCCTTTCATCCCTAAAAGTGGTGAATAGGAAAAATATGGATAATATCCATAGCTTATGAGCTATTTGACCTAGATTCATAAAATTTGTATCTAGTATCGGCGAAAAAAGCAAAAACACTTTTTCAAATTCGGCGACCTCCCTTTAATCGCCAGCAACAACTTTTTATATCAATATTTGACCATCCTTTCCTCCAAAAAGTGGTAAATAGAAGTAAAATTGGGGTGATAACCATAACTTAATGAGTTATTTGACCTAGATTCATAAAATTTGTATCCAAACATACCCGGGGTGCTTGATATTATCATTTGTATTAATATTTTACCACCTTTTCATCCCCAAAGCAAAAAAATAGCATAATAACCACAAATTGTGAGCTATTTCACCTAGATTTATAAAATTGTTAGGGCCTACCTGGATATGTTTTACCATGGGAGAAAATGTAAAAGCATTTTAAACTTATGCGACAACCAACAACAAAAGAATATGATGCTGTAACATCACCCTTTCATTCCGAAAAGTGGTAAATAAGGGTAAGAAGTGAGCGATATTTGACTTACTCAGATTCATAAAATTGGTATCTAGATTCCCTATATTTTAGCATCCGAGAAAAAATAATGTAACCGTTTTTAAAAGTTTAATAGTTTAAAATTTAATAGTTTAAGCTCTTTGAAATAAACTCGAATTAACTGTTTTATTATGTGATTAACAATCTACATTATACATGAAAATACTTTTTGGGAATGCAAAGGTTGTTAAAAATGAATAAAACATCATATACAATTTCGTTTTTGAGATTAAATGGTGATGGTTGGTTTTTCTTTCAATTAGGCCTACACTTTTTTGTTTGATGCTAGGACCAATATATAAATACCAATTTTATGAATCTCCGTCAAATTTATGGTTATTCTCATAATTTTCCATTATTTGCCACTTTCGAGAAAGAAAGGGTTGTTAAAAATTGATATAAGTCTTTGTAGTGGATTCCTCAGGAGCGAAAACATATGTTTAAAAACAATTTTTGTAACTTTAGACCCCATAGTTCATAAGCTATGGTTATCACCCCCCATTTTACCCATATTTACCTCTTATGGAGAGGAAAGGGTGGTTAAAAATTGATATAAAAAATTGTTGTTGGTAATTAAGGGGAGGTCGCCAAATTTTAAAAGTGTTTTAAAAAAATGGATTCCGCAGGGGAATAAACATAATGTTTAGATACAATTTTTATGAATCCAGGTTAAATAGTTTTAAAGTTATCGTTATTATTCTCTTTATTACCCCTATTTACCCCCTTATTACCCCCATTTCGGGCACTAATACCAGGGGGATCTTAGAGGACTTTTGATATGTTTTTCTATGTTGTCTCAACAATATATGCTGAAATTTTCAGCTTGTTACGAATTTGTTCCAGGTTTCTATGAGTTTTAGACTAATACCCCTGGACTATTAGGCCTACAAATAATTAAGGAATCAAGCAATCTCACAAGTGATCATTAGTAGAGATTACGTTTACCAGTATCTAAAAAAACGTTACCCTTTAGAATGTGGACCTTGTGCGAACGCACAAACCCCCCTCCCCCCCTCGGTATGGGCATGAGAATAGAAAGCAACACGCCTGCCAGAGGCTTGCCTGGTGAGCCCGGCCAATTTCATTTATGGCCGGGTAGGCCCTATAGGCCAAGGTTCTCACTCACGTGACCTTCATACCTGTGCTATTGAGGCCAGTGAATAATTTTCTGGGTCAAGTCATAGGAAATGCGTCAGAGGGGAAATACAATACTGTGAACAACTCTTCATCCCGGGAAGTGACCTTTCAAAAATGCCTGAATTCGGGGATTACCCTATTTTCATCTAAAAATAGCAACAAGTCAAAAACATTCGCCACTGGGGCATACCAGAGGCTACATGAAGCTCGGCCACGCCGCGTAGTGTGGCTCTGGGAACCAGAGTAGCCAGAGGCCTGCCAGATTTTTACCGGAACCGAATTAGTCCAGTCAAAAAGTCATTTGACCTTGAACAAATTGCAACAGAAATAATTTTAGGTGTTTTGGCTTCACAAATACATCCAGATCAACATACTAAAAATCTTAAGAAATATTCGATGCGGAACAAGTCAAAATGCAAGGTCAAAGGTCAATTCCAAGGTCAAATATGATTTTTCAGCAAATAAGGGTAGGAACAAGTGTAATACCTCTTTTTCATGTAATTTTAACTGGAGAATTCATTTCTTTTGATGATTCAAAGTCATTCTCAAGGTCAAAGGTCAAATCGAAGGTTAAATAAACGGAAATATGATTTCTAGCAAATAATGCTAGGAACATGTGTGATACCTCATTTCATGGGATTTTGACTGGAAAATCCATTTATAGTATTATTTGAAGGGCCAATTCAAGGTTATCTTCAAGGTCAAAAGGTCAATTCCAAGGTCAAAGATATAAAAAAATATGATTTTCAACAAACACAAATAGCAAGAAGTGTAATATTTATGGTTGCTGTGATTTTGATTTAATAATCCATTTCTCGTATTATTTTGATGAATAAAGGTCATCGTCAAGGTCAAAACCTCAATTTCAAGCTCAAGTAAGTGAAAAATATGATTTGTAACGGATAACACAACGAACAAGTGTAATACCTCTTTCCTGTGTGATTTTTTACTAGAAAATCCATTTAAAGTATTATTTTGGAGATTGAAGGTAATCTTCAAGGTCATCTTCAAGGTCAAAAAGTCGATTCCAAGGTCAAAGGTAAAAAAAATATTATTTTCAACAAACACAAATAGCAAGAAGTGTAATACATATGTTTCATGTGATTTTGACTAAATAATCCATTTGACTAAATAATCCATTTCTCATTTTGATGATTAAAGGTCATCTTCAAGGTTAAAACCTCAATTTTAAGGTCAAGTAATCGAAAAACATGTTTTTAAACATATAACACCACAAACAAGTTTAATACCTCTTTCTGTGTGATTTTTGACTGGAAAATCAATTTCTGGCATTATTTTAGTGATTTAAGGTTAAAAGGTCATTTTAAAGACCAAGTGACCAAAAATATACCCTTTGACGCTTCTCGGTCACCCATTAGCTCATCCACATCACCATTTTATGCAAAACTGTCACTTTTTAAAGCACTGCGTCTCTCTTTAATCATTTTCCGTCGCCCTTTATGCATCTGCATCGCCCTTCATTACCTCTCCATTGCACTTTAACACCTCTCTGTCACCTTCTAGCACCTCTTCGCTTTCGTAGCCCTTTATGCGTCTCCATGGCTCATTAGGGCTTTTTTTGTTGCACTTGAAGACCTTTTCGACGCCATTTAAAGCATCTTCATAGAACTTTAAGGCGTCTTTGTCAACCTGCAAAGCCTATCCTTCTCTCTTTAACGCCTTTTCATCGCCATATGGCGTCGCTGCGTTGCCCTTTAAATCGTCCTCATCACTCTTTAGCAGCTCTCCATCACCGTTTGGTGCCTTTCTATTGACCTATATTGCATTTTTCGAACTGAATGCCTCTACATCGCTCTAAATTATGCATAACCGTCATTTATTAATGCATCCGTCGTCCTTTATGTATATTCGTAGCGCCTTAACGTATCTTTGTTACAAATGAAAGCCTTCCTGTGGCTCCTTAACGCGTCTCAATTTACCTTAAACGCCTCTTTGTCGCCATGTAATGCCTCACGCTTGCCCTTCAACACCTCCCCATGGCGTTTTAGTGTGTCGCCATCTCTGTGGCACTATCTCGTAGCCCTTTAACACCTGTCTATTGCCCTTTTAATTCATCCCTGTCGACCTTTGACGTTTTTTTGTCACCCTTTACTTCCTCTACATTGCCCTTTATTGCATAACTGTCGCCTATTAACATACACTCATAACAAAGCGTTTTACGACATACCGCTGCTGTTTATGCGTCTTTGTTTTTTCGCTGCAAATTAAAGGCCTTTACCTTGCCCCTTAACGAATCTCAATTCTTGCACATATTCGACGCCCTTTAATGCCTCCTCATTGCCATTTAGCGCCTCACTGGCACCTTTCAACACCTTCCCGACTGATCTTTAATGCTTTTCCGTCGACATTCAATTCCTCACTATGACCATTAAACACGTCCCCATCACTACTTAAAGCCTTCCCATCGCCCTTTATCGCCTTTCAATCACTATTTGCGCCCTTTGATGCTTCCTCGTCGCCCTTTAAGGCCTCTCCATCGCCCTTTACTGCCCCTACATCGTTCTTAACGACGCCATTTTTGACGCCATTTAATGCTTCTACATGACCCTTCATTTTTTAACCTTTACCTATTAATGCACCCCGTCATACTTTAATGATTTATCTTAGAATTATCTTAGTAGCGCTTGATATTATGTTGCCCTTTAATATACCTTTATTGCCCTTAAACGCATATTTATCGCCCTTGAATGCCACCTCATTGTCCTTTAACGTCACTCTGTCACCTTTGACGCCTTTTATTCACCAGTTAACCCATCACAACTCATTTTATCGCCTTCTCATCACTATCTAACGCATCTACGGTGCCCTTTAAAACTTTATCATAGCCCTGTACCGCCCATTTATTACCTTAACACATTTTTGCCTCCCTTTAACATCTAACCATCACGTTTTATTTCATCTTTGTTGCCTTTCAGTGCCTCTTTGTCGCAATGTAATGTGTTCCTGTCACCATTTAACGTATTTCCATCGCCCTTTAGCGCCTCTTTGGTGCCCTGTAGCACCTCTTCTAGTTGTGTAGTCATGGTTTAGTGGTTTATGCAGTATTGTTATCTAAATTGTAGTTTCTGGCAATGCATTGAGTGATTTCAATAGGTACATGTATGCTGGTTTACTGTTATATTGCTATCATGTATGGTAAAACACAAGGCTACATGTAGGCTACCGTAGACATATTGCTCATTCCCACATCTTTAGCGCTTTTGCCTTACAATGTAACTGCTCATGGTCTAGTCCTTATATTGTTCTTATGCTATGTAGTTACACTTATCACTGTTTTAGTGCTTGTAATTGATATCGTCGTCCAGTTAATAAACTCATGCATGAAGGATAGGTTCCAAATAATTTATCCGGCAATAGGCATTGTGGGCATTTTTTTGTTTTTAAAATCATATTATTGACATTCAGCTGCAACCAATATATACACAGAACAGCTCGTTCCCTATTGCCATCAATTTAAAAATGTTTGATTCAGTGTCATGCTATATTTTATTCAAATAATTAAAGAAAATAATGTGCTCATAGGATATGTTTTGGCTAATTTCATGTTTTAGATCATGTGGATGCCCATGACTTTGACCTGTACAACACGAACTTGATATTGTACTATTAATCCGAAATAAAAATCAACCAACCACTAATTTACAGCTATTAGCGTCAGTATCAACTTATATTTTATTTAAATAACTGGCATAAATATACACGAAACCAATGTTTGGGATAATTTGTAATCCTACATGGCAATGACCTCGACCTGTGCCACATGACCTTTATATTTATCATCCCTAAACAATAACAATAAAACTAATTTTGATTACTAAATGGCCATGACCTTGACCTGCGCAGCATGACTTTGACAATTTATTACTCGTAATCAATAAAAAAAAATTAACAACTAATTTAGCGATATTATACATGTAAATCATATATATCTAAAAAAATCATATCCTCTAGGCCAAAGGCTACAACACTAACTTGATATTTTACTATTCATCAGAAATAAAAATCAATCAGCAACTATAATTTACAACTATTAGAGTCAGTATCAGCATATATATATTTTGTTAAAACGGAAAAAATATGCACAAAACCGATATTTGGTCTAATTTGTAATCCTACACAAAAACCCGTAAACAATAACAATAAAACAATCAACAACCAATTTGGTTGGACTCGTTATCATCTTGTCTTTTATTTAAATAATTATACACAAAGTATGCACTTGACCGATATTTTGGCTAATTTTGATTATTAAATGGCCATGACCTTGACCCGTGCAGCATGACCTTGACTTTTTATCACCCGTAAACAATAAAAAAAGCAATTAACAACTAACTTAGCAATATTATAAATCATATCGTATTATATTTTTATGAATGATCAAACAAAACTATGCACGTGAGTGATATTTTAGCTAATTTGGGGTATTAAGTGACCATGACCTTGAGCCTTGTAACATGATCTTGTCATTTTGTCATTTCAAAATAAGTGAAAGCGATTCGAGATCATTTAAAACCAATTTTTAGACAGAAAAACATTTAGAAAATCGGACAGGCGGGTTCTTAGATACAGTCAATTGCAATTTAATGACGGCTGTTTAGTCCTTGCCCATTAAAAAGGCAGCCATTTTGAAAACGACCTCACGATAACCATAAGATGATGGGACAAACGGAATCCTACGATTTTGTGTATAAAAAAAACCCATGGACCCGAAAGCCATCCCGAACTCACCCTCACTAGTAGGTTAAGTCAGGCCGATATATATTTTAATACAAAAACGAGGTATCCTATTTGTTCTTAAGTTTATTGAATAAAAATCACATTTTCAGTCACTTGACCCTAACATTGATGTTTTGACCTTTAAGATGTCCTTTAATCATCATAATTGGTTCAGAAATAGATTATCCAGTCAAAATCAAACCTAAAAAGGTATTAAACTTGTTGCTATTTATATTTGTTGAGAAACTCATTTTTTTTTATTTTTTGACCTTTGAATTGACCTTGAAGATGACCTTAAATCATAAAAATAATACCATAAATGGATTGGCCAGGTGAAATCACATCAAATTGAGGTATTACACTTGTTCCTACCTTTATTTGTTAAAAAATCATATTTGACCTTAAAACGTGTATCTCGCAGACGCCATCTTGGACGCCATCTTGGATTTTGCACTTTTCCGCACTCCCGATTTCTTAAGATTTTTAATATGACAATTAGTGGTATTTTGTAAGTTCAAAACAGTTGAAATAAATTCTGTTGCAATTAGTTCAAGGTTGAGGCCATTTTTTCAACCCATTGACTGGACTAAATTGGCAGGGTGGCGAATTGACCTGTAATCCTCTGGGCCATCTGGTGAATGGTTTAGATTTTACGCAGTAGCGGTTCATGTAGGTTTACTGGTTGCATCTTCATTAGCATCTGTTTTTCGCTTTAGACGCCAGCTGTCAAAAATTTTACGCCCGCATTCATTATTTATCATTGTTTATCTGTTATCTGTGTTTATGATAAAGAAATAATAACTATTTAATTGAATGCATCTTGAAAAATCATGATTCATAGTTTATTTATCATAAATCATTCCGGGTGAGTAGACTATATTAGAATATACGACACGTTGGCGCTGAGTCTGAGATTCAGTCTCCAGTCCAGCCTCAGCCGCTCAGGCTCAGGGCGTCAGGCTCAGACAGTGACACTGGGTCTGGGTGACTGACTGACTCAGTCTGACTCTCTGAGACTGTGTCAGTGAGTGTTTGTCGAAGATTTCAGTCAATTCCCAATACTTATACTGGTCCAACTGAACAATCAATAGGGCCTACTACTAGTAATATTAGGTACTAGTACTAGTATAATAGGTTAGTTAGTTAGTTGGCTAGTTGGTTAGTTAGTTAGTTAGTTAGTTAGTTAGTTAGTTAGTTACAGTCTGTTTCACCAGAGCCTGGGAGTAGCCTTTTTCTAATTTGCTCGGTCGTTCTTTAAAATTTGTTAACAAAATTTTTCTCGGATCATTTTTTTATGTTCCCCTAACATCCCTGAAAATTTGGTGCAATTTTGTTGTGTATTTTGGAAGTTAGACCGTTTGGCATGTAATAGGATTCTTGTTTCACGGCAATGGTGTTAAAGAGAGCTGTCATTTTGAAAAATTATTACATGCCAAATGGTCTAACTTCGCTAATACACAAAAAAAATCTGCCAAATTTTCAGAGATGTTGGGGGAAGGTGAAAAAATAAGCTGAGAAAATTTTTGTTAAAAAATTTTAAAGAGTGACCGAGCAAATTGGAAAAAGGCTACTCCCAGGTCCAGGTGAAACAGACTGTAGTCAATCTTGAATCTAACAGTAACACTAACAGTAACATGTCTAAAGCTAGTCAACATTGTCAACCGGTCCCGGTGCCCCGTCTAGTCACACAAAGCTATTCCGTCCGAGCTGGATAGTCTTGAATGATGCCAGCTATAGAGAAATACCCGGCTTCTGCCCTCTGATCGCGTTACTGTGTCAGTGTGTATAGGGTGAATTAAGCAACGAGAAGGCGTTAAAGGACGCCAGAGAAACGTTAAATGTCTGCGACGCTGGTCCAACATTGAACCAATATTAACGGCGACTAAGGCGCTGCTGTGTCGGCCATGGCGCTATCCCGCCCTAATTGTACATGTTATATATTTATATTGGGCTCATTACATATTCCCATGATATATCTGCTTGTGTCTGTGTGGCAGTGGAGTGTCCGGAACATCGGTACTGGAGCAACACCGATGTTTTGGTCATGGCACTTCCACGTGGGCATGTCAATATTGTCAATTTTTTGTCATGATATTCTAATCGGGTCTGACATCCCAGCAGACACAAGACGTTGATCCGGTGTTGGGTTGATGTTGGCCCGCCGTCTACGACGTCGGGCCAGAATCTGCCCAACATTGGTTCGGCGTCTCATGTTTACTGGGATCCCTGTTTGCATGGGCCATTGTATGAGATATAGCGTTACATTGCCACAACAAATACCGGCTAACACTGGACATTGGCCCAATGCTGCCACAGAGATGATACACAACTTTCAACGTCGGCCCAGCATTTGCCTGGCATTGGGCCATTGACTTAAATTTTTCTGGAATGATTCTAGTGCACGATTTTATACCCAACAACAGTATATGAGGTCACGATAACATTAATATGATAACACTAAATTACATGCATTTGTTTTATGACATTTTCTAGCTCTGCCAACGAGATTTACACCTATGCCTCATTGTATTCACACCATGACTCCGCAAGCATCGCTTACTTTTTTTCCGAACGAAGCCATGTTTCACAATTCTGTATTGCTTCTATTGGACAATAAAATATGTTTAAACTAAACTAACCAACATTGGAGAAATGTACCATTTTTGGCCTGTCTAGCGAACACAAAAGATTTGTATAACATTTATACAAGGTCGGCCCAACGTCTTGACGTTGGTCCAACATTGTATCAAGTAATACAAATGTTTTGTGTTTACTGGGTGTCAGTACAAGTGTGGGGTCAGCCTGTTTCGAGATACACGCAGTAATACAGTCAGTTTGTTTGCAAGCCAACTACCAGCTAAGAACCAGGGCTAAGGGCTTTAGCTTTGATGAAATTATTAACTGATAGATGTTGCTGTAGTATATATGGACTTGCTGTGCTTTGAGGACTTGCTCTTAATGAGGCTTTGTGTATGAAACGCATATTTAATATGATTATGGAATAGGGCCTTGGCCTACCCACGGGCACTATTGCATTCTGGGGGACCCTTGTCTTTCGAATTTTGACAGTTGACCATACTTTTAATTTTGCAAATTCCGGCAGGGATTCAGAAGCTGAAACATCACCCAGACACTTGAACTTTTTAAAGCAGCTGAATAAAACTACTGAGGTGTGCTATCTATATCAGGTTTTAAGATACATCAGGCACCAATAGGGCAGTGGACGTAGTCTATTTTCAATTTTTGCATTTTCTTACAAAAATTAAAAAAATGGCACATGTGTAAAAAAATTATCAGAAGGGGCCACAGCATGCCTGTTCCACTTACCTCATCATGCTCATCAAGCACTTGTTGCAACAATTAAGATTAAAGACGAGAGCTGACACCATTTTTCGTAATTGCGAGAAATCTAATGATGGGAACCATAAAAGATGATAAAAGTACCATTCAAAACAAATAACTCTTTTAATTCTACAATGATGGCTTCATTTCTACCAGCAATAGTGAGCAAAAAGAACAAACAAACAGAGAAAAATATGTATTTGATTGCAGTTTATCACAAATTCACATAAATCCTGAAAAAAAACAAAAAAAAACTACACCAAAATGACTTCTTCGGATATACCTACTAAAGTAAAGTAACATGTTAAAACTAAAAGTCACTTTAAATCTGTCGAGTTTGCGGTGCATGCTTTTCACTAATTACTCACGTAATTTTCATCAGATTGTCATGAAATTTGGCAAGCATTATTATCTAGTCTTTCGGCAACTTCCCTGGAAATTTCGAGAAAAGATATTATGTAGTTTGAAAGTTAGACTATTTGACATGTAGTTTTTGCGAATTATGACGCGCCTCTACCTGGGGAAGACTGCACTAGTTTGCCCAGGGTAAAACCTGGGTGAGTTTTGTTTGCCTGCCCTGCACTTCCTCATTGGGCGCACCCAGGGTAAAAATGGAAGTTTCATAGCTATAAGTATGAGAATCCATCAAAATTTTTCTTCTTCCTTGACTCCCTTTTGGACTAGAAAAGAAAGGCTACCAAATGCCCCACCACAACTGACCACATCTGGGCAAATACAAGACATCGATCTTATGCTAGTTTATTGTTGGGCCAGCAACGCAGACTGTGGACTGACAATAAATGACGAATGTGTTTGCTGATCTGTTGTATAATAACACCCACGCCGTGGCCCGTCAATAGCTTTGTTCTTCTTGTCATGCTAATTAAGGTGTTTTGGCTGACCACAGTCCTGCAGGAGATCAGAAAGTCGTAATATATTACATGTAGCTTTGAAAATCACTTTCTGTCGTTATATTTCAATCATGTCATTTGTCAAATATTGTTGGTATTTACATACATGTGTATTAAAATGTATATTTGGTTGCATTTGGAATATCTATGATATTTATTCAATTATCTTTATTCAATCATCTTTATTCACAAGTCGATCCACGCACTGCAAGAGTAAAAATATTTCTAGTGGCCGTAGACCCATAACTTAGGTATTCAAATGAATCAGAAAAAGATAACTAAGACATTTATAATGATCTCAAATTGAATAAAACCTTTAGTCTCTATCATTTATACAAAATTGATTCAGCATTGTAAGGGTTGAGCAACATAGTTATTAATAGATCATTATTTATAAATTTAAATCAAAATATAGGTATAGCATTGGTACCACAAATATTCACTTCTAATTAGCAGATTAGACCACTATTAGCATGACATTTATATTACATGTGACGTTGAAAATCAGCTTCCATTGTTATATTATTATCTTGGAAATATGTTAACAATTATAGCCTAAGCATCAGGGAGCAGACAGTTAATAGATTTAACAGGTCAGACATGAATGCAACATAGCTCACACTGACGCGCATTGCGATACACCATCTATTAGCTGGTTAGCTGGTTGTCAGTCCCGGCAAATTCCCCTTATTTGGACTCTGTTATAAACTGCACCCTAAGTTTTGAGTTTTTTCAGATATTTTACCGCACATATTTTCAGTTATAAACCGCAGTTTCTAACCAGCAATATATTGTACCGGTAGTATAAGTCTATAGTATATCCACTTATATCTCTGCGCAGTCATTCTCCTTCCTTTTCATTCCATTATTACTGGTGAAGGAGGAGTCTGAGGTAGAAGAATAAGTAGGATACAAGACGAAGAGAAAGGAGAAAAAAGGTTCACTTAATGTATTAAAATTTGTGTAAAAAGAAGGACTATCTAAGTATGAAACAAGGCACTGGATGGGAGATCGCTTTTGTGATACATGGGTTGTGAAAGCAGACATAGTGTTGCCCTGCTGTTAACCCTTTAAGCCCCCACGATGCATTAAAGCATCATTTTACATCCCTAAAAACATACTAAATTTCCCACAACTAAGGGTTTTAAAACGAAAATTTCCATAAAACTGGTTTACTAATACATGGTAATTTTCACTAATTTTTCACCCACATCAAGTCATCTCCATCCACTACAAGTTGAAAATTGCGGCAGCAATTCGCGGCTTGTAGTGGATGAAGATGACTATCGAAAATTCAGGCTTGAAAGGGTTAAACTATGGATATGAATTGAACCCCTGAACTATGGTCTGATGTCACTCAAATGAGAATGTTGGGTGCCATGTACATAAATAATTAGGCTTGTGATCATCACAGTTAACTCTGCTTTTAAATGGATCCTGTATCACTAATAGCAAAGATGAAGGTATCTGGAGAGGGAGGTTATCAGGTTATATGTCGCGTTAGAGAGCAGGGTTCTAGCCAGGCCCTTTTAGCGTGTCGGGCCAATATGCTGAGTTTTGCTGCCGCTACGCTACAAATATCGCCGACACGCTGCCGATACGCTGAATAAAGAGCGACACGCTGCCGATACTATGAAAATAATTGTTCTTTTTTTAATTCATCTGAAAATTGTGGGGCTGCTGTATCCCTGCAGCAAACACGAGGCGCTAACCCAATGCTGGGCTAATGATTCGAGGAATTCGCAGACAGCGGGCCAACATTAACACATCATTTGTGCAGCGTCTGGTGTGTGCTGGTTGAGCAGTAGCCGTGATGTCCACATCGAGGCTGTGGATAGCTGTATTCGTTTTACTTGAAAAATCAACGTTTTAAAACATGGTGGTGAACAAGAGCGATCTTGACACCAAGCTCCGGAAAATGTCAATAACTTTTTAATAACTGTGCAGAAAATAAGCTCAGCATGCGATTTCGTAGCTGAAATGTTACTGATTCTAAAAACACTATTTTCGACCTGTTAATTTAAGGCCAATTCTTAGATATGACCGTCCAAAGAAATGTCCAACGATTTTGTATGGGGTCAATCTGTGGCTGAAACCTTCAGCCACGCTGGGGCTGTTAAACAGCGCTAAATGCCGCGACCGCCTTTGGATGATTGCCAAATTTCAGTTGCGACATAGGTTTATAGGTGGGTTGCAGCGGAGCCTGCATAATATCATCTACGATGCTTTGCCTGTTAAGGTTTATATATTGCAGTGAACAATTTGCACCATATACTGCAATGTATCTACCACCTCCTCTATATGATACAACCTAGGCCCACTAATAATTTGAACAGTGTAGGCATATCTCCATTGATACTGATATTGAGATGTGTAAAAATATCCTATCCTGCACATGTATTACTAGCTATGCTATAGAATCCATTAATAAATAACGAAAAGGTGCATGCACACACAAGCTATTGCTGTTCACTTGACGATCACGGATTTCTATTATTTTTGCTAGCTGTTGTGCAGTGGCTTGTCTGCAAAGTAAGTCTACAAAAAAACATCGAATCTATATTATAGATACAAAATTGGGACAGGAGGACAAGATTTTTTTAAGTGTGGCTTCATTCAATCACTGTTGCCACTGCGTTTGTCGCGATCAACAGCAAAACATCACAGGTTGATAAAAATCCCAGATTTTTCATGGCTTATTTATATTTTTACAAAAAAATAAAGGAGTTTTCAAGGCCATTTTTTCAAGGCTTTTTTCATATTCAGACTTGGCCCACTCCGTTTTCAAGGACCTGTTGGAGCCATGTATCTAAGTGTAGGGAAATCCTTCAGAATGCATCTCAGAGCAGTTAGTATCCAAGAAAAATTTGTTGTAAAGTCGTTATATCTGGGGGGACCACTGTATGGCAAATTTTTGTTTTTACTAACAAAAATGTATCCATGTTTTATTTTTTCAAGAGGACATCCAGTTGGTATTACTGGTTTGCCTTATCCATTCGCTGCTGCCACATGTGGTTTTGGATGAGTCTTCAGAAGTATCTATACAAATTGTTTCCAAATATCTCCTCATTCATTTAAGGTGAATGAATATCTCTTTCATTCTGATCCCCTATGCCGCATCTGTTCATTTTTGTGTTTATTTTTGTATTATTTCAGGGATGTTTTTATGGAAAAACATTGGAAAAGTGTTATACACAGATCAATATGCGATTACTTTTTTGAAGCACAAAACAAAGTAAGTTCTTAACATACAAGTATATTCATGGCAATTTTTTTTTCAAATATTATCCTGTTACAGGTCTGAAAGAATATTAATACAACATTGTTTGGATTTTTGCACAAATTTGATAATTATGGTAAATTACTATTATATTATAAATTACTATTATATATACATGTATATACATGTATATATTATATATGATGATCCACCACACCCTGACCTGGGCTACGTCATGATGACACCATTTAAATATCCCCTGTAAAAAATCCCTACGTGCAATTAAGTATGAAATATGACTTCAAGTACCACAGTGACCCAGGGTGAGGCCTGGTGGATCATGTACCATGGGGAATAATTTACTATGTGGAGATTATTAGAAAAATGCATGTTTCTTAAATTATGTAATTTATTTTGCAATCACAGGCTGCCTCAGTAGAAGATGTTCCACCAGTTATCACCACCCCCCACCATTATCTCATCAATATATACAGAAATAGTCTTTATCTGGTAGCTGTAGTAACAACAGAAGGTAAATATTCACTCAATATGATTTAATATAAAGCGTACAAGTATCAAATTTATACCAAAAATGATAGTTCTGTGATGAAGCATAAAAAATAAACATATTGGCTACACTTTTGTGGGCTTGTTTTTTATGTATATGGTTCTTTATTTTCAGTTCCTCCTCTGTTTGTCATTGAATTCCTTCACCGTGTTATGGACACTTTTGATGATTACTTCAGCGATTGTAATGAAAGTACTATAAAAGAAAATTATGTCATTGTCTATGAGGTTAGTATGTTGAAGACAGATGAATCACAGATACAGGTTGCCTGTATTGGGGCATGTTATATTCAAGTAGCATTAACCCTTAGAGCACTGATGTCAACTACGGTAGACATTCTGGGTTTTTATTAGCACCTGTATAACCCCTGATAACAACCTGTTAAAATTAAAATATGCCTTCAGTCTTGAAACACGGATATATATTGGGATTTAAATTTCACAAAGAACATAAATTTTCTGTCACTTGAAGTTGTGGATCGCGTTAGCGAGACACAACTTTAAGTGACTGAAAATTTTAAATGAATAGCTCAGTGCTCTAAGGGTTAACAGGGACTGAGCAATCTGACTTATGTTGATTGGGCTACTTGACTTATCTGATTGACTCCCCTTATCTGGTCATTGATCTTCTCAGAATGTGATATCTCAATACCTACCGCTAGTTCGAATCCCTCGTTATTTTGTATGTTGCATTTACCTGTCTAGACATTAACTAGATAAAATGATGGTTAGATAAAACGCTGCAAGTGGGTGAAAATTCAAATTGAATAATTTGGCGGTTAAAGGGTTAATTGCTATCAATTGTGTAAAATTTTGGTTGAATACTATAAATTTGCATAGATATATAATTGCATTTCTCAGCATATTGTTGGCTAATTATAACAATGGGTGGATGTAATAAACATAATTCTACCCATGATTTGTCTTTGTAGCTCCTAGATGAGATGCTTGATAATGGCTTTCCACTAGCCACAGAATCAAATATTCTCAAAGAATTAATCAAGCCTCCAAATCTCCTAAGAACAATAACAGACACTGTCACTGGAAAATCTACTTCGTAAGTATAAGTATCATTGAGAAAATTAATTAATAATATATTCCTAATGCAGAATAACATGCCAGAAAGTTTTGCAAAACCTGACAATACATATAGCTCTGCATTATAGGTGGGTCGTAGTTTGTCTCTGACTATGTATTCCAAAACTTGATTTGTAGAGAGAGAAAGATTCGCTAGTAGCTGGGTCAAATAATTTAAATGCGGTTATAACATAGGCTATTTTATGTGTCCATGCATTTTTCCAGTGATGGGTAGTGGTTGAAATCAATAAGAAATATGATTACCCCGTAGGTAGTTGTTTTCTAGGAGTTTGCAAATTTTTGAAACTCCTTAAAGTGTGGCTTTCATTTTGTTCACACAACTTTGTCTGTAACTTTTTTCATCTGTGAAATTTATATGTTCAATCATCTTTCTTGCCTTCAATGTATAGGAGTGTCAATCAAACCTGCAAACCATATTTTTTTGTTTGAAAATAATTATGTCATCAGGTACAATATGATATTATTTGTGAAGGTTCAATGGTTACATTGCAGTGCATCATTTTATTTAAGCTAATGTATAACATTATAAACCTAGTCTCTAGAACCAATAAAAATATTCAATGATTTCATATGGGTTTTATTCCTCAAAACGATCAAACTTTGATTAAATATGACATTTTAAATCCTTTGATCTAACTCTTTACTCTTACTTATTTTTTGAAGGAAGTAAGTATGGTTTATATATCTATCTATCCATGTAATGATGTCAGCATGAATTTTGATCAAAGCCCTGTAGCTTAATAAGTGTTATGTTTTTACATGTTTTTCATCTACAATTGACAGAGTACCTTTCATAAATTAAAAAGTGTTACCAAGTATCACTGTCTGTATATGTATTATGCTATACATAGAGAGCGATTTTTGATTAAATGCATATAGCATGTTGTCTCATTCAGGTTTTCCCCTCACTATATTTAGTACTCTTCAAATTGTTGTGATAGATATACATTATAATGTATGTAGCATGTAGTTTCCTTGTTTAGCTCTAAATTTTTATTTTTCGTGTTTTCATCATGTGTGTTTTTTCATAATTGTTCTCCTTCTCCAATTAATATTCTGGAAGTCGGATTGTCACGTCGCCATTTTGGATTGGGGTGATTTGGCCCCCCTAACACACATTTAACAACACATAAACAACATATTTGAGCATATAACTGGTGATTAAACGAAGCACTTTGTTTTTCATATTGTATAATATTAAAATTAGAGTCTACCGAACGTTGATTTGAAAGCTGAAATGATATTTTGACCCACAAGTTTTTTTACATGCCGCATGGTTTTCCCCTTTTTCGCCCACCTGTGACGTCTCGCCGTCTTACAGAATTAATTAAACTTCAGAGGGGGGAGGCAGCAACTCTTCAAAAGAAGCTGAGTTTCTGCACTCTCATTATGCGTGGCCACTGAATATTTTTCTTCTAAAATCAGGATGTAGATCATAAATTAATATTATATTGTTCTCCAAGTAGCAACATGTTATAAAAACATGTTCACGAATTGATAGACTTTTTCTGAGGCAAGATTTTCAAACATTTTCATTTTTAAACATTTATATCCAGAAATATACTAAATGTACAGAACTGCCATTTACCCACCAGTCAGGAAATTAATGAAGGGAAGTGGAAATTATAATTATCGCTATTTGTTTCCTCATGCTGTAAACAGCTGAAAAATATTCCTTAATTATGATTGTTTATATTGTTTTTCACGACAGCCTATTGCTAGCTGAAATGATCCTGGGTTGAGCTTGGTATGACATTGGGGGTGTATTCTAGCAAAGTATGACCTCACCAAATGTCTTTATTTGCCTCTTGGTCAGACATACTGTTGATACATTCAGATAAATCTGGCAGTGAAAAAAATCGCTTTAATTCCTCCCCTTGGCGATTTTGCCTCTATTCCTAAATTTGTAATTTTCAAACTTGTTTTTTGTAAACTAGCCAATGGACATTTTGATTTGAAAACACCCAGAGATCTTGACATTAAGTGGGGTAATACCTCACCAAATGTCTATACTTGCCTCACTGTTCTCATGTTCTAACAGTTAAAATACTGTCTGATTTTTCACCCAACCCCCAGATTGAGACATGTGTGTGGGGGGGGGGGGGGTTCCAGGAATTCAGCAACTCCTATTTTAATTGACTTAATCTCAGCCCATGGATATTTTGTGCTTTGTAAGATATTCTTGTGTCATAAATTATTCACTATGGATGGAGGTTCATACAGTCATGTAACTTGATTTTTTTAAAATTTTACGTTTAGTTTTAGTATGCACATGCATTAATAATGGCAAGTATTTGAACATATATACATTTATACAGTTAAAAAAAACACACATAGCTTCTGTATGCTATTTAATATCCGTTCACCTATATGCGTCATCTGAATTTGTTAAATGATATTTGTTGAATAGAAAATATCACAACCTAGAATCAGAACTCTCGGAGGTATAATTAGGCATCTGATAAGCAGGATGCATGTAGAGTTAAGCATTTTTCTGCTGCAGCCGTCTCCGACACGGGCATATCCATATATGATCCACCTGTATGTGACAGGGTAATTTTTTTTGTCACTGAGCCGAAAAAGCAAATTTTTCAAAATGGCGGCCCAAAAAGCTTGTGGGCACGATAACTTGCATTGCATTCAAATTTGTTAGGGTTGTTATCTGGTATTTCTGATCATTTGATTAACTGTGGGATGAATCCATTAAATAGAAAATGGCTGCCACAGCCATTTTGAAATTTTTTTTGACATGGTGAGGTTTTTTTTCACTTTTTTATTTAGATTTATGTTTTAGTTAACTTATGAATTTTTTACACATTTAGTTTTTACATACAACCTTTATGACTGGGCATATTCTTGCCATATATTTTTTTGTCACTGAGCCATAAACAGCAATTTTCCAAAATGGCAGCCGAAAAAAGCTTGTGGGCATAATAACTTTGGTTGGACATATGATGTATAGGAGCCCTGATAAATGCATGTGTTAAACATTACTTTACTAAATTTTTTGCGTACCAAATGTTTATCATTTATTTTCCTCCAAAATTAATTTCTGCATGAGAGTGAATTGATTGAGATGACTTATCATTATCATTCTGAGTGAGGGTGTAGTGCTTTAACATATTCTTCAAATATATTTTACCTAAGTCAATATGCCAATACTAATCTAGTGACACACGTCCAATCATTGCTTTATCATGATAAATATCATAGTAACTGTAGTTAAGAAAATTTGTGAACCATATAGTTCTCAAATAATTGTTGCCTGCAGAAGTAGGTGAATGCTATGTAATATCATCACCAGTTAAATAAAGATGACTTTTTTAAATATCCCTTGAATATAATTTAGTCAATGGAAGCTGAGAATGTTTTTATTGTGATGGAAGATATCATATAATATTTGTATTCAATTAATTTTATTCAAATTATTCCATGTGGTCCATAGATCATAACATGGTAGTCTGACTATGCAATAGAAACCTGTATGAAATAAAACACTTCTATTTAGGTTTTCTTATATTTCACCGCAAGTTATCATTTTTAAAACAGTATTTAAACACAACCTATTATTGCACTAAACCTAAATAATCATGCATATCATATTATTCATAATTAGTAATTTTTTGTCAGTTTTTTTAATAAATACAAAACATTATCAAAGCAAAGTCGAACCAGATAATATTCGGCCTGAGATGAATTTATGATGATAATACAAGTTATCATCACAATATTAGGCATACATATTATGTCACCTTTTTAAATATATGTCATCAATTTTTTTCCTTTTTAGTGTGAGTGACACGCTGCCCACTGGTCAGTTGTCCAATGTACCATGGAGGAGAACTGGTGTGAAATATACAAACAATGAAGCTTACTTTGACACTATTGAAGAAATTGATGCAATAATTGATAGATCTGGGTCTACAGTTTTTGCAGAAATTCAAGGCTATGTAAGGATTTAAATGTACACCTATGCTAACACATAGTGTTGAATTGTTCCGTAGAATAATTCAAATACTGTAATATACTTTAATTCATCTGGTATGAATTTTCGCCTAAACCATTTCGCAGTCTTTTAATTTTGTGCAAAAATAATTTTTAGAGAATTTTTTTTGGTCTGGAGACATGCAACTGTTATCGCGCCGTAATGACTGTCACCACCCTTCCCGACTAGTAATCACTATGACGCAACGTCGTCGGTAAACATAATGATTGTATGGTCACCAATTAACTGGAGGGGGGTGACTGACCATTGACCATTGTCGATTGAGGCTAATGCACTTGACACGCACTGCTCATTAACTCTATCAATCCAACAGGTTATCATTAAATTATTATTCTGCTGCTGATTTACTACATGTGTCGTTTCAGTGAAAAATGTCTATATATATTTGACTTTAATTTGTTTTTAAAAAAGCTTATCGTATCTGTTTGATTGTGGAAATTTAAAATAGCTATATCTGTGCACATATTTGTGTAATATTTGCCTAAATTTGTCACTTAACTCAGAAAGTTAGAAAAACATGCCAAGAAACGCGTCCACAGCTCCCTAACAACATTGAGTCTGTCCCTGGTGAACACAACGTGTTGATCCAGTGTTGGGAAAATGCTGGCTCACTGTCTTCGATGATGGCCCATTATCACGCCAGCACGGGATCAACGTCTTGTGTTTGCTGGGTCACCACCCCTCAGGATTTCCACAAGTTAGCGTGACCATCGCTCGAATCGATTACATAACCACGGTCGACTGCACAGCGTCAGTCACACCCTTTAAAACCAGCTCCCAAAGTTCTCGAAACACTGATGTGGTGAACAATATTTTGCTGGGAATATGATTTCGCGCTCACGGTCCTTGCGCGAAAATTAATCCCACGCGTATCAAAAGTATATTAACAGTAAACATGTTGTATAAAGTGGTAGAAGCTGTGTCAGATTTATTTGATCGTGTGCTTTACTATCTCTGGATTTCATTAGCTATTTTTTTCAGATTGATTGTCTAGTCAAACTCAGTGGAATGCCAGATTTAACCCTGACATTTGTTAATCCACGTTTATTGGATGATGTCAGTTTTCATCCCTGTGTCAGGTTCAAGCGGTGGGAGGTAAGTTAATGCACCATATTATGTCAAGTTATTAAATTGTCAGTCATGTTGTGCAATATTTGTTCAACCATGCTGCTACAACTGGTTTTAATTACATTCTATCACATTGCTCGTCTACTGTACATGTTGTTATGAAATACATGTTGTACTACAAAATCACCTGCATGTTGCAGACCCACATATTTTACTCTCGCAAATTTAACAAAAAGTTAATATTTTCTAAATACATGTATCATATTTATAGTGAATTACAATTAATTATGGTTTGAAATTTACAGACCTGTACTGATATACAGGCATTGACCAGTATCCCATATTTCTTGTAGTAAAGTGATATTCATCTGTGCAGCATCATCAGGCTATGTGTATACACAGAGCACCACCCATGTTACAGAAATCAGATAGGATAAGCTCCACCTAGTGAATGACTACAAACATAAACAGGCCTGAGCATCGACTAGGCATATTAAGCTTCACAAGCTGTTATGATTAATTATGGTACAGTAAACAGGGATTGCCAATATTACATTGTGCATGAAATGACCATTTTCTGTCTATTTTCTATTTTGCTCAGAGTGAGAGGATTCTTTCATTTGTTCCACCGGATGGAAACTTCAGGTTAATATCATATCACATAAGTGCTCAGAAGTAAGTACTCACACATAAACTTCAGGTTAATATACAGGTTAAGTTTGTATACCGTATCCCTGCGCATAAACGTGCATGCACTTATAACTTATAAGTGAAAATCGACTGTTTTAGGGGTGTTTCAATTTTTTTTATGTTTGAATATAAGTGCATGTACTTGTATTCAGTTTTTTTGTGACACTTGATAATTTAGATGGCAATATTTCATCTACAGTGAAGTCACACAATCTGTCACGAATGCAATGTCTGAGGCAAACGGCCTGGGGCACTGTTTAAAGCCAAGAGTGTCTTAGTTTCAGATGTGGGGCAGGCATACGCGAGATACACAAGTGCTTACCATAAAAATGTCAAATGTTGATATAATGTTGAGTTAGCGTGATAGAAGTTTGGCCAACTTTAGGCCTAAATGAAACATTAGGTCAACAACCTAATCTTTGTTAGACAGTGGTGTCAATTCCATGATTGCAAAGAAAGCATTGATGGCAACAATCACAGTTATAATATAATCAGTCAAGGGTGACAATGCTAATCAGTCACGCTTTTTGCATATGCCCCCCATGCTTACTGCGCTGCTAACCATTTGTGACTGTGGGATTTGGACTGTTCAACCGACACCGACACTTTATTATATATTACACCTTTATTGAATAGAATTATAATAGTTTTATACCTTATGTTTATATTTGACCAGATATTTTTACATCCACAACCTGTTGTAGGAAGTGCTAATAAAAGGATTAAAGGGGCCCCGTGGGATGAGACATTTTCAATTTTGTCAATTTTGAAAATTTTATTTATGTGAAGCTATGTAGCCTACTGATCTTAACTAAAAATGCGAAAAAGTCAAAAAACAATTTTAAAGCACCGAAAAAAGAGTAAAATAATTATATATTTCCAGGTAGTATATTGCCATGTAAACAAAACAAGTCAGCAATATACAGCAATTTACACAACATATTCCCACGTTTTGGACGGTGAGATTAAAGCAATCGCCGCTAATTGGTGTCTTGTTGTCAGGACATAGGGGATACACCTGCAGCACTGATTGTCTGCCCAACACTAGGCCGATGGCATCAACATGTGGCCCATTGCTGTAGGAACATTCAACCGTCCTTTAGCAAGTGCTTAGGTATACAAAAGGTTTGTTTGGGTTTTAAGTGGATTCATAGAAATGTTGATAAAAAATATTTTAAAAAATCTAAACTCTGAAAAAAATAAAATCATGATCTGGGGGATACACTACTTCATTACAAGACTAAAAACGAAAATTGATGTTATCCTGAGGAGCCGCTTTAAAACATTTATAGCCTTGGTTGGCGATCAAAGGTTCTACATCTTATGTGAGGTATACCCATGTGATGCTGTATTTCTTGAAAACAAATGCGTTCGAATATAAGTGATAAGTGTATGCACTTGTTTTCGAAAACTAAGTGCATCTTCAAAATAAGTGCATGCACGTTTATGCGCGGGGATACGGTATGTATATAATATCAAAATAATAAGCGATTTGTAGTATATCTTCTTGTGGTATCCCTGGAATTGTGTTATGTTCCCACTATTATTTTTTTCAATTATGGTTATAATTACCGGTAATTTATTTATGACAATATGTTGTTTTTCATTTTTAGTATGGTAGCAATTCCACTTTATCTTCGACATAATATTTCATTCCGAGAAGGCAACACAGGGCGGCTAGATCTTACTGTGGGCCCAAAACAGACCATGGGGAAACCTGTATGTACAAAAATTCTATGTTTTCTTGCTACTTTTTCAAACTGATTTATTTTGATTTAAATTTGGTGCTCAAGTTTACACACATTTCATAGTTTAAATTGTATCATATGGAAATTATTTGACCAATCTGAAATTAGTCATGTCAGAAACTGAGATCATGCTATGTTTATATAAAAGACAACTAGTGGACTATTCCTGTTTTTTTTTCTAGAATTGCACCGCATATATCCATAAGTTTTACACTAGTTGTCTATTATTATAAGTTTAAGAATTTGTAGCAAGCTGAGGAAAATTTATTTTATTTCAATTTGAATGGACAATTCAACAAAAATGGTGATATGTTCTCAGTTTATGACCTAATATAAGGAATGCTATTGGAATGAATAATATTTGTTAATTATATTACATATTTTTACAGGTTGAAAATGTTTTAATTGAGATCCCATTTCCTAAAAGTGTTCTGAATTGTACATTAAACCCAAGCCAGGGAAAATACTCATTTGACCCTGTGGCCAAAATTATGACATGGGATGTAGGCAAGATCGACCCTGCGAAGTTACCCAATATTAAAGGAACAGTTAGTATACAAATTTGTTTTGATTTTTGAAGAAGACAAATGTATTTAGCGCAGTTTTTCATACAATGGTCATTCAAACACAGACATATTACAATTTTTTAGTATTATTTATATGTACCTTGCAATGACTTGAAAATAATTTGCAACATGTTGCTTGTTGGAACTTTCATCTTATTTTATATCAATACAAGTTGGAGCTGTAGATTCAATGATACATCGTTATGCAGAATAGGGCACTTGAACTTAAATTAAGTTATCAGATTATTTGTTACTGTATGTCTATTTTGACAGATTAACCTGCAGAGTGGGATGCCTCCACCCGACTCCAATCCAACTATATCAGTAAGTCATTTACCCTTAGCAACTGATGTCGACTACAATAGACATTCTGTCCTTCTATAAGCACCTGTATAACCAGTTTTTAAAAGTAAAATATGCTTCCAATCTTGAAACACTGATATATGTTGGGACCTAAATTTTGCAAATCAGACAAATTTTCAGTCACTTGAAGTTGTGTGTCGCGGTAGCGAGACACAACTTCAAGTGACTAAAAATTTAAATTGTGACTAAAAATTTAAATTGAATTTCTCAGTGATCCAAGGGTTAACAATCAGATTGATCAGCTATACTTCCTCCATTTATTTGTGATAACATATCTACTTTATCAAGTCTGGTACTGTGTGGAAGAAATGATTTATTAAAGTATGATACAAAATTATCTGTTTTAAACTTACTTCGAAATTTGTATTGCTTTACTTTTTGTTAAATTGATTTGAGATACTGACTTTCTTTATTGTATGATTCTGTTTGTTTATGTATGTGTTTTTGCGAAGAGAGGAATTATCAACCATGTGGCTGTTTGTTTACCAAGTGTGTTCAGAAATATTAAAAGTGTTATTAATTCAGTTTTTTATATATAATTTATTTTCAGGTTCAGTTCACAATTAGTCAGATGGCTGTTTCTGGTTTAAAGGTCAACCGTCTAGATATGTATGGAGAGGTTAGTTTAATTTTGAATTTTTTCATTTATCATGGGATTATATGTAAATGCATTTCTTAAAAAAATGTTTATTTAGTTAAACCACTTGTTTTATCACATTTATAAAATCACAAGGATTTTAACAGAATCAAGGAATGCTTCCTCACATCTAATCATAAATATAACAGAATCAAGGAATGCTGCCTCACATCTAATCATAATTATTCATATTTATGACACATCTCTATCCGGCAAACTCTTTTTTTTTCCTGAATTGGTCATTACGTTTCTTTTGTCATAATATTTAGAGAATTTTTTTTTACATATCACACGTAATATAACAATGTGCCATGCTGTGGTCTTCCAATCAGAATCTTCCCATAGGTTTAGTTTCTTCTGGTGTCAGAGATAGTTTTTGTTTGAGCTGTTAATAAATGGGCTAGAATTAGCAAAGTTTGATGTGCTGTGTTGGTGTGAGCTTTTTCTCTTTGTATTTTAATTTTGCTCGCTAGGAATTTATCACACCATTAAAATCCACTTTCTATCATTATTGATAAAGAAAAGAGCAATTTCCCCTCCTCCACAAATCATCCTTTAAACTTATACAGGTTCTGTTGAAACTGGTTTCTAAACCGTTTAATTTTTTTTATGAAAACCGTGGAAACCAAAGGGGTTTTCCAATTTAAAATCATCATAAATGTCTTAGTTGGCTCTTTCTGATTCATTTGAATACCTATGTTATGAGTCTACGGCCATTAGAAATATTTACACTTTTATAGTACGGGGATCGACTTTAGCCGCCAGAATCTGTTGTCTACAGATGTCGGATTCTGACGACTAAAGTCGGTCCCCGCACTGTAAGGGTTACTTAGCTTCAATTTAAAAAAACAATTACATTCTACATGTGCTGCATTTATAATAAATATGCACTAAAAGGATTAATAATATGTACAAAATATGAGTGAACATCGCAAAAAGAGACAGTGTCTGTTAAATATATATTGTAGTATAATCTTCAAAGCATTTTGCAAACTTACCTACATTTTAGGTTTTAAGTCTTAATGTAGTGACCAATTCACAAAAGTGTTTATAATTATCTGCACTAGATTGTGGGAGATAATGTTCAAAATAAACAATTTCATGTTGATTGATCAATATCGATAATGCAAGCGACAAAACTGTACATAATTTTTTGCATGACACCACAAAAATGGAATAGAGAATTGCATGGCATCACAAAAATTGAATAAAGAAATGGCAAGAACTGACAATACTGTGAACTAGAGGTGAATTCAGATTTGCCACATATTATCTGACATGACCTATATGCAAATATATATTATTATTTATAGTATATGTAGAGAAAGTATCTGCACAACAAATGTTGATTATAGCACATGTGATGTGACAGGCTTTTCACACCTTTTGTTTATTTAACAGCATTATAACTGGGATTTTTTTATCACACAAATTAGTAATATATAATGCTGACCAGTGTGGATACCACAAGGCATTCAATTCATCCAATTTACATGTATAAGATGTTCTTAAAGACAGCTTGATGTGTTAAAACAGGAGGTTCCCAACCAAAAGGGGACAATGGGAAGCTTGATGCAGGTATGATGTCCAAAAGGGTCTTCTCCTAATACAAATATCCCTGATATATATTTTTCTTTCTTTATGTCAACAATATAATGACAGCTGCAGCTGGCATGGTGATGGTCGCTCGACATTTGAAAAGGGAATTGGCAATGCTTTTAGTAAAAAATGAACTAGGACATTATTATGAAGTTTCAATTCTTATATATATTTGAAATGCAGAAAAAAGAGGATTTTTATGTAGGCTTTAGTTTGTTTATTTTAGAAACTTTTAATCATGAATTCTTATTGAAATTTTGTGTGTGATATTCAATATGTCAGTTTCCCACACTCCTAGCCTCACCTTCACCCTGCCTGTTTTAAGGATCTGGACAATTGCATGTTTGTTTCACCAAGAGGTGTTGGCGTGTAGCACCCAGAAGTGAATTTCTAATTCTAGCCACATGTTAAAAATGCCCTTCCTAGATTTTGAGCTGATTTACATGTTGCACCTTAATACAGGTTCACATTTACATTCACATTAAATGCTTTTCAGTAGGTCTATTGCATACATTTGATGTAATACTTCTATACTAATTATTTTCTTAACTGTCAGTTTTGAGAAAAACAAATTTTAAACATTGTTATTTACAATGTTTTTAATAGTACACTTATCTTGGAAGAAAGAGCACCCACTGTGGACTATAGCTTATTAGTATCCAAATAATAATATAGCATGGTAAACATTTCAACTAATTGCATGGTTAAATGTAGTAAACCATTATGCAACTCTGCTATATATACTATTTCGCAAGTGTTGTTTCTTCCTTTGATGCACAACTGAAGGTAGTAAAGTGCGATGGAATAAGTGTAATGCGATGGAATAAGCCCAGTTGAATTCGAATCCAAAGTAGTTACTCTTGATCCAATTTCTTATCCAATTGAGATAAAACATGGTGTTGTGTTAGACCACATATTTCCTTCCTTTCCCCACCTCTGTTAATTTGCTACGGAATATATACCCTATGATCTAGATCTATTGCTCCTATATTATTCAGACTTGCCACCACATATTATAGTACTTAGATGGAACAATAATGATAGCATTAGTTTATATTTTGAACAACCCACTTCTCTTTAGTCACCACCACATATACTTTTACCAGTCATATTAAATGCACCATACCGTTATGGTAATCAGGGTTAATTTTATGTTGGTATGCACACTTTAATGCACGCAAAATAACATGTGTATGTTTCAACGAAAGCATGACTACTGCTGGCACACTGTTTTATCCATTTTCCACACATAGATGTCGCTCAGGTAAACCCACGCTGCATATAATCTCCGAGGTCAGAATGTGTTTTATCAAGGAACTAGAAATGTTGAATCACAATGTTCTATATTAATATTAGACCAGGACATTCCCACAACTTTTCAGTTTGTAACCAATAGTTCATAATTAAATTTTGGATTTGGGGGTTCAATTATTTTACTGTTTAATTGATGAGTTTAAATTGTGTATTAGTTGTGTTTTAGCTTTACATTTTAGCGAGTACTTTATGTCTTTGAAGAAACAACCAAATAATTACCAGTATATATATTATCAGTATTTATTGGTTAGTTTATATTCAATATACCTGATACACTTCAAGGTAATTTGTGCTGATTTATTTCGTTTCACTCGATTGACTTAGTTTTTTTTCTGTGTGAACGTAATATGCTGAGAACTGATAGTTTGAATCCCTCGTGATATACTATGTTACCACTCAAAGCTACAAAATTTCTTTTTATCATGGATAACTACTATTTAATTAAAGGATTGAAAAAAATATTTTGTCTTTATATAGGACAGGCTTCTACTTCTTAGACTTCTACTTAGACTTCTCATCTACTAAATATAATAATTTTGACTTACTTGATTTTCTCACCACTTTATTGACCTCTTTTTTATTGATCTATTGATATGCTATTCTTTATTAAAGGCAATATTCAGTGTGAGAAAATATTAGATTATTTTGATTGATCGGTTATCTTCAAATGGTTTGATTGTATTGGAAGGGATCTTCCATGACTTCCAAGTAGGCTTCGTTAGATTTAGAAAAAAAAAATCCCATATAAATGTTAATAACTCAAGCAAATGGGGAAAGAACAACCGCACATGAGTAGTCCATGTTTCACAAACTATATGCAATATTGCAATAAGGTAGAAAAAACTGTTGGTGACTATCGGATCTCTATGTTGTCCAATAATAAATAAATTTTGTGTGACGTGTGGCTTACCAGATGATCTAAAGCTATAAATGAATCCCTGCTGTTCGCTAGTTCTATGTGCTATTATACTCTATCACGCACATTCTACTTTTAACTACACAATATAGGCCATATTGATGCAATTACACTATACAAATATTGCACTTAATATGTAAACCATAATGATGACGACAATATTTGCAGAATCTACCTTTTTCATTTCAATCGGAAGACCTTGAATTTTCTCGTTGGATAATGTTAAATTAATCTTCCCAATACTTCTGTCAGATAATGTGCAAAGCGTTGATATCTCTTTTTTTCATCTCCACGTTGTAGGCTGGTAGGATTTAACTTGACTTAAGGACTTACCGGGTGTAATGATCTTTAATTGAATAAAAAGAGATAATGTAAATGTCAATACAGAACATTATATGTTTGCTAATAAGTATATTTTTTCTGCATACACAGTTGAAACTTTACATAAATCGATAGTAGTTAGATATATACTACGTTTAAATGATCTAAATATATATAAATCATTTGTTTTCAGAAGTACAAACCTTTCAAAGGAGTGAAATATCTCACAAAAAAGAGATAATGTAAATGTCAATACAGAACATTATATGTTTGCTAATAAGTATATTTTTTCTGCATACACAGTTGAAACTTTACATAAATCGATAGTAGTTAGATATATACTACGTTTAAATGATCTAAATATATATAAATCATTTGTTTTCAGAAGTACAAACCTTTCAAAGGAGTGAAATATCTCACAAAAGCCGGGAAATTTCAGTTTCGCACATAAAGAAGTTCCTACACTGGAAGGAATGGAGGAAGAATTAATAGGATGTGAATGTACTTCAGTTAACTTATATTCCCACGGTGTCTGTTTTATATATTTTGTAACCAAATGTGAATCAACATTGGAAACACTTTCACTGGTCATTTTATTTGACTTCCAAAGATTAGAACATTACAACAATTCGCTTATAAAGTTATAAACAACACTACACAGTGTGCGTATCACATTGATGTAACCCCTAGTAACAACTATAAATAACGTATCATTCTTTATTTTATTGCTTATCATGCCCTGAATACCAACCATAATACATGATGGTAATCAACGTTAATATCAAATAAATTCAGTAATCATAAAAAACATAAACTTTCATGAAATTTAACCCTTACAGCGCTGAATTAATTTTATATAAATCATGGAGATAAAAGGGTTTTAATCAATTCGAAATCAGCCTAAATGTCTTAGTCAGCTTTTTCTGATTCATTTGAATACATATGTTATGGGGTTACGGCTATTAGAAATATTTGTACTCTTACAGTGCGGGGATTGACTTTAGTCGCCCGAATCTGACGTCTACAGACGTCAGATTCGGGCGACTAACGTCTATCCCCGCGCTGTAAGGGTTAAAAGCGACTTGACTTTTGTTGGGTCTATATCAATATAACAAATTAATAGTTTTGATGTTTCTTTAAAATTCTATGGAAAAAATATTTGTCTGAAATATAGTGATATATAGATCTATACACTTGTGATAGAAAAAAAAAATTCTGCTAGTAATGTGTGCGTATACTTAAAGGGACTGGCCCAGGCTAAAATCATAAAAAAATCAGTGATTTTATTTTGGCTTCTTAATATGAACATATGATGTAAGCATGTCCATAGACTAGAACTGCAAACGTTTTTAATTTTTTCTGCTGAGCATTCACCAGTTAGGCTAGATATACAGACGAAATCTCCGATTTCTAATTATTGACAACCATGTCAAAAATAGGAAATGCGGGAATTTCGTCTCTATATCTAGCCTAACTGGTGAATGCGCAGCACAAAAATTATAAAAAATTGCAGTTCTAGTCTATGGACAATTTCACATCATATGGTCATATTAAGAGCCCGAAAGAAAATCACCGATTTTTTGATAATTTTAGCCTGGGCCAGTCCCTTTAATGGTTTAAACCGTAAAATTTGCTAGGGAAGCATTATTACCATACAATTTGTTCACTTAAATGAAATATTGAATATAAGTGGTAAATTTTTCGAATTCTACTTGTACTATCAACTGGTTTTTTTAAATATTTTTTTTTGTAAATTAATTGTTAACGGTTATGTATTTGTTATGTAATTTCAATGTTATGTTTTGTATATAGGAATACTAGACTCAAAATTGTTGCATACTTATAGCAGAAATATCAAAACAGGTCTGGATACTTCTCACCCAAGTGATCCGTTATTGTTTCAATATGGAGAAGTAGTACTCACGGTGTAGACAGTAGACACCAATCATTAGAAATTGGGGGATTCTCTTTCAGTATGAATAACAAATCTACTGTAGGTCAGTTCTCATTATTGCAACAAGTAGACAGAGTCGTGTTGTGCTGGAGTTAACAATTTGTGTAGCGCACTGTGACCTCACAGATTCTCCACATCCGCTACCACAAGTAGAGAATTTAGTGATGTTAAAACCCACCCACTCCAGCTAAATAATATGAAAACTAAATATTTTCATCCATCTTGTTTTTTTTTCATCCGAGACATTCCTTTGGACGCTTCCATTTAGGATTTGTCCGCGATTATCCAGGCAAATAATATATATATGGCTCGAGGTGACTTACACCCTTTCTATTTACCGAGTGCAGTCCGTACAGTGAATATTGAATCTTCGCGTAGCCCAGTTTCTCATATTAGTGTCTGTCTTGCTCTACGTATTGTACCCTGTCTCCATCCAGTCTCACGTATCAATTCTAGTTTATTTTTTTCTTTTATTAAGAGTTAAAGGTTAAAACTATAAGGTGAACCGATATTAAGTGTACCGTAGTATTAAAGGGACATGCCCAGGTCTAAAATCATAAACAAATCGGTGATTTTATTTTGTCTTATTAATATGACCATATGATGTAAGCATGTCCATAGACTAGAACTGCAAAAGTTTTTAAATTTTTGTGCTGCGCACTTACCAGTTAGGCTAGACATAGAGACGATATTTCTGTATTTCTTATTTTTGACATGGTTGTCAATAATTAGAAATCAGGAATTCCGTCTCTATATCTAGCCTAACTGGTGAATGCGCAGCACAAAAATTAAAAAAACTTTTGCAGTTCTAGTTTATGGACATGTTTACATTATATGGTCATATTATTAAGCTAAAATAAAATCACCGATTTTTTTATGATTTTAGACCTGGGCATGCCCCTTTAATGCTGCTAGTATTATTCATGTCTGACTGTAACCTCAAACTGAAATCAGAAAATTACAATATATGTTTTCAATGGAGTACAATTGGTTGGCAGAATACGGCGCCATCATACTAATTATAATTATGTATAAAGTTACTGTATATCTATGTATATAAATATATTTTTTTGTTGTCTGTATAGTATAATATATTTCATCAATACTTCATAATCATTAAAAAAACGACCTTTGTATATACTAGGAATAAATTGAATGAAGACATTTTTCTTGTGCACTGAAACTTGTAATGAATCCCGAGTAAAAATCCAAGGTAAAAATCCAGCACATAATAGACAAGGACATAATGTATAAATATATAAATGTATGTATAAATGTATAAATTTGAACCATCTTCTCCACATTTAACCCAACTAGGTTAGACGTCCTGTTTCCTCGGATCTATTTAAAACCCTTAATATTCACGTAATAATACATCTAAAACCTAGGCCTACATCATAACGATAAGGGAACATTTTCTACACATTATGCAACAAGAACAATAATCAGAATCACAGGGTCCTGGAAAGTCCTTGAATTTGAAAAATAAAAATCCAGGCCTTGAAAGTCCTGGAATTTTGTTAAAAGTTCTTAAAGTCCTGGAATTTTAAATAGTGAGAAATTAAAGAGCTTGCAAAAATGGTTTTGCTAGAGTCTAATAAATAAGTTACCGTTTTTAGAACAAGTTGAAATAGATCTACCTGCCCGATTTTATTATCAATTTTAAAAGATATAGAAAATGTAGTTTCAAGTTGTTTTGGGGAAATAAATGTACGAGTTCTTGAAAAATCTGATTAGGTCCTGGAAAAGTCCTGGAATTCTGTTTCTTCATGAGAGTATGAACCCTGGAATCAATCAATTTAGTCAGTGGCGTCAGAACGGTGGGGGGGTTAAGGGAGCCCCTCTACTTTTTTAACGGATGGAACTATTTGTCATCACGTAAAAAATCTGTATTTAACTTATTCAGCCTGATACGTTGACTTATGTTGGAAAAAGTCGCTTGAAAGTAATCACATAATAGTTGATATCTTTGACTTATCCTCGCTTTGACGCAGGCCTATAGATAAAACTAGCAGAAACCAGTCAGCTGACCTTTTTCAATAGTGTTTTAGGTAGTATCAACGTTTTGCAAAGGCAATATAAAAGTCATGACAAAAGTGGAAAGTTGGACTGTAGGTGGACTGTACTTACAGGTTGAACAGCTAAAAGGTTTAATTCTAAATTAAAGATGGCTGTGGTAGCACCAATTATATTGGAAAGCCCTGAACCTTGCTGAACCGGGTCGAGCTATTAGGCAGTTATTGGACACAAGGGTCAAATTTCTTAGTCTTTTTAATTGAGAAAGATAATTTGGAAAGCGCGAAGATCGCTCGGTAACGAATTAAGAAAAGTTGACGTGTCCAATTCTTCATGAGATGCCGATGGGGATATTTTCTGTATTTAAGAGTCAAATTCAAAGATCACATAATATCAGATTTCATGCTCCTGCCGTTGTGAGAGGATTGTTCTTCGTAATACTCAGGTCAGCTGAGCATAAAAAGATGAGACAAACGCCATAAAAAATAGAATACATTTAATATGAAAGTGAATACAAATTGCACATGGTCGTTCTCCAATCCTGAAATAAAAAAATAGCAAAATTAAATATAGATACTGTACTTATCACAGACAGACATTGCTATTGTAACTATTGGTCCGTGGTACTATAAATTATGTAAAATAATTCTTCAAAGTGTGTCGAAGCAGTAAATCCCTGTGTTTACGCAAGTTTATCTTTATCACAATAATAACAGTCTATTTTAACAGTATTACCATGTGCACGGTCAAGAAGTTAAGAGCAAAGATATGCATAGCAAGTAGGCCTATGCATCATTATATGCGGGTCAACAATTAAATCAAACAAACATGTTGGATCAACGTCTCGTGTCTACCGGGTATAAATGACGTAGGCCTATGGTTAGGTGATTAAATTTAAACCGAATATCAGTTTCGAATTACTGCCCTCTCACATCCCATGATCCAACTCTTGTCCACAGATTGAAATGTATTAAAGGAACGTGAAAGGCCTAAATGACCAGCTCAGGGTCATGATGCACGTGAATAGCCTACTTTGAGCCTAACAAAAACACAATAACCCACTGGCACTTATGCATGTTATAGTTTGATGTTGGGCTAGAGTCGCAGACTAGGCCTAATACAACAAATATTACGATAACGTATCATGTTTACTATTCTAGAAGTAATGCATCTAAAACAGACAGTTCCCATAAAAACAAATATAGCACGTCAATTCAATGTTGAAATCAGGCTGGTCCAGCGTTGCAGACGGTGAACCAACATTATGATTTGTGTGACCATCAAGGTAGGCCTATTAGTGTTCTCTAATTCTGACAAACAGACATCACATTACAACTTGAAAGATTATAGCTCAGACCATAGTGGACGAGTGAGCGATAAAAGGGGATTAGGCTGTACCATTACGGAAAGCTCCCAAGACTGTGTGACTGTACTATTATGAAACGCCCCTGAGACTGTGTGCTCTATAGAGTTGTTAAGTTACCCCGGAGTGCCGAACTTTGAATCCTTTTCATATATTGCAGTCTGAAGTTTGCTAATGTATTGTCAGTGGGATTTTTTACCTGATAGTGAGAAAATGTGGATTCGGCATCGCTTGAATTCGATGAAAGCAGTGTGCAGATGGAACAAAAAGCCTACCGGTACGCAATGTGTGTAGCCTATTGAAGACGTCCTAAAGATAACTTAGTTAGGCCTAACTGTTAAGCCACTGGGATAACAGAAGATTAATATTTATATGCGAGTGGATTGTGTTTTTGTGATTTATTTGATAGTGACACATAAACGTACTTTACTTTTCAGGCACAGTGTTCCCAATCCACTCCAAATATTTCGGATTACCATTTTCTATCTGGAAAACAAATTATGAATATCTTTAGCATACATTCTAATATTATGAAACAAGAGCCCACTAAACAATAGCCCGCCGCCATTATTGAACCTAAAGTTATTGCGCCCACAAGGTCAAATTATTGACGTAAAATGCAAAAAATCACAATAAATCGACCATTTTGAATTTTTTTCAGCCGTTATCGAACTTGTCCGAGAACGGCTTATTAGTAGCATGCATAACAAATTTGAACAGGATAAATGAAAAACTTTTTTTGCGTTATCGCGTCAACAAGGTCAATTTTTTTAATATCAAATGCGAAAAATCCTAATAAATCAGCTATTTTGATTTTTTTGAAAAACTTATCATGCCCACAAGTAAATGTTAGCGCCGACGCCGCCAAACTTCTATTTTCTATTATATGAATTCATAAGAAAATTAAAAAAAAGATGTGATCTTAATGATTTTACAGTAATCCAGGGTCCTTATATGATTAATTAATTTACTAAATAAATAAATAAGCGATCGTGAGATATATATACCTATCTGTATAGGCCTATAACAGGGTCTTACATATAGGGGCCTACCGTAATTCACATTCGAGATTATTCAGAGAAAATAGAAATTTCTTTTTATTTTATTTTTTTAATATAACATTATGTTTAGAATATATCACATTGGCAAACCTCATTGGTTGCAATATTCTTCAAAACGGTAATATATTGCAAAAAATGAATAAGAATGTCAAACTTGAAAAAAGAATACTAGTCAGTAAATAAATGAGGGGTCAATCATGACAATCATTTGAATACAAATGTTTCTTCTAATTTTTAAGTTGCTACATCAATACTCACAGACGAACTGATAACTTCAGCACAATCATATGGGTGGTTTTCTCTGCAAATGGATTTTTAGAGTATTTTAAATATCTAGCTTGGTTTAAATACAAAATTTTATAAATATTGCACCGATTATAAAGGATGACAAAGGAGTTGAAGTCAGAAGGTCACATAATCAGTTTAAATTTCCTAAATGAAAACAGTGGCATTGTCGTTGTGATTTAATATTGTCATAAGCATCATAAAGATAGACACATGTCTATGATTTTCTCGGCAAAAAACAGTAACATATTTTTATCACTTCTATCACTATATATTGATAATAATATAATTTACTCTTACTTATAGAGGGACAATAGTTAGTTGTTCTTTATTTCATTTACATGCGGAAGATTTATATGGCGGTTTCCTATTCATCAAGCAATGTTAAAAGCTCACCTTACATATTTTGATAGATCATCTATTCTACCACTTCTAGTTTTGATCATCTAAAACGAAAAAGGGAACTTACATTGCAGAACAAATCAAAGATAATAGAACAGATGGATCACCAAAATCGTGATGCATTTCTACTAATTTCTAAGTTAATAATAGGCTACATCTGTTCTATAACACATAGTTTATTTTAACAAAGCGTCACAGTATTATTGATTCACAATATTATTGATTAACACAATACAACTATTTAAAATTAATGGAAATGTAAATTACCAAAAGAAGCTCCGAATCTTCTTCGATTTTATCTTCCCATTCATACCTATGTGGAGGTAAACGAGCGTTAGATACGTAACATGATTAGTATTTGTGTATAAATTATATATACTCACATCGATTAATGTATACCGTACATTGAAGTGTTATATAATTTTTTGTGTGGTGTGATAAAAACAACTTACACTGAGGTGAGATTCGGAATTATGTTCACGCAGGCTGCCAATTTTTCTTTGACAATACCTCTGAAAATAACATGAATATGGAAAGAAATCGTATGTTATAACCACACGCCAAAATGAAACCTAGATACATGTATACTGAGCGAAGCATTAGTTCCAATTTTATTGAAGTTGCGCTAACGTCAGTTTTCTTGCTATCTCTAAACTAACGGACCAATGAGTTAATGATTATGGATAACAAATCATAGATTTATATAATATATAATATGTTTACATGTTTCTCTAAATGTTCTTTAAATTGAATGTGAAGTAAAATAGCTTACATACACTGTAAAATAAAGCTGTCGGCATAATTGCGATAAGACATACCTTGCTAATGTTTTGGCTACATCCATATTTGGGACAGTAACAAAAGCCATCGAGTGTGTACCAGCTATATAATTCGAAGCCATTGTGGTAAACAATCGACGACTTATATTCAAAAATGTTGGCATACAAATCACACTGCTGACTATGATCTGAAACATCCAGAGACCCCATGATAATTATAATGTAGGCCTAAATATTCAGTTATTGTGAGATTAATGTGGGTAGATCGATATGCTTTACTGAATCAAAATATTAACTTTACGGTACGGCAGACCCCGCTACCACTTCGACCATGCTGCACATGCGTGACGTGGTATTGATTGCCTAAATGTTCACTCAGCGAATCATAACGTCCCATCTACATTAATCAATAATCCTATTATTTATTAGTGAAATCTAGTGTCGGTAAAACGTGGTAGCTAGAGGTGATAACTTTTATCCAGCTGATAATAATATTTAGCCCATGTGGAACATAAAATAGGGGAAGCTATATATTTTACCGTATCTCAGCGCATTAACGTGCATGCACATATATTTGAAGATGCACTTAAGTTTTCGAAAATAAGTGCATGATGCACTTATATTCAAACATAAAAATAAATTTTACATTTCTTCAAATTCTTTAAAAAATCGTACTTATTTAATTTATTCCAATCCAGAGTAACTTAATTAAGCGAACGTTTGTAATCACGTTTTGTACTTTAAAGTTAACTTGCAGAAGTGACCCAAGGCAATATGTGTTGACACATGCACGTTTATGCGCGGGGTACAGTAATACAAAAACCGAACATATGCAGTCCTAGATAGTAGGCCATATGTACAATATTGAAAATGCATGATGTATTATGCATTTCTGATAATATGTACGGTATGTCATAGTTATTGCTGTTGATGGATCAACTTATATTCACACAAGCAAGGTGTTCAATGGTCATCTACCCAGATAACATCATGTTTGCAGTCCTCTATAACTGCTGCCTGTGGTGGTTCCTGCATGGTGGTTTGTTCGGCGTGCCACTTGGGCACCAGTGGTCTGCTAATGGACCGCCGGACAACCTTAATTAATCTAGGCCTACTGGAAAGGCTTCCGGTAAACACTGGACGTTGAATGAACCAATATGTTGGTTTAATGCCCAGCGTCGCATCGCAGCAGGCCCAAACACGATATGGCAGGTCAGGACGTGCTAACTGTAAGCCACCCGCCTCTAGAGAATCGAATATATATTGTGAGTGACAGGCTATCTAGTATTTTCTAATCAAGACATATTTATTCAACTGAAAGCCCACCTGTATCATTCATACGTTTGCATTTTGATGACAACATTTGGGCTCAGAGTTTCATAATAACATAATTATGGTGGTATAATATTCATGAAATAGTAGTTTATAACTAACATGCCCTCTATGTGTTAAATAGTCTACTTAAGTGTGCAAAAACGGGGCATATATTATATTTTATAACACTTGATTCAACTGACACTCGCTTCCCCTGAACATGCAAGGACACCCTAGCCTACACATGACACCTATTAAATAAATACACACTAACATGACTCCGAATACAAAGATTAAGAAGACGATAATTTCAAGGCGACAGTAATACGGAATTATAAAATAGGTCCAATTTATTGCATTCTATGAATGTGTAAAATATCGCTTAAAAATGTTATTTAGATCACTGGTTGAAAATCGGCGAAGTCCGAAATCTCAATCACCATATCAGCAGGACCGAAATGGTAGCCTACGTAAATATATAAGTCAGTGCACGATTAAAATTAATTTAGTAATCTGGTGAAACGGTCCCCAGTCAGTACCACTGTCAAGTGTAGAACTTTAAAAAAACATACTCACTAACAGAATAGATGCAAAGTGAAATTTCGGCATAAATATTTCCTGAAAAAAATTAAATGTCTGTGCAAGAGAGCTACTGCAACATGTGTTCAGTGATAGAAGGTATCGCTGTACTATTTAAATAGGCTACATCAAAAAGGGACTAGGGCATATTCGCCCATGGAGTTCTGAACACACATGTTCTTCACGGCACAAAATCCAATTATGCGTAGGCTACGGTAGGCGTACTCCTATAGGCCTACTCAGGAAATATCTTGGCAACAAGTAAAAATGTAAATCGTCTATGATAGGCCTATGCTATGTTTGAGCACACATGTGAATTGCTGATTTCAGTAGGGTAGGCTATGTAGGCCTACGCCTATATCTAGGCCTTATAATAATCATTAGGTCTATATAGGCCTTGATGTAAAATAGTAGGCCTACCCCCACTGTAGGCACTAAAGGGTAGGCTATATAGGCCCTATGTTTATATTTACTATTGACATTGTTTCGTAGGTTAATTACAATATATTTTGCAATATATAGGCCTATAGTACAGTCGGCTATGTATTTTAAAAGTGTTCAGCAAGATTTTTTCTTTCAAAAAACATTGTCTGTATTTTTTATTTTAAGTTTCAAGGTCATTTAGGGGTCATTCAAGGTCATCCAGAGTTTTTTTGATAGTTTAATTATAACAGCTAATGTACCATGCTTCCATTATATATATCGTGTGGCACCCTCAACATCTCCAGTGTGACGCATGGAATGCCACTATAAAACCACAAAATTAAATAATATGCATATTCTAAGGTCATTGAGTGGTCATTCATCATTTTTTCAAATTTACTCATAGCAGTGAACCAGGTTTCTATGTCTTCTGAACCCTCAAAATAAGTGTGACATATGGAATTCTATTAAATGACAGCACATAAACGTCACATAAAGGTCACTAAGGGGTCACTGAAGGTCACGAAAGGTCGTGCGGTTTAATGTACGATTAGGAGCATGTCTCAATTTTAGTTAAATGATTGTGGAAAGTATAGTTCATATTGAACAAATATACACTATATACCTCAATAACCTAAATCATTTTGTTTATTTGTTTGTCACCGATGTACATGTACACTTCTACATACCTTCCCCTTAGATATAAAAGGGTGAAGACCTATACACGCTTTCATATCCAAGGGAACGAATTACGTCATTATATATATATATGCATGTTTCAGTGGAATTTCTTTTAAGAGAGTTCTAGGTTATCAAACAAAAATGATAACGACCTTATTATAGATATCATACACATAGATTAAAGGGACATGCCCAGGTCTAAAATCATAAAAAAATCGGTGATTTTATTTTGGCTTCTTAATGTGACCATGTGATTTAAACATGTCTATAGACTAGAACTTCAATTTTTTTTTTAATTTTTGTGTTGCGCACCTATCAGTTAGGCTATATATATAGACGAAATTCCCTTATTTCTTATTTTTGACATGGTTGTCAATAATGAGAAATCAGGAATTTTGTCTCTATATCTAGCCTAACTGGTGAATGCGCAGCACAAAAATTAAAAAAACTTAATTTTTAAAATAATTTGAACTTTTCTGAAAAAAGTGAAATTTGAATTTTTTCATAAAAATTGAAGAATTTGTCAATAAATTTCGGCTTAATGCTTACCAAAAACGTCTTTATTTGAGTTTTTTAAATATTTTTGGGTCAGCTGGGAAATATTGTGATGAGTGACAGTAGAAAAAATCTAAATATTAATTTTTTGAAAGAAATAATAGATTCACATCTTTTTTGCTCACGAAAAATGAAAAAACGTGAAAAAAATACTTTTCGCACCAACCGGTACTTGTAAGAAATGGATTTCCTAATAAAGGACCATTTGCTAAGGTGGAATCAACTATCAGACCTTTGCCACTCGCTCGGTTGATTAAAAGTGCCGTGGCTCCCCTAATATGTCCTTTTTGGGCGGGGGCCCTAGGGTTGTGGTTAGCACCGCTGCCTTTCACGCCAGAGTCCGGGGTTCGATTCCCGGTCTCGGCGGTTTGAAAGAAGCAAAATGGTTTCTTCCCCATCCACGTGTGAAAGTTAGTATTGTGGGGAGCCTCCGTGACCGAGAGGTAGCGTGCTCGGCCTCAGACCGCCAGGGCTCGAATTTCGAATCCTGTGTCTGGAGGACAGTGTCATCTCAATCATCTCACCCTCCTCAGGAGGTTCTCCTGGCCCAGTTTAGCCTATATGTGCACAAAGGTGGCCTAAAGCCCGATTCATTTCATTTTTTTTAATATGTCCTTTTAATACTGAATATCATACACTGGTTATAATTAACATTAGCCAGCAACATTAGACCTAATACCATGAATACTAAATTAATTTGACTGATAACAATCTCGACTTTTAAGCGCCATGGTACAGGCTACACTTGTAATAAATAATCATCATCACCATCATTGGGGACACATTGCTTAATATTAGTCATGTTTCATCTCTAAAACTTACTTAACATAAACATTTGTACTTGTGCCTATCATTTAGAAAGTGTAGATTTAACAAAAAAGTGAACAACACAACGCAAATTTTGTTTCAACCAGCTATACATTCCTCGCAATTTTTTTTAACTTAGCTTGTAAATACGGCTAGCATTTATTGTTTGTGTCAACGGATACACTATTTAGAAGCCTCCAAGCGTTGGCATTTTACGTTTACTGATTTAACGTTAAATTTGAACGGCATGCATTTCTCAATATCTAATCAATGTGACCTAATACAACTACAATGCACAATTTAGATTACTGCATCTGCCTATGATTGATATATTAACATTTTACGTTTACGGATTTAGCGTTTAATTTGAACGGCATGCATTTATCAATATCTAATAAATGTGACTTAATACAACTACAATGCACAATTTAGATTACTGCATCTGCGTAGGATTGATATATGACGTAGTTATAGGAACTAGACGATTGTCATCCAATGTCCAGACATTATCTTGAGGAGATACATTTTTTTTGTGCCAAGCTATTTCAGCAAACCGCCATATTCTCCTTTGATAATTGGCACGCAGAATGTGTTGTTGTGTTGAGTCCAGCTCACTTTCCCAGAATCTATTAATCGTGCGCCTGATAAATACAATATTGACAGACATACTCATGTATATAATGACTGTACTGTTTCGGCGAGTTCACCAAGATCACAAAATCTTTTGAAGATGTTCGAATTAGATTTTCAGAAAGATTTACAGCAGGTGATTTCACCCTTCTCTGAAATGCGTCCAGTAGAATCACAAGTGAAGCAATGGAATCCTATTAGTGCGGCTGCCACAGAAGGCCTAAGTTTATCGTAGATTGGTCAAAGTTGTACCACCTCCATGTCCATGTCCCATTAACACACAAGGAGCTGATCCCAACTTTGGGAAGTAGCTAAATGTTAAAACAAGCACATCTGTATCAATTGAGAGGATGTGAATTACTTTCAATGGAGACCTGCTTGGCAACATCTGTGGCATGTAAAATAAGTAGGCTATATAATTGACTTATGTAGAAAGAAAAGACCTTTGGTGGTCACATATAATGACCCCAGAATAAAACCACAGACTATTTAATGCAACGTTCATTTAGATTTCATGAACATTTCCATCACAAAGACATTTTCTATATAACACATAACCTATGTATAAATAAATTAAATTTGAGGGCCACAAAATGGCTTTAACCATTTAAATGTCTATTTTTTGCTTAAGTAGGTCCTTCTGGGCGTTTTGGTAGGACACATGGCCCAATTTGAATGAACAATGTGAAATATGCAACAAATTCCGTTACAATTGACGTTCTAATATATGAATGACCTTTGAATGTCCCGAAATGACCCTTATATTCAAAATAAAATATGAGTTTTTTTAAAATAGTAGGAGTAGAAGGGCAGGCACCTCGCACCCATCTTTTTGATATCAAAACCGTCTGAGGAGATACTGTGTTTTGAAGGGCCACAACTGCCCACACCCCCTCCCCTTGGTTGTGATTGGTGGAGCCCCCCTCTTCCCATGTCCCCCCTTTTGGATGACTCATCACGGTCCCCCCAGCCCTCTTTGGAAAGGGTGACTCATCACGGCCCCCCACCCCTTCGTGGAAAGGGTGACTCATCACGGTCCCCCCTCCCCTTGGCTCCCCCTCTCCTTGGTGCTTGTTACAGACTGGTACGCCCCCTCCCCTTGGGTCCGCAGGGGGTCCCTCTCCTCCTAAAAAGGTTGACTCATCCTCGAATGATGAATGGGTGTCATGACGACAAGTGCTTTATTTTGATTGGGTGGTTCAAAATATTATTGAGCATCTCTGCATAATGGCAACATATTTTATATTTAGTATCATTGGGTTGATGACTCGTCCTTGGATGATAAATGAGCGTCATGTTTTGAGGCTGGGAACATCAATGTGCATGATGAATGCACGTCATTGTCATATTATATGAAATAAACTTTATTTTCAATATTAAACAAACATTAATCAATATATCCATACCAATATATCAATATAAATATCAATTTATCACTATATCACTATATATATATATATATATATATATTGATATATTGATATATCGATATATCAATATATCCATATATAAATATATCAATATTATCTTATGCAATAAACAAGGGTATTTTTATAGAATTGTTTTATTCCTTCAGTATGCACACATTTGAGTGGCTGGTTTAAAATATTATTGAGTGTATTTGAATATTGGCACCATATTTTAAATTTAGTGTCATCAGGATGATGACTCATCCTCAGATGATAAATGAGCGTCATGTTTGTGGTCCCTCTCCCCCAGAAAATGATGACTCACCATTGCCCCCTCTCCATGGGTGATAAATGAGCGTCATGTTTTGACACTGGGAGCATCAATGTACATGATCAATGAGCGTCAGAATGATGACTCATCCTCAGATGATGAATGGGCGTCATGACGCGGGTCCCCCTCCCCCAGAAAATGATGGCTCATCATTGCCCCCTCTCCATGGGTGATAAATGAGCGTCATGTTTTGACACTGGGAGCATCAATGTACATGAGTCATGAGCGTCAAAATGATGACTCATCCTCAGATGATGAATGGGCGTCATGACGCGGGTCCCCCTCCCCCAGAAAATGATGACTCATCATTGCCAACTCTCCATGGGTGATAAATGAGCATCATGTTTTGACACTGGGAGCATCAATGTACATGATTCATGAGCGTCAGAATAATGACTCATCCTCAGATGATGAATGGGCGTCATGACGCGAGTCTCCCCCCCCCCCAGAAAATGAAGACTCATCATTGCCCCTCTCCATGGGTGATAAATGAGCGTCATGTTTTGACACTAGGAGCATCAATGTACATGATTCATGAGCGTCAGAATGATGACTCATCCTCAGATGATGAATGGGCGTCATGTCACGACGTCAATTAGTTTATATTGTATGGATAGCTCAAAATATTAACAAGCATATGACTATAGATCTGTAAATTGTCAATTCTCAGCAAGAGTAAGTGCGTGTTTTACAAAGCATGAGATGTTATTATTTATATACTATTTATATATTATTTATATATTATTTTTACATCATTTATACATTAATTATATGTTATTTAGATATTATTTTTACATAAATGCTTGCTGCTGCTGCTGCTGCTGCTGATGCTGATGCTGCTTGAATAATTTTGTGGGCCTATGTGGATTTAAAAATGTTATCATTAGGCCTAGATATATATGAAGTACATGTATTATGATTATGGTAATAAAATATTGTTTTAATTTGCATGTATTTATTTAAAAAGGAGTGCTAGCTTATACCAGAATGAATGGAAATTACCTCACGTTTTATAACAACATTCCATAAATTTCGGGTCGTTTAACAGTGGTAGAAACAGTTAAAAGAATATGCTTAATAGAATCAACCGCATGCTGCTGCAGCTTGAATAATTTTGTGGGCCTATGTGGATTTTAAAATGTTATCATTACGCCTAGATATATATACATTACATGTATTAGGATTATGGTAATAAAATATTGTTTTTATTTGCATGTATTCATTTAAAAAAGAGTGCTAGCTTATAACAGAATGCATGGAAATTACCTCACGTTTCATAACAACATTTCAGTAAATTTCGGGGTCGTTTAACAGTGTTAAAGAGTTAAAATAATATGCTTAATAGAATCAACCGCATTGAAAGGGTGGCATAATTATTATTGCACAGTTCTGTTGCGAAATGATGAATGTAAATGACAATTGGAGTTGTTGTTTTTTATAAATGACTGATGAGATTGTAATAATATATTTTTATTATTACAAATATCCTAAAAACTTCATAACTGTCATAAGACATATTTTAAGAGAGGAAGTGTATATTATATCCAGTTAATTGACCATAAGTTACAAAGGGTTAAACACGGTTGAATGATTCACACCTGTTGCATGTACAATATAGGCTTTGGTGTTGTGTGACCTTGGACTCTATATATGCCTGACGGCGATATTTTTGCATTAAAGAGTGGTAACCTGGGTGGTGACAGTAAGTCAGATACGGTGCATTATAATTAGTGATCAGTTAGCCGTGACAGCTACACTTTAGGTACAATCAGGTCAAAAATATTTTTTAGAATCAGTAACATTTTAGTTCCATACCCGCATGCGTAGCTCAGAGGTCGCACAGTCATTAAAAAGTTATGGACATTTCTCTGACCATGGGATCGAGACCGCTCTCAGTCACTACCATGATGCATTTTTCGGGTATAGCAAATACATCAATCCATGGCAACGGAGAGGTTGCCACGGCAACCTGAGTTCAGACTGACTTATATTAACGGCCGAGCTCGCTTCATGTATGTACATGTATAGATTTAGGGGAGAGTAGGGGTGTAAGAAATATCTTCTCAGCTAGAGTTAGAATAACAGTTATAAAACACAGCAAAAATGGAGTGTTGTAACCCATTGTATTGCATGATTCACGGTTTATCCATCCCATGCGATCACCACACTTCCATTGGTCATTTGTATTTCTGTCATAAACTGGTATACCCCAATCAACAACACATTGTTCACTAAACAGCAGCCTAGGTGTAGGTCAGTGACACATTTGGCACCTTGCTGTTTGCTGTCCTTTTGCCTGATACTCCATTACGGAGGTCTGATTTTTTAACATTGTTGTTGCCCTATGTCTGATATTCTGTTAAGGATGACTGCAAAGAAAACAATTTAAACAATTTAAACAAACATTGGTACTGTTGAATTTTTTTATTCCTTCAGTATGCACACAAATGATTGGCTAGTTCTAAATATAATTGAGTGTCTTTGAATATTGGCAACATATTTTAAATTTAGTGTCATCAGGATGATGACTCATTCTCGGGTGATAAATGAGCGTCATGTTTGAGGTCCCCCTCCCCCAGAAAATAATGACTCACCATTGCCCCCTTTCCATGGGTGATAAATGAGCGTCTGTGTAATGATGTGTGTTTTATGATGTGCAAAGTGCTTTTTTATTCTGTGTGGTGTGTAGTGTGAAGTGCAATGTGTGTGATGTGTTGTATGTAATGGGATGTGTGTGGTGGAACATGTGTTGTGTGTGATGTGTGTAGTGTGATGTGTGTAGATTGATGTATGTAGTATGCTGTGTGTTGTGTGTGGTGTTGTGTATGTAATGTAATGTGCTTGGTGTGCTGTATGTGTTACAATGTGTGTGATGGGTTGTGTGTGGTATGTAGAGTGTTGTATGATGTATCTAGTGTAATGTGTGTGGTGTGATGTGTTGTGCATGATGTGTGTAGTTTGATGTGTGTAGTGTGATGTGTTGTATGTGATGTGTGCCGTATGATGTACATGTGTGTGATGTGTGTAGTGCTCCCCTAACATCTATACATACATGTACATACATGAACCGAGCTCCGCCGTTATTATAAGTCAGTCTGAACTCAGGTTGGACAAACAACTTATTATATATTCTGAGCAAAATGATACATTGATGAATGCTTGACATAAATTAAACAGATGGCTACAAACTCCAATTGAAAAATCTTGTGGGGTTTTCTCATGACACACTTTTCACACCTATTTCAGTAAAGTTATGTATATGCAAAAAAGCATAGTGCTAAAAAAAAGCGCACTCATTAATGAAAATAACCCAGCCAAGCAGCCAACCAGTCATCAATAATGCTAGTTTTCAATATAAATGTACGAACTACGAACCATCGTGATTTTTTTTCAAGATCATATCCAGATCATATTGACTTATTACCAACTAATAGTCTAACGTATATACTAATGTTCCAGAGACGCAACATTTGATCTATATGGATTTTACTCTCAGTTGTGCAATTTTTTTGCGTATAATTTTTTCACAATTTAATTTTTATGGCTATTTTTCTCTTTCAAACTATTTATTAAATTACCGATTTTTTTGAAAAACTCGTATGGACTCCGTCAGCATTTTTTAAGTATCCTTCAGTAATTATTTTATGCACAACTCTCAATATTGATTTATCAATAGCTGGACAACAAACATTTCAATCAAAATAATATAGTCCATACCCCCTCTCCACATGCCCAGATATCAAATGCAGCGTCCCCTAGAATTGTTCAGTGCCCAATGAACAAATTCTGACTAAAGGGCCTTCTGACAAAAAAGCTTAAATGATTTTCTGACTATCGGGCCTTCTGACTAACGGGCCTTCTGACAAACGGGCCTTCTGACTAATGGGCCTTCTGACCAACGAGCCTTTTGACTATAGGGCCTTCTGACTAGCGAGCCTTCTGACTAAAAGGGTGTCACCGTTCACCCCAACCCCACATCATGACACATAATTAATTTCATCAACGGTTTGCACCGTTTTTAACATATATAGTCACTTAATTTATCATTAATTTTGCAGAAATTGAACAAACTACTATTTTACTCCAATCTTTAAAGGGTTCTTAAGTAGGTTTTGTACAGGCTTTGGCATTTAAGTATTGTTTATTCTGACGCACTATATATCCGAGAATATCATGCCATTGAGATTTTTCATGCACAGATTATGCTAAGTAAATCTGTAATTAGCACCAATAGGCTCTACCACCAACCACCTTGTCTGTGCCATTGTCTTTGTGCGTGTACTCGGTATGCTAATTAATAACAAATTTTGGCCCTAATTAAGGGGCTATATAATTAATTGGTACATGCTGAGGCATCTAAAATTGTCTTCTTGGGACCCTGACGGTCTGTTCTACACAATGTCATGATATACTTCATATCTTTTGTACTCGCTGTGCTAAATAAAAGTTAGCTGAAAATGTCATGCTCAATCGGTTGTTGAAATATTTATACCACGATTTTTCTGAAAAAATGACGAAAAAAATTGGGGGATCCATGTCTGCATCGTGTTATCCATGGTTGCATCGTGTAGTAAGGATTCGAGCTATAACGGTTAATTACTGACACTCTATTTACTTTATTCAAACACACATTTTAGCGCTGAAATGGTTTACCATTCAGCGTTTGCAAGTAGACCCTATCGACTTCCGTCATCAGTCACGTGTTGTGCCAACACCCTTTATGAGTGTTATTGGAGTCCATCACATAGCTTTAGTGCTTCTCATTGTCTTCCCGTCGGATCTCTTCTTGGGGCAGTGTCATCACCTTCCTGAGTTGTTGCCGCTAGGCCTACACCTAATTTACTAACCCCCTAAACCACTAAGCACGACGGCGCTTTAATCCGTTTAATAGCTGTTTAAACATCAATATTTCCAAATTACTTAGTCATAAATTACAAATTAAACAAATACGAGTAGTTTTCTCTCACTTAAAGTTGTGGGTCAAGGTAGTGAGACACAACTCTAAGTGTGTGAAAATTTAAATTATTTAATTCAGCGGTTTAAGGGTTGATATATTGGTCATTATCAACAAATTTTCTACAATATTTGCTGTACAAAATAAACTTGTAGGCCTATTAATATCTGTCATATATTTGTACATTTTTTGTTATTTTTTTGCTGTTCATTTTATTGGCACATAGTCTAAGTCGAGGACATCTACACCAGGTTCAATGTAGAGGTTAAGCTTTGAAAATACATTGATAAATCGGATATAACAGGTGTGGCGAAGTTTTGGCGAGGTTACTTAGCCCCCTGTGGCAAGATTACCAAAGCTGTGGCGAGGCAACTCAGCCTTCTGTGGCGAGGTTATCAAATCTGTGGCATGATTACCTGTGGCGAGGTTAACCCAGAAACATTAAATTAATGACAATTATATTTAAAAAAAATGTAGGGCCTATATTTCACCATACTTTGTCCCTTTTTCATGACAGATGGTCATAATGAAAGGGTTAACTTAACTACATAAACGGGCATTGCAATAAAAGTTGTTATTCGGTCATATTTCAGGCCAGAAGTGTATAAATTATATCAATTTCCATTGCCTTCAATCGCTAAGTCCAAAAATCTATTTATAATAATACGAAATTTGACATTTTTGGAGATAAATATCTTAGCCAAGGCCTAATTGCTATATTGCGTAAGATAACACAGGTGACTGCAGCAGAGAGAGAGATGGAAGAGCGGGGCAGGGGGGGGGGGTAGCACCGCCGCGACAGACTGACACCCGCGAGAACACTTATCACAGCCACAGCAAATACGAAGCACTGACCCAATGTTGTTCTACTATTGGCCCGACATCTTCCACGTCGGCACGACATAAAAACAACATTGGGTCAATGCCTCAAGTTCACTGGGTTTGGTCACAGCCAATCAGCAAACTCCAGACGCTGACACAATGTTAGGTGGCCCGCCGTTTACAACACTGAGCCAGCATTATCCCAGCATTGGTCCACCAATATATAGGCCTTAACGCGATAAACATTCATCCAATGCTAGCTTAATGCTGGCCCATTGTCTATGGCAATGGCTCAGCAGTTAAACAGCATTGGCTAAACGTCTTGTTTTTGCAGAGTCACCGGCAACTCGATACACTGACACAATGTTGGTCCAATGTTGGAGCAGTGTCATAAATGATGGCACAAAATTAACCCAACATTGGATCATGTTGACTGCCTAGAACCAGCATGACATAGAACGCTCACAGCAAAACCAAGTATCTGCTTATTTCACAAGTGTGCAGATACTGTCTATTGAAAGTGCTGTTACAAACAAGAAGGAGGCAGTGACATCAGCGTAAAGGAAGTATATACTTGCTTTACAAGTGAGCAAATACGGCCTTTTGGCAGCGCTATGGCAGGAAGAGCCAGTTGAAAAGCAGTAAATATCTAGTTTACCAGGGAGCCGATAATGCCTTTTGACTTTGCACAGGCAGAACAGATGGTAAGCGGAAGTTAACGACAGACGTTTTCTCTGAAAGTCAGACTGAAAACTTGGAGACTCTGTCTCCAAGTTGAAGATGGGTGCGAGGTGCCTGCCCTTCTAGGCTACTAGTAGGATGTTTTGATAGGTTTTATGACACACTTTACCGATGGAATTTAATACAAATTCTTATGAATGACACTTGAAGGTCACGAAATGACCTTTGCCTTAAAAATTAAAATGCCGAGAGTTTTTGTAAAAGAGTAGGATATTTCAAACATTTTTCTAGGTTACATGGCACAATTTACAAAAAAACGTGAAATTTACAACAAACTCCTTTTAAATTGACCTTTATGAATGGCATTTGAATGGCACAAAAAAACCTTCACCTTGAAAATAATTTGCCGACATAGTTTTTCAGAAAGAGTATGCATTTTGATACGTTACATGACACACTTTACATGAAAAAGGTGTAATTTACAACCAATTCCGTTTTAATTCACCTTATGTATATACAAATGAGTTTTGAAAGTCACAATATAACCTTTACCCTGAAAAAAAATCGCTACATTTATGCTGCTCGATTGGGCCATTCTAGGCGTTTTGGTAGGCCTAAGTAACACGACACACGTTACACGACAAATGTGAAATCTAGAACAAATTTCGTAACAATTGACCTTGTAATATATGAATGACCTTTGAAGGTCACGAAATGACCTTTATCTTGAAAATAAAAAATGCCGACAAGGTTTTTCTGAAAGAGTAGACCATAGGGGACATTTCTAACACTGGTGGCAAAAATTACCATTATGATGCAAGTGACCTCAATTTCATTACATAGCCCATTGCACTACTATGCCTTTTAACAAATTTAAAAAGAAAACATGTATTCACAAAATAATAGGGCAATCTGGGTACCGGTATCGAAAACATTCCTTTCGATCATAGCAACATCGTTGGCAAGAATCTCCATGGATCACACCGGTTGCGACGTCACATAATCAACACCCTTGACATATTGACATAGGGCCTACATATTTGATGCGCCTATAGATGAAGACTGTGAATGCGGTTGAAAATATCACACAAACGAGATTTAAAACTTAAACCTTAATAATATGGATATATTATATAGACGCATGCGTCTATAGGTCTAATTGAAGACGCCTAGGTTAACAATATTAAATCATTGTCATGAAAATTGAGCCCGTTTCCACGCCTTAACAAATAAATTACTCTTCTCAGGTCCGTATTTCTTATTTTTGACAATAATCAATAATCAGTAATCAGGAATTTCGTCTCTATATCTAGCCTAACTGGTGAATGCGCAGCACAAAAATTAAAAAAAACTTATGCAGGTCTAGTCTATAGACATCTTCACATCATATGGTCATATTAATCAGCCAAAATAAAATCAGCCTGGGCCTGTACCTTTAATAAATCACAGAACGTTACACAACAACATGACCATGTCAAAAAAGCGTTAGGCCTATTTTCTGATTACGTACGGCACCATGCTATTTTTGCACATTTCTCAGAACCTAAACATTAGCCTACATTTATTTTTTCATAATACCAATAGCGATCTTCACAAGGCTCAGTTAGGCCTATATTGTTATTTTCACACCCTTAAATATACGCATTAAATGTTATTAAATGGTTCAGTCCTGTCAACTGGAGCAGCTTCACGTCGAGTGTGAACATTGATAACAGTTATTTTGGGAATGTTCAATGTTAAGTACCCCCGTTTTATCTTCCAAGAATTTATGGACCAACATTTTAATATAAAAGAAACTTTTAAAACGTAGGCTACAAACTGAAATGGCTACGGTCGAAAAGAGAAAAAAACGACATACAATATAATGTGCTTCGTAAGAGTTAGAGAGCCATTTGAAGTTGAGCACGTTAAAGCATATATCTGCGTACGCCTACGTCTAATTGAGGTGGTGCATCTTTTATACTGAGAACGTTTTTAACATACCCCTTGTCATGTAAGTTATGAACGCAATTTGAAGTTCAAACATATATCTACACATCACGGGTTGAGTAGGCTGACCGTTGCAGAATACAAGTTCCCTTAACATATCCTTGTCATGCATTTCATAATGGTTTTAATCAGCACCTAATGGTTTAATACATCATCACAATCCATGTGTTCAGGTTTTCAGGTTTTTGTTTATTTTTGTTCATTTCACAAAATAGGCCAGTGTTTTAGAAATAAGGCTCCTCAAAAGCTCCAATACGAAGGCCCGTCACATCAGGCCGGATATCACATAACACAGCTTGGAAATTATACTTATGGACACGGCTTATTTTCTGTTCGGTACCCACCAGTTGCGCTATTGGCAGCCTAACCTGGTAACAAAAGTGGTCAAACGCCCCATACATTCATTCATTCATTCATTCATTCATTCATTCATTCATTCATTCATTCATTCATTCATTCATTCATTCATTCATTCATTCATTCATTCATTCTTTCTTTCTTTCATTCGTGGCATTATCGCGGTAAAAGGAAATCAGAAGTATGGAATATGCCCTACTCTTATCGAATTACTGTACTGCACACTCCAGGCCATTGAACAGTTTGGAGCACTGAGGTACGTGGCGCAATGGTTAGAGCGTGGCCCTTTACAATAGCCGCTGCCTGTCGAGCAAGTACAATCCCCGCTTTGTGCAGGTTTTCAGTAAAAATATCATGCTTCTCCTCTTTCAAGGCTGGGACATCGCTTTTTCTGTCTCTGTTGTGTCCTTGGGCAAGGTCCTCAAGTTCTTCACTTTACACAGGTGCAACCGAGTACTTGGTAGGATAGAGATGACAATGTAGGTGTACGATAAGTTTCTAGCACCGAAATGGTTTCAGGGGTGCTATGCTCCCCGGAGAGCACACAAATGAACAGGTCCCTTTACCCTTCCCCTTGAAATACACCTTCTAGTATGCATTTTGGGTACAGACATAGCCGTTTGTGCAGTGCACCGAAGATGCCATAATTTGATATTTATTATATTTATTTCAGAAAAAAATGACCTGATTTATGAGACGTGTATTTCTGCAGGTAAATATTGTGTATCTGGCACATATTAGTGAGCAGGGATTACAAATATATACATATACTTGTGTTTAGAACATTACCTATTATAAATATTTAGTTAACAAGCAACGAATCGATAGTATTAAATACAATATATATATTGTATAGTTAGTGTGCTGATACTTTGATGAGGTTTAAACCTGGATCACAGGAAAAATATATTTTTCAAATAACTGACGTTATGATTTAGTTAACAAAGACATACAATAATTGACGCTATTTATTTATTAAAAAAAATATTATTTTACTTTTAAAGGTACTAAAAAGACGTGAGTATAAATATTATTCATCAGTTTTCCTGCCATATATACATTATATCGTCAGAACTATCTTGGAACAAATATAAGCACACTAAATAGATTTGTTTTCGATTAAACAATGTGGTTTATGAAGAAATTGATTCTGCTGAATTTCAAGTTAACCGTGAGTGTAAAATAGTCATTTATGGAAAGTAAGGCTATTCAGATTTATATTTTTATTATGTAAAACATCAACATACAGATCAGGTATTATATTTTACTGTAGACCAATGAAAGAGTGACCACAATCACCACATTCTGTCAGTTGTTATTAAATTGGGGGATAGAGTACGGTAAATAGATAATAATATCAACATTCTTTATTTAAAGTATGAACAATTGAAGAAGACAAATATTTCTCACGCGGGTACATTATGCCATTTATTCTTTAATAATCTAAATATTATTCAACTCTTTTCTGGCAAGATGATTTTTAGTTTTACAAACATTGATATTGTGTTCAGACATATACGCTATTTGTGCATTTCAGGACGTGGCTCCGATGGCAACAATGCCACAATGTCATGCTACAATATCAATGAGCAGCATCATCAATATCAAAATGTGAAGTACAATCGCTGAAGGACAAATGTTCATATTCATATGCTCATATACCATTCAATTGTATCAGTCATTTTTTTCTACATATGATTTTTCTGTGATATTTCGTATCATGTGATAAAAAAAGAAAACATCATTCAAGTTTTTAAGAATACATTTCCTTTGTTTAATTTTAATGCATACTTCAGTACATAGAGTAAATCAGTGTGTTCTTATAATATAATAATAAACATACCTTTAGAATTATGACACAAATTTGATCGCATTTGGTGCATTGTAGATCATAGCTACGGTCGTTTTTTTTAATTTGGCATCCTTAACGACGTGGGGAGCGCGCGGCACCCCCTTTGGGTCCGCCACTGAATTAATAAAATAAAGTCTGATTAATATCCCCTAAGACTGTGGGCCAACAGTAAACCTACAACGTTGGGCCAACGCCCTCCCTTTTCTGGGATACGTTGACCCGTGATACCACTATATTTTATTCTTCTAATAAAGATAACTTGAAATAATAAAACCTCATAATAAAAGGATCTAATAATAAAATTATTATGATCATTCTAATAGGGCAGCACATTTGTGGCTGTAATCAGAAGAATTAATGGCTCAGTTATCAATAAAAACACCACAATTTACAGAACGTTTGCTGAGATGACACTCTTTGATATGAAGGTAAGCTGTAGCATGATACTTTGAATCAAACATTTTAGCAAAACTCCAACATCTTTGTTTGCTTGATGGCGGACATTTTGATTTCTGGAATCTAATGTTTTTAAAATGCTTCTGGGTAATGGCCCCAGGTCTATAATGATCGGTCTATAATGATACCATGTTTTTGTTTGGTACGAAATTTGCTTGAATTTGTCAAATGGCGGCCAGCCTGGATTTTATCCACTATGCAATGTCTAAATTTGTAACTCTCACAACTAAATGGAAAAATCTAAAAAAAAACAATAGCACACACCAAACTCGTGAATCAGCTTCTATTTTGTCGAAAATTATAACAATATACTGTTTTGACCCTGAACGGCCGTCTTAGATTTTGTTACTGCTTGGCATCTTAAATAGAAAATAAATTTGGACTCCTAGGCTAACTTTGATCAGGATAGGTTACTGAGCTTGAAACAAATGTTGTTTAACGATAATCCTGAGTATAATGGTATTCACAAAACCCGAAGTAGACTGTTTTGTTTTTAAACGATGACCATAATTTAATTATCATATTGTTATGTTATTGCTACGTTATTAAAAATCGAAATATTTGGGGTGAAAACAATTAATCCCTCCAAAACAAAACCAACTGATATACATCATTTGTTTTGTTAGCTCACATCCATTTATCAAATACTATTACTCAAACTCATATATAATAGTGAGATATCTAAAATAAGATTATATATTAGGCCCTATAACATAACATAAATATAGTATACATATAGTTATAAATGGCTTGTTATATCAGAAGCTAAAAAAATAATTGAAATCCTGTCCCGTATGGTGATGATGTTTTAATATATGTGATGCCATGTAAATGGACAATAAAATTTGCCACAATATCAGAAACGGTGCATCTGAGACTTAAAACGAGTGAAACTTGGGCCGATGTGGTTAAAATTATACATAGGAAAACCCCATCCGTACTATCTAACAGAAAATGAACATAATTTAAAATAGCTGATGAAATTCAAAGTGGCCCCGAAATAACGAAGTACCCGCAAATCTGCCAAAATCCAGAAATGCCTACACAAATTCAAGAAAGTGGTACTTTTGAGGCTAAGCATGAGATAAGATAAAATTTATTTAGATAAGATTTATTTATAATCGCAATTGTATACAGTAGAATACTAGCTAACAATAGCTATTTCTGTGACGTGTGATATAAAACATGACATGGGTCAACTTTGGGTTAAAATGACAGCATAGAAAAATGCACAGTAACTGCGAAAATTGAAAATGCCAAGAACATTTGTAAAAAATGGAAATGACTGCCATCCTGTAAAATCCTCATTTACATCAAAATTTGAACAAAGCCGCACAATTTAATGTCTTTGTTTTAAAAAAATTCAGAGGAGGGACGCAGTATCAAATATATCAAATATATAAACTCCACCCTTATTTTATTTATTAATGAGCCATTGTCCACGATAAACAAGATAGCGTTGTAATAAGTAAGTCTACTGTGGTTTATAGTGACATGTTGTTTT